>JAWWEQ010000045.1:17921987-18011637 GCA_035583055.1 Torymus tubicola
CCCCCCCCCCCCCCCCCCCCCCCCCCCCCAAGTAATAGTTTTCGCAGTTTCTTAGAGGAAGAATGGGATGATTGTTATGGGTAGAATTAGTGAAGAGAGAAAGAGGATCGGTTATAGTTGGGTCATTACGATAATTGTTATACTTACCGAGTCGAAGTTCGGTTTAGAAGGAAGTTGGGAAACCTGGTAAGATGGAAGTGGAAGTATTGTGTGCGTTGAAATATTAAAGATAGAGGGAGGGGGGAAAGGTTTCGATTGTTTTCAATTCATAATGATTTCTCGAGGCTGTTGTTTCTAGGATAAAATGGCCTTTAAAAAAGCATTTTAAGTGATTGCTGCGTAAATATTGTATTGTAAGTGTGGTCGAAAAGTCAGGTGATTTGTGTGATACAGAAATAATTATCCGAAACACAAATAATAAGCGCAGGAGCGGGAAATTTGTTGAATGAAGAATGAAGTCATAATAATGTAGTGAATTATTTGTACTTTGTATTAGATTTTATTATTTATAGTGTCATTTTGTTACTAATTAAAAGTTTGTCGACCAATTTACTATACATAAAATTGTCCAAATAATTAATGTGTGCACGAGGGTTGAACTAAAAGTTCATCAGTCTTCATAATTTATTGATAAACTATAATAGCTCTAACATTGTGCATCGATAATTTTGTACGATAAAATTAACCAACGAACTTCATAAAACTAAATGAAACTCTAAATAATAAAATTGATTTTTATGACATTCCTATTTATAGAAATTTTACATTACTACGGTGCACTTAAAATTTTGTATGATACCATAATAATTCTTACGAAAAATAAGATTTACTTTGCTTGGCATCAACGCTCAAATTATGCTCATTTATAAAACAGGTTCAGTACTGAGCACTAATAGGATAACTAATATCATCAAAAGGTTTTAATAAGACACAAAAATGCTTATTTACTTTTGAATATTTAACGTCAACTGTGCCAAAAAGACAAGAAAATAAAAGTAACCTTTGACACTATAATTGGTGTTATAACAATTCTATAATACTAAATTCTCATGTAATTTAGTACATTCCATACTTAAATAAAATCAGGTAATAACATTTTACATCTAACCATAGTTATTCAATACCGTAACATACTGTCAGATATAATAAACGCAGGTTGACCAGCTTTAGGTAACATCTATGTGTGAACAACGATCTGCTGTATATCTTCGAATTTTGAAAATTTTCAAACTTTCATTTCAATCCACATGAGAATTGACCAATATTAACATTTTTAACTCAACAGTAGAATAAACATTATTATTTTACAATAATTATTATCATTTATTAAGACTTTTACTGTTTTACTTATATATAACAATAATCCTCATATAAAACATCAATTCCATCAAGCGCTACTGGCCAAACAACTCCAATCAAACTAACACAAAACTCTAGCCAGAGCATATCGTTCGACAGCACTAATATTTGCCGAAAGTATCAGCTCGTACCTACCCGGCTAAAATACGCTAGCAAAACAAACAAATTACGAGGAATTAGCGACGTTTACCCGAGCGTTTCGGCCACACTGTTTCCTCCATAATTTTCGCGTGATTTTCCACCTCTTAAAATATTTTCCCTAATTGAATCTCTCTCTCTCTCTCTCTCTTTCTCTCTCTCTCTTCCTCTTTCTCCAGCACGCGCGCGCGCGCGCAGACGCTATTATTCCGTCGGATCGACAACGAGTATGCTGAATCTCTCGCGGACAAAAGACGCGAAGGGAAAAGGCAACAACAAGGGAGAGTGAAGCCCAACGACTACGACCAAAAAAAAAGAAAGCGGAAGAAGATAACGAAATCTAAAGTAGCGAGAATACAAATTACGGCAGCACGCCGAGAGGTAGCCTAATTAATTTCTGTTATTAGTCGCTATATATATATATATATAGGAATGACCGAACAAACGCGCATATAGCGTTCTGAAAAGTACGAGGCGGAAAAGAGAGAGAGAGAGAGAGATAGAGGAAGAAACGACAACGGACTCAAGGAGAAGTAGAAGGTGGAAAGAAAAACAAAGTACCGGGGGAAAATGTCCTCTCGAGGAGGTTATACGGTCTTCGAGTGAGAGGAAAGAGAGAGAGAGAGCGGACGAACCGCTGATCCGCCGGATACTTAAATTGAACGAGCTGAGCGAAAAAGGGACACGGATATAAAGCGAGACGGACGCATTGGAGGGAGGAAGGGAGAAAGTAAGAGGGAAGGCGATAGAGGTAAAAAAAAGAAAGTAAGGAGAAGAAAAAACAAGGGCGAGTGGGTGTGGGACAGTGGAGGTTGGCACCAGGTAAACGGGGAATAAAGTCAGCGAGAAATATATACGACCTGCGCGTGCTTTGATATAATATTCGAGAGAAGTGAAATTTATTTCGTCGGAACAAAAAAATTTTACCCTCTCTCTGTTTCCTCCCACATACAAAACACACTATATACGTCTAACAAAAAAAAAAAGGAAATGTATAGTTTTCCAAAAGAAATCACATCTGAACAACATATCTGTCGTATACTTTACGATCCTCGATATATACAATTGTGAAAAGAAGAAAACCCTGGAACCGTTCATTAATAATGCCGCGATATTATCGGAAAATTTAAAACCACCGCGCTGTCGCATTATGTACATTAGAATTATTATTAGAAGCCGCGCGCGGCCCTTTTCCGCGCTCGCAATCGTCGTATATACGCTTGCTGCCGCAGCGCCATTATACTGAACCAGAAGACACTGATAGAATCCATTAAGCGAGAGCGAGAGAGAGAGACCGACGTCTTCATTCAACCCCTGCAGCCTCTCTCCTCCTTGTTAACCGCCAACGATTTCCGATCGTTCGCCGCAATTTTACCTTCTCCATCCTCTCTCACTGCGCGAATTTCTAATGGATTCACTTGGTCGTATATATAGAAGAGCAGTTCTTTGCGGGATGATAATATTTCCTCCTCCCCTTCGCGCGTATATTAATTGGGACGAAATTATCATTCTTTTGTTTTGTTCGTTTATATAGGTATATGCTGGAAGCTTCGAGTGTTCCGTATCGCAGACTTCGGTTCTTTTGACATTTAAAAAGCGGTTAGATGGAGAACGCAGCTTGAAATTATTATATAACAAGTAGAAGTAATTACAACGAGCTCTTCATAATCATAAAATTAAAAGCTTTATGCACGTAGCTATATATGTCACTTTATTCCTTGATTGCGTGCACTCTCTATAATAAGTTTAACCAATACACGAACGAACTTGAATGAAATACAAGAAAAAAAGACATATTTAGAAAAAATGAATATTTCATGTTATACAAGGACAATAGGAGGACTTTATCAGGAGTACAACTAATCACCTAAAATTTCTCCCTCCTATTCGCCATGAAAATACAAAAGAAAAAAAGAAGAAGAAAAAAAGGCACCATCTCGAAGAAAAATCTTTTCTCGCCCGCGCAACAAATCATAAAAAATGCATGAGGGCCCGCACTCATAAATAAACGAACGGCATTCGCGCGCGCCTCTCTCCAGACGGAATAAAAATCCTACGCGCGCCCCGATAAGCCATCGTAATTTCCGAAATTCTCACCGATAAACACACACATACACATATACACAGACAGACTTATATATAACGAAAGAAAAACGTTCGGTAAATGAATACAACGCGAGAAAATGATAAGCCGCCGACACGTGCAGCCGAATCCGTACGCTCTATATATGTATATATATCGAATCGTTGTATACGTATACGGAGCTTTCCACAGAATGAAATACAGTAAGGTGGCCCACAGGATCATTAATAACTCGGCCTTTGACCACCTCACACACGTATAATGTTTTTTGTTCTTCTCTGTATGTACATACGAGTACAGAGTCGATCGCGCGTAAATAAACCGCGTACGGCACAAATCAACGCGCGCGCGTGCGGCTTAAAATCGATTTACGGACTGCGCGATATATAAATGATATGGGAACGCACATATATATATAGACGGCAAGGTTTCGTTGTGATTCACGGCCGCGCGTTTTTCCTACTTTGAGAGTATATGTTTCGAGGGGCTTTTCCTTTTGCTTTCTCTCACACACATTCTCGATGCGTATACTTGTAGGATTCTTAGCGCGTGGATATATAGGTATATAGTCTTACTTTACGAGGATTAACGTGAGGAGATGTAGAACTTTATTATGGGGTATATAAGGACGAGGATTAGATTTTCTCATTTTTATGCTTTCTTACGTAATTTATTTTCGCTTATATGTATATATCTTACATAGTACATGATTTGTATGTATGTATGTTATGTATAAGCCCTGTGTACAATTTTACAAACGCCATGATTTGCCTCTACAGCTAGTTTTTATTTATTTATTTATCTATTGATTTTTTTCTTTTAATCTTTTTTACAGATGTACAGTGGTATTAATCGGGGTTTGCAAAAATACGCTCGCGCATTCTGGATTTGAAAAATATTGATGCCGCATATGTGTATATATATATATTGAGGGATCGATGTACAGCAACCGTGGTATATAGTTATGGTATAGCAGATTTCTCTCTCTCTCTCGTTGACGCGCGAAAACATTTCGCGATTACATATGCGATGCTGCGAACTGGTATATTCCTATAATTCGATTTATATCGGTTTCACGGAAAGCGTTTTTCCGCGGCTTTCATATAAAGCGGCTCTTACTTAGCGCGAGCATCAATCGCGAGATTGAAAATCAATCGTTGCACATGATTCATCTGCGTGCGGATGTATATTCGCAGTTATTTACGAACTATATTGCATGAATTTCATCAAATATATATATAAACGCTTTTTTTGTAGATATATATATATATAAAAATCTCATAGAATGCGAATGACGATTGAATATTTATATATATTAATAAAATTTTCTGGTATTCGAAGATTCACCTTCGATCAATGGAAAAAAAATTGATACTTACGACACTAGTACTATACTCTTCTCTACGCTTATACAAAAAAAAAAGATATATAATCTATATATATATTTATATATATATCTCACCTTAACGCCGCAACGCGCGAAACCTCGCGCGTACATTTTTCAAGCAATCAAGATCTCTATATATACGCGCATCTCTCGCTCTCTCACTTCCTTTCATCCGGCAATCTCATCTAATAATCATCGTTACGCGCCTCTCTTCGTCAATCTTAATTCTCAGCCCCTCCCACGCTACAACCTCCCGCGCTGCCCGCATTCTGTCCTCCCCCTCCTCCTCATCCTCCTTTCTCTCTGTTCTCAATTTACCCTTATCCCTATACAATAAAGTCGGTTCTATAAACGACATCATAAACTACCGGCGGATTCTCGTAAACCACATTTATGCCGTACGCGTCTTTGGTCACCTGCGAACCATAAACCATAAAAGACGAGACGACGCCGCCGCCGCCACCGTTGCTGCTGCTGCTGCTCTGCCACTACTACTGCTTGCTTGCTTGCTTGCTCTGTCTCGCACGAGGAAAAAGGTAAGAGAGGGAGAGATAACGCGTTGGCGTACCTCGAGAACAAGAGAGACAGCGAGATGTAGCGTATGTATATATATATAGAGAGAGGAGAAGGGGGAGGAGAAGAGGAAGTGAGATCGATGAATATACAGTCGACCCCGTAAAAATTCCGAACGCCGCAGATCGCCGGAATTTTCGAGCGAGCTCGGGGAATTCCGAAACTGATTCGATCGAACGCGTTCGCTCGCTCCTTCTCTTCCTCTCTTTCTCTCTCTCTCTCATCGCATATTCGATAATCCGGAAATCCGGTTACGCCGAGAGTCGTAAAGTCGCCGGCGCGCGGCGCGGAGTAATCGACACGCGGGCGCGCGCGCGTTCTCCTCTCCCTCTCTCTCTCTCTCTCTCTCTCTGCACTGGTTATGAATTCATTATTTGCCACGGGAATCGCGATGTGATAATAAAAAAAAAAGAGAGTGCGGGCGGCTTCTGCTGGAATTCAGTGCCGCTGCTGCTGGTGGTGGTGGGTTCCTCGTCTGGACCTGCAAAAGCGTAAAAATACTTGGTGTGAGAATGACGTAGGACAGCGTAAAAAGCAAGGAATCTTGAAAGTGTATATATGTGTATATACGTGGATTTCGATGTCGCGAAAATGCTTCTCGCGATGCATTTTAGATCAAATTTTCAGCCGACCAGTGGCTATTTCATATTACATCAACATTCTATATATATATACACACACTATAGGTTTCAGATAGTTCGATCTTTTTATTATCGCCAACTCTCGTACGTTCGTATATATACGTTGTTGTGTGTTTTTTTTTTAAACTGTACTATATATACCCCCATCGTGAATTTCGGGCGAATTTATCGGCGGATTTCAAGTCGCGAATATGACTTACTTTATTATGGATTGGTTTGGACTATAAAAAGGGTTTAAAAAATTGCGCGGAGCAAGCGAGAGAGAGAGAGAGAGAATATAAGCCGTTCGACGGTATGGACCGCCTACATCCCCTCCGCACGCGTCCCGATGAAATATTACAATTCTCTCGCTCCCGATCTATATTTTATTTGACCCTTTCGTTCGGAAAAGTGCGAGAGAATGCGCGCGCGCGCGTGTATAAAAGCGTGGTATATGCGTACACTCGTATACATATACATATATATTTATATATATATACGTATAACTGATTATCGGAAGTTACGCGGAGGGGTGTGTAGTTCGGAAGTGCAATATTTTTTCCTCGATTTTCGTTAAAAATGTCAAATTTTCATTTGCGCTTGAATATTCCGATCTTGGTGTATGATCGAGTCGAAATATTTTAGCGCTCGATTATATGCGGAAATACCCCTGGAAAAGTTCATTTATTGCAAAAATTGTCGATACTTGAGAATATTTTTATCCCGAATTTTTCAATATTTACGCATTTTTCTGGGCTGTGAATTATTTAAGTTTAAAATATGTACCAACTATATTAATGAATCAAGCGTGCCTGCATATTCCCGCGTTTATTTTTTATTGTTAAAAGCTACGTCTATAATTGATTAATTGAAAATCTGCATTTTTTCCTCCAATTTCAATATTTCATACCATCGTCTCTCAATTATTAACTTTAGAATTCTAATAATTTTTGCTATGCAATGAATACGCTTGTATTTTTTTTATACTCCAAGTCTTGTAAACAAGTCCCCCGCCATGTTCATCAATTCGTTATTCATATTTCCGTTCATGTTACTAGTTAAAACAAGAAAAAAGAATTCTTCGATCAACATTCACGTTTCACAATTATAAAGGAAAAAATACATTCTCCCAATTAACGAATCGAAATATTTAAAAAAAAAAAGAAAAAGAAAAAAAAAGAATCCGAAAAAAGTTCTTTGGAAGCTAATCACCTTGATTCGAAGCGTCACTAAAACACGCGCGAGTATTTCACACGAGTCCCGGCCGACCCAATCGAAACTTCCCCAAACAACGATAAATTGACCCCGAAATTCTGGTACGGGGTGAGAGGGGATAGCCAAAGTTAAAAAAGGCTGGGTTAGAGAGTCGAAGGGAAAAAAAGAAAAAAACAAGAGTGAGTCCCTCTCGCTCACCTTTTTTCGGCAAATTGCGTTTGTCTGTGCTCCGGGAAAGTTCGATATTGCTGGTCGTCGTCTAGAACAGCACCCGCACGTTTGTGTGTCGATCTGACTGGACGATGTCGTCGTCGTCGTCGTCGGGTATCCCGAGTTACCGGTACTGACGGTTGGCTGAGTGATGATTCTTTTAGTTTTGAAGAGTTGTGAGATGATGGTTGAGACTTCAATGATTCAATTGCTGGAACGATGATAGGTGATAATTTGTTGACATGGGAAGACGTAGGAATTTGTCGAGTTAATCGTACCAATGGAGATGTCACCGCCGCTGCTACAGTTGAGTTGATAAAATTTAATGAAACAATCGTTCAATAGAATTATAAATATTTTTTTACAAAACTTTATATATTCTTACCTTCCTCTACCGGTACCTCGATCGACGCTTGTGTAACTGGTATATCAGTTTCTGTTTGCCGTTCCGTCGTCGTAGATAAATCATCCATTTCAGTAGTTGTTAGATTCTCACTTGGTAGTGTTGCCGACGTCGTTAAGTTTTTTGCAGATTGTTCCACTATTCCATTAACCTGCGATGTGATTTCATTCGAATTCGAAGCTGGCGGAAGAGTTGATAATTGACCGGAAATCAGTTGGGCTAGCGTCGTGAGATTATCGTTGTTTTTTAAGGAATTCGATACTAAAGTTGTCAAAGAATCCATGGAGGTCGAAGTCGAAGTCACGTTATCCTGCAGATATGATTCTGTAGTAGTAGAGGAAGGTACAGTCTCCGAACTCGTCGTATTTTCGAAGGCAGTTGTGGCAGTTGTCGTTGTTTCTTCAATCTTCATCGTACTTGTAATCGTATCGGTTGACTTTTCATCCTCTATCACCTTCTTCGACTCATCCGACGCGAGTTTATCCGTAACCCCATCTTTTTTCTCGATCACCGTTTTATTTTCTTCCCTAGAAACGGCGAAGACATCTAGATTTTCTGGCACAATAACATCGTTATTCGTTACATTTCCATCAGATGTCGTCGAATTCACTAACAACGATTGGTTTGTTTCAATCTTATTCTGGTCATCCAATGTTTCATTTGACTTGAAAAAATCCTCAACACTCTTCGTGACTTCAACTTCGCCACTCGTCCAATTACCATCCATTGTGGTTGCATTGACAAAATCCTCCTCATGAGCGAAAAAGTCCTCGACGCTCGGCGATATGATCTCTTCGCTATCTTGGCTATTAAAGTCTATCTCCACATCCGTCGTCGTCGCGATTTTACCAACCTCTTCAGCTTCAGCAAAAAAGTCCTCGATACTTTTCGTCGAATTAAATTCCACGGACACGCTATTCGAGCTAACAAACGTACTGTTATCCTCGCCGTTAAAGAAATCCTCTAGGCTCTTCGTCAATCGATCGGTCGTCTCTTCTACCGACGATTGATTTGCCTTCGCCACGTTACCCTCCATCGCGAAGAAATTATTCACCAACTCGTCACTCGTGACTCTAGTCGAGTCGCTCTCATCGCTCATGAAGAACCTTGCCACACGGTCATCTCCGTCACCTTCTTTCTCCGCGTACTTCGACTCCAAAAAGTCTTCTTTACTTCGCGCGTGTACAGCCTCGTTCGCCCCGCTACTTTCCGAACTTTTACCCTCGTTCGCAACCGTCGTCGTCAATGCAAAGCGATCATCAGTGGTTGTCCCCGGGGTCCCGGAAGTTTCCACCCGACCCGATTCGTCTTCATTGTCAGGGGTCAGCGTCGTTGACTCGTTGCCGTTTCTTCCGTTCGCCTCGTTATCCATCGTCGGAAGGGTCCGATTGAGATTCTTCGACTCCCCGTTGTTATTAGCCATCATTGTCGGTGTCGCCTCCTCATTGTCGACGCTGATGTCCTTCTTCTTCTGTCCGGCAGCAGTAGTGGCGGCCGTCGTGTTGTTCCTGCTCGCCTGTTGAGCCTTGGCTTGCCTGTGAACACAACGTGAATGGAGAGTCGTTAGGGGGGAGGCTTCTCTCGTTTTTTTTTTTGCGTCCGGGTTTTTCTACGTGTATTGTTGGCACGACGACGGCCGCGCGCGTCGTTCAAATCAATTGCGTTTGTTATCTGGGTTAGTTTTTGTAGGCGGATCCGGCAGGGAATATAAATTATTTCCCGAAAGGAAGATTTTGATGCGTACTTTTTTCCCAGGCTTTTTTGTCGTTGGAATGTATAGCGGTTTTATTTGATAAATTATGCAACGGGACATAGAACGTTTTTTAGTGTTTTATTAAAGAGTTTCCTTATTCTATCTTTCATTCTCAACAAAGCTGTTATTTATTTATTATGAAATAGTTATTGTAATAAATATTAGTTCCCTTAATCCTTAAAAATTATTCATATATTAAAATTTCTCCCACAAATCGATTAAATAAACTTTCACATGATTATAATTCTAAACATATACAAGACTAAAAATCATCAATATAGCTTTCAAGATAAAAAAGAAAACAAGAACGACAATAATAACATATACAACCAACGATACTATATATACCAATCAAAAGCCCGTTACCTCGACATAATCACCAATTCACGAGGCAATAAATGGATGTCCTCATTGAAAGAGCCGAAGTAGAAAAAGCCTCCCGAAAAAAAGCCATCGCTTATAAATGAACGACCTTACGAACTAAAAGACGAAGAATTCGACTACTACGTGAATAGAACACTGCGCGCAAAACTTTTCCCTCTCACTCCCTCGTATAGCTGCCTCGATTGATGGATCGAATGGGAAAAGGAGGACAGAGAGAAGGAGCAGGTAATGAGGGAACGCGGCATAGCACGCTGGAGACTATGGAGAGAAGGGGGCATTGTTTAGCGACGCGGGTCTTAAGTTCCCGACGGAATGTCGATGATGCTAGACAAGAATTTCACGGCTCTCCTCTGCTACGTCGTCGTCGTCGACGACGGAGGCAACGAAGGAGGAGGTTAACTAGAGGCGAGAAATGCCTCTCTGCCTCTGCTCTCCTTTTCTCGCGTGCACGACACACCTACGTAATTTCTCCCTCCGCCTCGGAAGTAATACGACTGCAGGCGTGTGCACAAGAGAGAGAGAGGGAAATTACAAGAGAGGTGGCATAGAGGAAGACTCTTGGTATATGGCTAAAGTGCTTCTTTTGGGTTTTCGTTTTGATATGGGAGAATATAGTGTTGCCATGATGTCGAAAGATTTAACGATACGATTATTTATTGCAAATTACTATACGTTGTTTTGTATATATTGCCGTGTAATAAAACCGCAGTATGTTTAAACGTGAAAGAGGAAACAAAATGATTTTTGTTTAATTAAATTTTTTGTATGTTAATTAGGTACGTGAGCTGCATTATTGACATTACACGAGTTCCCCTTTAAAGGTTAAGAGGGAGAAAAAAAAACGTGTAAAGGTATTGCGTGGAGTGTGCGAGAGTTTTAATTAAATCTATTTTGGAAACGAGTACATAATTTTCATATGCATTTTAATTAAAGACTATCCCTTTTTAAATGTACAGAAAATATTTTGTTAAAATAATTTTTCCATATATAATATTTTTACTGCTTTCACTTTCCACTTTTTAATTATCATATATAATGTAGGTCGAAGCAACCCAAAAATTAACCGTTCACTTCAGAAGATCGTTTTCATCGTAAAATGAAGAAGAAAAAAAAGTATACGTTCTTATTAAATATCTTTCACTTTTTGAATTTTCCTCTACTCTGTGAAACTTAGTATCAAAATTAAGCGAACGACCCTGGAAGTGAACTTCGAAATTCTCTTCAAGTTACCAATAACACAGACAAAATCAAGACAAAGACTCGGCAAAAGTGCAAGATAGATAGGTATACACGAAACTCCAACGAGTCATCGACTCATTCTCTCTCCCTCTTTCTTCTCGTTTCTCATCCCTTTGATGAATCAACTGCTGAATTATTAAACTCGCGCAGAAGTCCTCGAGGCGCTATAGCGTCTCAACTTTTCATACATCTGTCTCCTCTTCAGCTACGGGAATTCCTCCCTCTCTCTCTCTCTCGTGCATTTCCAAGGGCCCCTTTTCTTATTTCACGCTCTCGGCCTCGCGCGCGTTCTCCGCGCATTGTACATTACCGCCTTTATCGCGTAATGATCCTGATGCGCGTATTACGTATGTATATAGTTCAGCCGGCGGCGCGTAGCTACCACCCATCTACCCACCCTCTCTCTCTCTCTCTCTCTCGCCTCGATTTCGCTCGGAGAATTGCCTCTCGATAAGGCACCGTATATATGAATTTTTCAGTGAACCTCGAGCACTGAAAGAGTGAGAGAGAGAGAGAATGTGCGCTTGGAAAAATTCAGTTATACAAAATTTTCAGGTACATTGGGGAGCCGCTGATGCGTTGCGAGGTAGCGCGTCGACGGTCGATTTCATTATTGCGCCCAAGCGCGAGAGAATGTTGTGCGCAGAGAGAGAGAGAAAGAGAGAGAGGCTATACGTGGCACCGGCTGTGTTTTGCTGCAAGGAGAGGACAAATGCGAGGCTTGTTTCGAAATTCGAGGAATAATCGATTGGGAGGGAATAGAGGAGGATAACTGTTATCCCGACGCGCTCGCGTTGAGTGCCAAAATTTGCACGGAAGTTCGCAACTAATACGACTCTTGTTATCGGGAATGATTTCGGAAGGATTGATATTGTTTTAAAGGATTAATTTTATTTTTAATGTGTTACTTTATATATATTTACAGAGATAACAGTATTTTTTGGTAGAATCAAAGTTCAGAATAAAAAATATACTCTTTTATATAATCAAAAAACTGATTTCCGGTCTGAATACGCTATACTTCTTCAATGAATTGGACAAGGTCTATTTACTATTATAGGTCTTTAAATTTTTTTTCAATTTTCTAGATTTTAGAAGTAGAGCGATTGTTTTAAACACTCGGTATGTATAATGAGAATTCTAAAACAATTTTTAAATTCATGTTCCAACTAATGATAAGTATAATTTGGAGCATTTAAGGTGATAATCCGCAGGCGCATTAATAAACGCACGAAAATAACTTTGAACCAGCGAGAGTATCAAAAGAACCGTGAAACTTTTAATTATGCACGCAAGTTATAACTATTATACTATCTAGCACACACGCCTAAACCAAATTAAATTTTTCCCCCGAATAATAATTCCCCGCCTACACAGCCTACGCCATTAAAGCCTCAAATGAAAATTCTTTATATAAAAAAGAATTTTCCTTCTTTTTTTTCATCCCTCCTTCTCCTCCTTCTTTTTTTTTTTTGAAAAAAAAAACTTACGCGCCGCATACGCGCAAGGCTCGAACTCCTTGAAAAGACAGCGTGTGCGGCAATGCGGGCATCGAGGGAGTTTGAGTACGCCGACGTTATACTCCCTTGCGGGCTTTTCGCGCGCAAGCGAGGTCTTTTCAACGAAAAAAAAAAGGAAAAAAAAATGTTTTATGAAGAATTTTCATTCGGCGCGAATTTAATACCCGCGGAGCTTAGAGTGAAAAATGGATATTCATAAAGAGAATTGACACGAGCGCGCGCGCGGTCCGAGTACGCGGAAAAGGGGGACACGATGGTGTATGGAAAGGACACGATTTTTTTTTCAAGACTGGGAATTGATTGTCGGGATGAATTGTTGATAAGTGTGTCGTTTCGAATACGTGAAGTATGATGAGTTTTATTATGATATTAGATTTTTTTTTTATGAGAAGATGGAAAAAGCTGAATTTATCTATATAGCGAGAAGATTGATGTAAAAGTATCGGCGAAGTATCAGATGTCAAAGTTTTTCCGATAGAACGTACCCTTGTTGGAAGTATACAAGGCAGATATTATAAAACAGTATTTAAGATTCGTCGCTACTATAAAACATATTTTAAAAATATCATAATATCCTTATTCAGTTCGAGTTCCATAAGAACATATTAAGAATTCACCTTTAAACTTAAAGAATCTTACCACTTATTCGCAATTCAAATTTATTCTAATATCTCACATATATATGTGAACTATTTTTGTTTTGAAAAACTGTTAAAACATTTGGAAAAAATCGTCCACCAATGTTAACTGTAAAAACTAACTATCACAACTTAATCAGTTGTTATCTATCATTTTATTTATAGTGTTACAAAATAGATAAAAAGTAAAAAATCAGCAAAAATTTATACTCGAGTAAACGATTAACAATCAATTTTAATATTCAGTTTTACAACGTTTAGTAACCGGTATCTTCACCTTAATCTCTTAAAGCAACCGTAATTTCCAACGACTAAGTGTTCTAATTGATCCTATAAAAGGCATTAGGAAGAATTTTTCCAAAGATTTCACCGCGACGGCGCTCAAAGGGATAATCTTCATAAAACTGCATAATCAACGTTACGACAACGCTGATCATTTTCACAATTATACAACTATCTTCGTCCCTCCAAAATCTTTTCTCACATCCCAATTACACGTATAATATTTTATACATTTTACATCCACACAACACCTACCCATCGTCATCAATCCTTGTCGACCACTCAGCACCACCGTCATCCTCAGCATCAAAATACGCTGCGAGCAGAATCCTCGATAACCTCAGCAAATTGTCACGTAGCGGTGTACCTTTAGGTTGACGGTTCTGCAACATTAATAATCTCGACCAATCGGATGCAAGGGCACCGAACGGCGGTAGTTGCTGTGTAGATTCGTTGGAAATAAGAGTCTCGTTGATTGGCCATTGGAGCTTCGAGACGTTCAAACCGCTTGCGTAAGAGCTGAGAACCGCGATGTCCAGTGCTGCGCAGCTCTGCACACTGCAGATGCTGTCGGTCGTGTGGGCATCGTCTGTGAATGGAATACGAGATTTATTAGTGTTTTTAGATTAATACGAAGTTGTATATCTCATAATGCATTGATGTATTATTATGTTAAACAAATTTTAATAAGATTTTTTTATTACATTATTTAACAAAATTAGATAAGCATCTAACGCTAAAAGATATACATAAATGTATTTTTAAATTTAATTCAATTACTCGAGCGACAGCGTTGCGAAATTTTTATTCAGTGTAATGGTTATTTTTGATATACGAAATAGAAAATATCAGCGTTTTATATTTCGGAATAGATTTTACGTAGACTGTATAAGAACGGCAATATGAAATATATTCGAATCAAATTTCGTATCAGCGAAATATAAACCGCAAATTTTTCACGACGCTTCAATTTTTTTACACTAGCAAGCGAAGAGAGATTTTGGAGCTATACATATAGATATTAAAGAACTCGTCTGGTCGCGTACTGTAAAAAATTCAATTTAAATATTTTTCATAGCGATTTTAAAAATATTCATACAAAAATTTTTTTTCACGAATACTTTGTCTCTATAGTAAAATCTTGTATAACCCTTATTAATTTGATGCACATCTAAATAGTGATAATCAAATTATAAATTACTCTATGCTTTAAATATTTTCAAAAACTAATTTAAAAAGTGATCAACCGTAAACTTACAAAAAAAGTAATCATTCACTTATCTAAAGCGAATTTCACTTATTCTAATGCGATTCGAGTTATGTCATATATTCAATTTGAAACTTTGAAAAAATACACTTTCCCCCAGCAAATCCACAATTCCAAAAAAAAAAAAACGCAAAAAAATTTCCTTTACCCATCGTAACAAATCCGATCGAAATATATCTCCTTCAATTTCCCTCTGCCTCCCTATACATCCCCTTCACAAAATCCCATAGCCTCCTACGGCAACAAACTATCCGCGAATCTCCGAGCAACGAGAGCGAAATCCCTGCTGCTCTCGCGCGTGCTCCTGAAAGAAACTAACGAGAGAAACTCTCTTCTGAGCCTCTCTCTCTCTCTCATCTTACCTGCCAACACAGCAACACCTAGTAGCAGCAGCAGCAACAGAGGCAAGGTAGTAGTAGTAAGGACAGGTGCTGAGCTCCGCGACATGACTGACGCGACCGACGGAAGATTAGATTCTGCGAACGGCAAACGGCAACCTCGTCGTCCTCTTGTACACTATGACGAGCGTATCTCCCCCACTTGTGCGTCTCTCTCTCTCTGCGTTTGCAAAATTTTCTCCTCGGCTATTCGGCCAGCAATTCTACGAGTATATATATTATATACGAAGTTTTATTTTTTTTTGTTAGCTATGAGTCGATACTGTGATATTGGAGACGATGCCAATGCCCCCTGATAATCACGTGTTATATAGTGCGAGGCGTAGTTGTTACTATATATAGGCAAAGTAAAACAAGCATGTGGTATGATGGTGTAGGAAGTTAAATAAACAGTCGATGACCTGTGCACTACCAAATATGTGCTGCTATTGCTAGTTTTTTTTCGGGAGGTGATCGCACAAGTGAATAGTGATAAAAAGCACGTGGTTCTGAATCAATTAAATTCTATATAAATTACGTTCAAAGCGATACCAAAATACATTTAGTATCTTGTCAACGGTCTTTCCCCATTTTACATAACAAAGTTCACGTGCATTCACCGTCATACTTATACAATATACTTATATATTGACATCACATGATGCATAAAAAGCTCAACGTCGGTATAAGCCGCTTAAACCATCGCGCAGGTACCGTCAGAAAGACAGCCACGACAGGACCTATATAACTACTCGCACAGACTTGCAATCGATCAAGTTTTTACTCGATGCGTGTACATAATGTGCCACTCACGCTTACCTATATATATATATATATATATATATAATATAAAACCCACTGTATACATATATACATATATATACGAAGAAGTCTCCAAACATTTCTCTCCCACCCACCGTACCAACGCGCGCACGCAAATGCGCAAGTTTCGGAGAAAAGCCCCTCGCCGCGCGTGTCGTGCACTCTCCCCCGCGAGTGATTTTCAAACGCGCATATATATATGTATATCGCGGAAAGTGCTTTTGAAAACTCTTTCTCGTTCCTTTGGATTCTTCGAAATTCGTATATATATAGAAGAGGTCGAGGACACGTGGTATATGTATATATACGTTTTGAAATTAGTAGTATAGGATGAAATTTTGCGAATTCCAAAGTGACAGATAACTATAGCTATGCATATGCGGTGTCCGTGCGCATATATAATTAATTATACAAGCGCGTCGGCAATCAGTCGGTGTATATATCGTGTATATCAGTTACACGCGTGTAAATCAACAAGGACGGTATGTGTGGTTCTCTCTATACGTCTGCGCAGAAACGAGGAGAAACGCTTCCAATTATTATTACGCATTTGATGTAATTATAATATGAGTATACGATATAGCATACAACAAAAAATTCTTGGGTAAGCGGGGCAGTCGATCTCTGTTGATTTAAAATGGAGTTTCATTGATTGTTTTTTATACTCGAATTATTAACCGGTATCAGTTAAATGTAATACAATGAACATAATACAATGTGTTAGAAAAATTTTTTTTTTAAATTTTATATTCAACCGCACGGTAATCCTTATCAAGGTATATAATTACCTTGGAAATTGTACTCAGCGCGGTTCCTTCCTACACCGCGTACATACGAAAAACTGGAGCAAAACCGTACAATCAAATCTCGCCGCGGCGCGCTGTCGTCTCACGCGCTTCCTCGTTACAAACAAAAGCCGCGCGGTAGGAAGAAAGTTAGCCGCGGGAGTAATTCGAATTATCAAGTTACATTTTATAACGTAACTAGTTAAGTAACTAGATCAAAGTAACGCGGTTAGATGAGCGCGCGCGCGCGTTAAGATTTTCCATCGCGTCGTTATATTCGTCCTACTCTCTATCTTCCCTATATATACTCACTTTCTTCAAGAACGATAGATTCACGCGCGAAAAGAAGGTATAGAGAAAAAGAAGTATATATATCGTATAGGGTCGGATATATACACGGTATTGGATTTTTACACGCGTTATATATACATCTATATCACAGCTGAAACTTCCTGGCGCGCGCGCGCCGCGTGCGGGCTTTCGATTTATTTCCCGGGCGTTTTCGCGTGTCGCGCGCGGCGCGCAAGATTGAATTAAGGATTTTGAGCCGCGAAAGTTCCGGCAAATTGCATGACTCGCGAGTAAGTTCGCTGAGACGGTTGGATGTTGTGTTTTTTTTTTGTTTTGTTATACGCTTGCGAAGAGAAGAAGGGAGGTGAGCTTATTGTTAGTCTTGAAAGTGTATTATCGATCGGCTCGCTTCTCGCGGAGTAATTATGGCGTTTGAAAGTTGGTTTTAATTACGAAGTTGACAATTTATGATGGTAGTTCGTTATCGATAGATAGGTAGATAGATATAGAATATTATCATTCTCTTACGAGGCTATGGTATATGTATATGGTGTACTAATATATAGATATACATATATGTTTTTATTTAAAATAGTGAGATAAATCGTTTGAATAAATCATTTAAATAAATAATTATACATACAGAATTTTAATAAAAAATTAAATTCAAATCTCTAAAAGAACGTTAGACCAAATCCGTATATCTTGCTGTGTACGATTTTTAATTTTTATCTTCAAACTCTCTCTCTCTCTCTCTCGTACTCTCGCGCATCAATCCACCGAGTTGGCCCTGGTTCGCGCGCTACTCTATCTATATCCATTTCAGCGAAATACATCTGAAAAAGAACGCCATAGGGGAAAAATTCCTTTGTCCACCGCGAATGCACACTCCCACGCGTCGTGTGTGTGTGTAAATGACGGAAGCAAAAATCCAAAAGAAATTTCGCGCGCTGCTACATATACATATATAGCCGATAAAAAGCGAGAAAATAAAGAGCAGACGGATAGCCGAATCAGTTTTTTTTTTTGTTCGGTTATAATCCGTGTGAATGAAGCCAATGCGCCCGCGCGCTCGCGTGAGTATTCGTATATATATATGCGAAAAACCGCAGAGTCGTGGCTAGCTCGAATGTCGCGAAGCGTGTGCGCACGAGTCAGAAAAAAAAATCGTACCCAAGAATGCGTTTATCAGGGGAACACACTCTATCATGTGCATATGTGTGTATGTATATATATATACGTGTAACTGGTCTAGTATGCTGACCTTTTGTACGAATGACGCGTGTGGATTTTTTTTGTAGCAGGTGACGACAACGAGTGCATATGAGAGGCTTGAGTAAATTTTGACGTGGTTTTGGAAATTGGGGTGAACCGAGAGTATGTGCAATTATTTAAAAAAAATAGTTTTAGCCTATAACTCGGACATATGTGTATAGTTTCAAAAAAATTGAAATGAAAAATTCATCTCAAACGAATTTTCGCTTCTAGGAAAAATATTATTTTCCTTTGTGTTCAAAACTGGTATGTATATACTGGTAAAAATAGAGATTAAATATAATATAATCTCTCCTTTTTGTAAAAGTTTAAAGTAATTTTATAAACTATGTGCAATATAATAAAAAAGGTGAAATCAAGAGCAATATTTGTAAAAAGAAAAATAACGCTGTAAGGGATAAAATTAGCATGCGAGGTAATAAACCGTGAAATTTTTAAATTTTCTCGGACATAAAAGCATTACGCTGATGGAATGGAAAGCGTTAAAGTAAATACATAGAAAAAAAAGTCGGATTAATCCAGCTATCCAACTTTGAAAGGTTGCTGACGTCGGTCTACACTTTGGAAATAGAAGATTTTTTGCTGTCGCGTTCAAAATTTAGAGAAAAATAAGAGCTTCCTGAAATACCAACGAAAAATTCTTTAAGATTTAAAAAAAAAAACTTACTATCGATAAAGTGATGAAAGTTAACTACATAATATATACTCTGCTTTGAATTATTACGTGCCTATAATAAATAAATGAAAAAAATGCAATTTAAAATTGAACTCTTTCGCAGTAAACCTTTAATCATCCAGAATTACCACACTTCTTATATAAAATACAATTCAAATTCATCCTAAACTCCTCACCCACCATTACAACTCTATCTCCACAATGATAACAACAACACACAGCACCCAATCAACCCCCACACGTGCGCACTTTTCCATCCGCAGCCTTTACAACAACTCCACACCACGAATTCCCAAAATTACCCCTAAAATCCCACCAACTTCGTAACCAGCTGCAACCAAAGCTTCTATCCTCCTCCTCCTCCTCCTTCAACCCGCTAAATCATACCTTATTACCTCGCAGGCACTTATCACGCTAACAACCTCCACACGGGCCTCGCCAAAACGAGTCGCACAGCCATTTAATACATCAGTGAAAATAAACGCAACCTTATATATAATAATACCCACACACACATATATACGTACCATGAGCACGTTACTATACCACCGCCATCACCACCACCACTGCCGCGGCTTGGCTCCAACTCGGCTACCCCCGCACTGCTGCATCCGCGAAAGATCGGCGGTGCGATACTTGTTATCAGCGCACAATGCCGGCATTACTTACGCACTACTTACCTCTCTCATGGGTACGCGACGTTGTGTATACCGCACAGAGAGAGAGAGAGAAGCGTTCGTCGTGTATATCATCGATTATCAAAGGCTATATACTAGCAGCGGCAGCGCGAGCCCTTGTCGCCATGGCGACACGTTAAACAAGTGGCAAAGGGATGTCGCTATGTATATATATGTATATTAAGTACGAAAATCCACGTGTGTGCGTATATATAGGATGTATGTGGGTGTATAGGTATAGAACGCGCGATGATGATGCTGATTAACCTATTTTGTGTGTATAGAGCGCAGAGTATTGTGCGATACGCGGAGATATTTTGCATGTGTATAGTATATATATATATGGCTATATGTGTGTGGATATACTTTCGGCTTGTATAGAATCGATTGTTTCCCAATTAAGCTGGCCGCGTGCGGTGTGATGACGGGGTGGTTGAAAGGGGTGGAATAACGCAATGCGTCGCGCAGCATGGAAGGTTTAGAAAAGTCGAGGTATTTTAGAGATCGATTGGGAGGAAGTGGAAAGGGGAGTATATAGTAAGAATTTGAGATTTGAATGGGATTAGATATCGAGATACGGTTGTTTGGGATTGAATTGTTTGTTGAATGAGGTTTCAACAACTTGGTTTTAGTTAATTAAGTCGCTTTTATTCGACACATTTATTATATGGTATGTTATAATTATGCATCCAAATAGAAAATATACTTCTGTGAATATAGTTATTTTAAAAAATGTTATTATCGAAAATTTAATACACCTGTAGTGTTAACAATAATATATTCGCCATAAAAATAATTAAGCAACTCTCTCATTTTTTGTAAGAATTTTCAAATAATCATCTAATCGCTCTACGCAAAAATAAAGTTGTGCTTTGTTGTCTTATAAGTATTTATAAATTTTTATTTATTTTACATTTTCGATTTATAATCAGTGTTTTATATTTGAAATGAAATTGCTTCTCTTAATCATAATGACCTTGCTGCTAATTGTATTGTGAAAAATTATAGCTCATCTTCTGTAAGCAATTATTTACTACAATTACAAGATGGAGATACTATAAAACTTACAACAATTATAAACAATATATGAATAAACAATTCCCTTACATAAAAATTATTAGTAGGTGTCAGTAGTTTTTAATTCGACTTTTCTTATATATATAGCTCTTTGCAAAATATCTATAGACACATTTATAGACACATATATTCTTCATTTTCCAAAGTCGATAAGGTAGAGAGCTCGTTTGTACTTTATATACCGTCTTGCAGTCACAGTACCATCACCTAATATAGTGGTGTTGTAATATATGTTTTGAAAGAATCATTTGAAAATTTTGTATTAATTTTTCAAAAGGTTAATATATTTTTGATCAATTTATACATTTTTTACATTCTACAAAAATCGTTCATCGTATGAAGGAAACAACAATAAAAGTAAATTGCAAAGAAAAATAAGTTCCATCCAAGTATTTTTTCTTTTTTATTTGTATGGTCTCGCAAATAGTGCTGCCTCATAAATACAATCTTCATCAATAATTTCATTCAGACAAATACGCGCGTGTACGAAATGTTGTAGGTGCGCAAGCTTATACCTCATTTTAACTTACACAATTAATAGTGATGTTTCGCTTTTTTTTTCTTTTCTTTAATAACATAGTACTACTTTGTTGACTTTTGTGTGTATCCTCTCAATATGTATAGATATCTCGTATATGTATATATATTTTGTGTATATATATATTTAAATTTTTTTTTATATTTATATAAAAATTATACATAGGACTGCTAGAATATAATTACAAAGTAACTACATACATATTTATACTCACGATAAGAAAGTGATTTTTCCTATCCTTTGGCATTCGTTTACATCGACGGGGGGTAGGTATCGCGTCGCGCGACAATCTTTATTACATCAAAATCGTAACATTGCACTCTCCGTGAATACAAACGAAAAAAAAATAATAATAATAACTAACGCTTTCAGCCTACATTTTCCATTGCAACGATAAAATATAGAATTTTTCTCTTAATTCTTGCACATCATTTCAAAATTGAAAATAAAATAAAACTCTTTCTTTCGCCATCTTTGTTTTTTTTTCTTGACTATTCGAATCGATGCCCAAGTCCCGCGATATAAACATCGGTCCATTTACGATTTTAAAAATCTCGAAACTGGAGCCTGCTGTGTACATATGTGTTTATTGTATACATGTGTGTATGCGTGTAAGATGTGTTGGAGTGTGAGTTAATTCGACGCAGAGCAATAAAACATATTTTACTCTACGTCAGCTGACTTACGCTACGCGCGTACGTTTACATACTTGGAGTATTTACACGTATTATAAACTCGAACTGCATTATCGAGGCGTTATTTTCATCGCGAAAGGAAAACCAAGACACGAAACGCCAAATTTTGCTCTCGCTTTTCGCCGTTATAAATTGATATACGCAGATCGATCGGCCTGAAAAAGAATTCGCCGCCGCACTTTTTTCATCGTCGCACAATACTATGTGTTCTCTCTCGTATACATACAGACTGATTCAAGTGTGAAAAAAAGAAAAAAAAAATAGATTTCGTTCACCAGCAGCGAACGACGCTTTATTTCGCTTACGTTTACTCTGTTTTCCTCTAATGCAATTCGATAATCTTTCATAAAAGCCGTGCGTTCGATTTGGCCATTTTGAAAAATCTCCAATAGACGTCGATAAAAGATTATAAAATAAAAAGTTTTTAAAAAATGCCTCGGCTAATTGCTGCATAACTCGTTCATATGCATTATAAAATTCTACAATAAATATTTTCTGACAAAAATACGAGAGTGAAATCAAATAGTTTCGTACAAAGTTGTATGCATACTATTGGAGTTTTTCAAGCAGGTGTACACATTCACCGTACTAATCAATGTATTTCTCATTATCATTTCAGTAACACATACGTAGGGTAATAATCCATCTCTTTGCACGTAAGCTGTTCTTTGTCCACTGTTTTATTTTATCATTATCATTATTTTATTTCAAATAACCATCATAATTATTATGTATATTATTATTAATATTCACGCTTAGATAATTAATTATTTCATTAATCGTACGCTTCTATATTGTAATTTACTTTAGTTTACGTTATTGTATGTTTGTTTTGTTTTCATTATTTTATTTTTTTGTATGCAACCCTGAGACTACGAAATCTATACCACCACGGCGAACCTGCGCTCATCTCCGTTTTTCGCTAAAATGCCTTTTAGATAAGGAAAGTCAACGGGCGGGAGGAACGTAAACGTCGCCGTTGGATGATAGTTTGTGAGGGGGAGGATATAAGTATGAATGATCGACAAAGAACTCTAGTTTTCAGGCTACTCTATAAAGATTTATGTGAACTGAATTTCGAAGATTGCCAATTATTAGCTTTGATTTACAGCGAGATGTATTTTCATGTTTTTTTTTTTATCAAACATATCTTTAAAAAATATCGTTTTAAAAATTTTTAAAATAATAAAAAAGTCCATTTTGCGTAAGTTTTGGCTAAATAAAATAAAAATAAAAAAAAAATTGGTCAACGTAAATTTCGAACAATTTTTTTTCTTGTAAAATTAAAAAACAATTTCCAGAATTGTGTATCGAAAATAAAAAAAAAATCAACAATTTTTTTTGGTAGCAGCGCGTATGTTGAGCGAAAAATTGCATCGACTTTGATGCTTATCGATTGGAGTAAGAGACGCAAAATGCGAGAAACTATAACAAAACTGCTGTTATCATGATGCGCTTAAAATTAACTAATGTGTATAAACTAACGGTATAATCATGATTCCGAATAAGCTTTCCACTATATTAAATAAACAAAGAAGTTTGTAACAACTGATGAGGTAATATCAAGGAAGAACAGGCATCGGTGTGTATACGCGTAAAAAAAATGCGCAGCTTTCGCAATTATAAGCAGTTTCAAATTATCAGTAATACTACTGTTACGCATTGTATATTAAGTAATACAACTTTAGAAAAGAAACATGAGATACAGCAAGACTGTTTACCACTACTTTTCTGTACATTGCAAGTAGTATTATATCACAAAACATCATTAATACTTATGGTGCTACAAAGACATTCGACGTTTTTTAAATTTCATTTGTCTCAACTTCTATCAAAGAAGTTTGTGCCACTCGAACGATACGCTTTTTAACTCATCATTGCGCCTACAACAGTAGCATTACATAACAATTTCAAACATTTACTTATACTTCGCGCTGGCGCATTCGCATACTACACACACACGAACATGCCTGCAATTCCCGAATCGTGACGTTAGAAGATATAGTGATTAAAGTAAGTCGTATGTATATATATACGTGTTACCTAAGAACGGCTTAAATAAATAGCTATCACGTTAGAGCCTTAGAGACTAATGACGATCGATCGACTCGATCGATACAACGGAGGGGGAGGGGGGAGAAACGCACGAATGACTCGATCAAAGGGGGCGCCTTCCTGCACGTGTACTTTTTATATAGGCCACCAATTAAACATCGGATAAACAATAAAAAAAAACAGAATACTGCAAGAGCCTTTTTATCTACGAATTTCGTCTGTTTCGAGGATAGGGAGAGGAGTTTTTTTTTGTTTTGTTGCATTTCACTCGTGTAATGCTATATAGAGGTGACAAGAAGAATAGTACAGAGGATGTATGTAACGCTATATATCGTCTTTATATATGCCGTTGTGACAACGAATATATGGACGCGCGTGCCGCGCGCGTGTATGTGTGTCGCGCGCGCGACGCGTATATCACAGTTCAATAGAGAAGCTCTTGAGTGGCTTCCTTGAGAAAGGGGAAGTAAAAAAAAGACAATATTTTTTTTTATTCTAGAGAACAAGCGAATGAGAACAATGCAGACCTCTACTACATTGGATTAATTTTTTGGAGCTGTGAGGAGTTGTGAAGAAGCAGGTGCAAAACGAAAATATATGTTTGTTTACGTGATAACTCAGAACTAAATTTGTTATTAATATCGATGATACAGTATAGTGAAGACTAATGCGTCTTTTCGAATTAAAGATTTTATTATTATTTTCGTGATAATCTTTTTCAAACAGGAATGATATTTTTTCTTAAGTGATGACTAATTGATCACTGTTAAAAATAAGCATTCTATGTTAAAGACGCAGTAGACTGCACTGGAAATTATGACGATAATAAAAGGAAATTTAAATGACAAAATCAAATTAAAAAAGGTAATTTTTTTTTAAAACCAAGGTCGATTTAAATTCGTTAGAAAATTAAAACTAAAAGATAATCGATATTAGAAGAGATGCAAAGTTGAACAGACATTCTTTGGAATTCTGCTCGAAAACTATCCTAGTGCGCCGCGAAATTCGCCGTGGCTCAA
This sequence comes from Torymus tubicola, assembly GCA_035583055.1. Taxonomy (NCBI): domain Eukaryota; kingdom Metazoa; phylum Arthropoda; class Insecta; order Hymenoptera; family Torymidae; genus Torymus; species Torymus tubicola. Next base: position 17,947,346 of record JAWWEQ010000045.1, read on the forward strand.
CAGCCATGTTACTTTGTTCACACGCCTCGTACTTACATCCGCTATATTCCGACGGATCGAGATGTGTATTATTAGTATTGATTTTTTTTTCTTATTTTTTCATTTTCGTGTTTTTTTCTCTTAAATTCGTACGATGAAAAGTGACAAAAATAAAACAACAACTTTTTTTGGCGCGCTTCGAGTGCAAGGCAATGGTTATTAAATACAAAGTGGTTAGTTCATTTTTCTCAGAAATAGGATAAAAGCTAAACAGATGCGTAAATGTTTACATGACTGAGGATTGCGCGGTGGTAATCCGCGTAATTTGGTTCCTGATTCCTTCGTCTACCGGACTATTATCAATGGTTTCATAGTCATACTCGGGCACTCCCGATATTATTATTAAAAAAAATAAAAGTAACGTATCTTCATAGAAGTCAGCAATTATTCAATTAATGCTAATCGCAAGGAACTTACATATAAAAAATTGATTTCTAATAACACTATAGAAAAATAGTTAACCCTAATTATATAAACATCGACTAAATACTAATTAAATCATGATTTTATAGCATACATCGTGAGCTACGATTCATCAACAACTGTAATTACAAGTAAAATCTAGTAACTCTTTATGTTCTTCGACACCGTACTGATTCGGCTAAGTAACGACTGTTTTATTTAGAAAAATATCACATTTAAACTCGACCTTACAAAACGTACTTACATATCTTTGATTAACGCGTATGGCCGCTATTTTTATTTCAAAACCCAATGAAACCTTGGGTATTCGCTTAAAACGTCGATTTGTCAACGAAGCAGTATGGTGCAGAACGGCATGACATTATTATTATTATTCTTCGATGTTAGCGGTTGGTTTATTAGCATTAAGTGAATAATCTATCATTTGCACATTTGAATTAAAAAGTACAACAAGAATGATTCTCAATTGTCGATAGTTTTTTTTTAAACTAATAAAATATAAAAAATCGAAGAGATTTTTCTATTCCAATGAAGAATCACAATAATCTATTTTCAAACATAATCTGATAAAACTAAACGTCAAAATTGCCAATACAAAACTTCGAAACTCTATTTTCGAGCATAAAATAATGATCTTCTCATTTTAATTTTATTAAAACGTAATCTCATTCCGTAACTCAAAGCAAACTTTTCATCTATAAAACTCACAGCTTAGAGTATAATAATAATAATAATAATCGTGGAGTGCCCAAGTCGGCGTTTGTCTTAGCATATGGCGGGCAGGGCATGAGACCCATGGTCACTCTTTCTCCATCTCCCGTATCAACGTTAATATAATAAGTAGTTTAATAAAGATCCCTGAATCGGCTTCGTACACACACACACACATACACACATTCTCTTTCTCTCACTCTCTTTCGCTCTCTCTCCTACACGATATTTATTGTGGCACGCACGAACGGTATTAGACGCGTTAAGGGGGACTCTGGGGGATGCCGTGGAAAAATAAAACGAAAGAAACTTCTCTCTATCTTCTTGTTTAGCTTTAGCTCTCGTCCTGCTTCTGTCATTATTGTAATTGCACTAGTGTTCTGGACCGAGACGGTAGTGTTTGCACGCTCGCGCATGCATAATTTCGCTGCCGTGATTCTCTCGTTCTCTCTTTCTCCCTCTCTCTTTTTTTTCTCTCACACTCCTTTCACTCGAAGCGTACTATACAAATCTATAACTCTAAGCTTATGTACCGGTATGCATCCCTCGTCATTCTTCATCACACACTCTCTCACTTTCTCGCTCGCTCTTTCTCCACCAACAACTCCTCTTTGTCTTTTATCTCACTGAGGTTCAGTTATCTCACTGGTTCAAAAACTCCGTCACGCCTATCCCTACATATTTCTCTCTCTCTCACTCTCACGCGCATTTTTTTTTCTCCATAAGTCCATCGTCTGTTCCTTCCACTTAAAGTGTAAAAAAAAACAACTTTTAGAACTCTACGCTCAAACCGTCGCGCGGTTCGGTGTGTCTGTCTACGCATGAGTGTACATATAGATAATAATCTGTTTGTTTGTTTGTTTTTTTATCAAGGCATTCGTTTCCAAGCCACCGCAACAACATATCCCTTCGCATCGAAATCATCAACCATCTGACAGCAACGTCCAGAGACAAACGCGTTGTCTCCCCCGATAAGAGCTGCGAAAACGACGTTATCGTATCGTATCGAATCACATCATGTATATTTATATTTATATATATTTATATATATTCCTCATCTTCTCTTATACGCTTGTTCTTCATCGGTAACTGGCTGCCTCGAGCATCTCAACGAAGAGCTTGTTCATAGGCACCTTACCGGTGCGATAGACGCTCGACCAGAATTTGCGGACGATGCCATCAGCCTGACGTAGACCTGGCAGCACTAGGAACATGTTTTGATTGGCGCGTAACGCCTGACCCGGCCTCACTGCGTTCACGCAGTCAGACAGCGAGCCCAGAATGCTGTCCCGAAAACGATGCAAGGCGTGTGGCTCGTCCAATTTGGCGTCGCTGTTCGTCAGGATCAATGCTTTTAGAACGAAGAATTCTTCGCGGGCGAGACCCAACCGTTGTACCCTCTCCACGATCTGCATACACTAGTGGTAAAAGAGAATAAGAGGTTTTTAGAATTTTATAACGTTAAATTTTACAATTGATTTTAAAAGTTTCGAGAGCCCAAGTGTTTGGCAGATATAGACGTTTTTAATAACCACGCGAAACCTTTACCTTTATCATCTATTTTAATTATTTTAAACTCTATACGAAACTATCAAATTCAAATAACGAGAAGCGAACGAGAAGAAAAACTTTTTCGGTATATTTCACCAGCGCCCCACCTCATAATTCAAACTCATTTACTCGGCAAGCTTTATACCAAACTTTATTCTAGCGAACACGTGTAAGAAACTATAACAAATCCTTTTCAGAGTGGTTCATGGCTCAGGCAGTTAAGGCGTCGGTTTCTTCACATCACAGTAAACGCCGCACTTAGCTTCCCAAGACAAGGCTGCTCAAAATTGTGGATTCGAATCCCTCCTCACTGCTAAATTCCGGGACACGTTTTTCAAAAAAAAAACATGTCAACTGGTTTTTTCGATCGCGGAGATCGAGCTCACGACCGTCCATTCCTACAGTTCCAAAACTCAAAGTATACCAGACACGAATTTCTAATAGTTATAACACGTTGCTAATACCCAAAACGGAGAATGCGACGCTAAATAACCAATTAAAAAAAAAATATCCTCTTCTTTATCAAACTCACGTGCGTGTAAAGCTCCAAGCAGTGGCACTCGCGAGCGAGACGCTCGTCGAGGGTAAAGTCCTGGGCGAACCTAAGCTTGCCGCTGTTGGGTATGCTACGCCAAGCAAGGCTGAACGTCAGGATTTCAGCCCACGTACTTTGCAAAAGGCGCATCTGGTCGTTTAATGGTAATCCACTGAAACCCGGTATCTGCTTCGCCCAGCCTATATGTAAGAATTCGAGGATAATTAGTTTAAAATATTTTTTTTTAGGAGTGATTTAATTAGGTAAGGTATAAGATAAGATCGAATGGTAAATATTGTATAATAAAATGCTACTGTTATAGCGAAATTATTAACATACTAATATCGCGTATCAAGTTCTACGCATACATATTTTTTTTTTTTTATTTCAAAGCAATACTTTTTCTCCATTTCTTCTCTTTTTTTTCACCGTCTTCCTCGCCGCAGACGATCGATGCGCAGATACGGTATGCTAAACTTACTGCGATAAAATCCGCGAATACTACACTCTCTCTCTCTCTCTCTCTCTTGGAGTCTCATCTCGCGTAGAAATGAATCGAATTACCACTGCCGTATATATATATATACACAACTCACCGATGATGCCGACGAGTTCACGGTCGTAAAGGTCCGACATCTGTCCAAGAACGCGCTGATCAGTGTCCAGGGTATGAGAGAGCGTCGACACCTGCAGCATGTCCGGCTCACAAGCGATCAACGCTTCCACCATTTTGTTGTCTGTAAAGGACAGAGGAGAGTAACGGTTATTATACTGTCGTTTGAATTGCGCTCGTATTCATGCATTATTAATTATTGGATTAAATCGACGATATAAAAGGTGGACGATATGTATGGGAATGATGTATACATGCTTTAGTTTCCATGCTTTTGTTTTTATTTAATAGAGAAGAAGGATGTAGGGGGTATCATTCGTCGTTGGATTTTTACGGTTACGTCGTTTTCTACTTTGCTATGTTTTCTTTTTTACTTTGTTTATCAAGTTTACTACGCTATCTTCTAGGTATAGCTTGGATTCAGCGGTAAGCAGATAAAATTAGTGTTGTATTAAATCCAATTTTGAGTTAATTCTACGTATAGATATATATACAAATATATATATATATGAAAATGAAAAATTAGACGTTTCCTTTAACCATGTACAATAATAACTACCACCAATTTTTAAGCAGTAAAGTGAGTATAATAGCAATGAGACCACAATGATGTACAAAGTCGATGTAAGATAATATAAAGAAGCCATTTTTGTTTGTACGAAAGCTCACTTACTTATTGCTTCCGCATAGCCTGCTGATCCTACGTTAGCTTGAAACATCAAAACAAAAATGGTTTTAATCACACTGTTGCAGATCGCTAATCCGGGCATTTTGCACATGCATCGTTGTTTTTTTTTTCTTTACTGTTTTTTTTTATTTTACTTTTTCTTTGTATTTTTGTTACTATTGTTATTAAACTCGGGTAAGCATATTGAAGCGTGAATCGTGCTTGTCAATGAGAATTAATTGCCCGTTGTAAAACCCAAGGCTTTCTCGACTGATAAAAGTAAGCGTTAAAAGTGGATGTGTCGAAATGAATCCCAAAAAAAAAAGATTTCTGTTAGTAATTTTTCTTTTTAAGCATTCGAAGCGCAATTGTGATCCTTTATATATGTGTACTCCAAAATAGATTTTTCCCAAGAACAGAATTATTTCGCTTTATTTGTGGAGTTATTTCGGATAATCACTTCGTTATTTGCAAGGAAAGAAGAGATTACGTTTTCACGAAAAGCAAAACACTTAATCTATTTTGAGAATTGTATAAACTTAAAGTTTATTACTCATATAGGATGAGAGATTTAATCAAGTTCCTTATGTTATTTCCTTATTGTTCAGTTCACTTTTTAATAATAAAATTCTAATGAAACTTATTGTTATCCAAAAAAGCTGAGTATTAAGAAAATTTAATCTAAAGAAAATTTTAAATAGGTTTATCTCTAACGAATATAATGCCACTAAAGTTATTGCACCAGTTCGTAACCAGATACCAGTGAATGACCATTTTTCGAAAAAAAATATTGTATCAACTTGTTTCCTTCGGTGTAAAAAACATTGTTCCTGAACTTTTATGTACGTGAAAACTATTTAATTCAATTATATAAAAACGTCACATAATCTGGTCATTTACTGATGCAGTAACTCAATGAATACTTTAATTTCATTAAAACTTGACTGATTTTAAGCTAAATACTATTTATAAATAAATTAAAACTACCAAATTAAGTAAATTAACGCTACCAAAAGCAACTTACAAAATAAGCTCACTGATTTACTAAAAAAATCCCTTATTACACGTTCACCCCAAACCTAATCTTCTCAATTTTTCCTCTTTACTATCCCATCTTTTCTATACACTCCAACAATACCATAAAGCTATAATGAAACAAAAAACTCCTTCCCCTCTTAACTATAAAAAAAAATATATTAAAAAAAGAAACAACTCACCTTCGAGTGTGATGGACTTTCCAGGCACGTAAGGATCGGTACTGCGTCTATACTTCTGTCGTCCACCCCTAACACGATCCAATCTGACACCTTCCTTGAGCATACCCTGTCGGAGGCACTTCTGGAACCTGCATGCCTGGCAGGCTTTACGTCTACGTTTGTTGATCTCGCACTCGCCATTCGCCGGGCACGTGTACTCGATGTTGCCTGTGAAGTTACTGGCTACTTTACCATTATATTCGCAGTTCTTCGCCAGATAGGACTGACCACGCACACACACACGGGCCACAAATACACAATTTGCCTGTCTTTAGCAAAAAAAAAAAAAAAACAAAATCTCGTTCGCACGTATTATATTCGTCACTGCGAGATTTATTATATACGAGTCTATTAATGCTCGTTTTTCATTTAATCTCTTTCTTTTTTTGTACATAATGTGTGCATGTGTATGATATATAGATTGTAGGATTAATCATGTGTAATTGTTACAAAAACAAATCACTAGACTATAAAACATTAACAAACCATTGGTATTAATATAGACAACCACATGTATATATACGGTTAAACTGTGTGTATATAAGGTATGTATATACACAATGAACACGACGGTGACGGCGTACATGTATATATATATATATAAGACAGGCAAAATTGTTCAGTGCTATCTGGAGGAGCGGCTGTTTAAGCTCGTACACGAGACGCGCGAGCATTGCGCTTTAAGACTTCTCTTACCTTGTATCGTACGTTTGAAGAAGGCCTTGCAAGCTTCACACGAGGCGACACCGTAGTGAAAACCACTCGCCACATCGCCACAGACGAGGCACAGCCTCCTCGGCATCATATCCTCCTCTTTAACGCCGTCCTGCGGAAAAGCAATTGAACGAATGGCTTGTAATGTAATGTCATTAAAAGGGGCTGCGCCGACGTCGCGGCTGTTATCAAGATCAAAGGTTTAAATTTTAAAGTCGAAAAGTGTCGTCGCGTAGTGGGCTAAGAATAGAACCGCAGGATAAATTATTACCATCGTGTGTCATTTTCATGTTTTAAAAATGGATTTGGTATGGTTATATTGTACACGTGCTATTAAGCATTATATATATATATATAAGTAAAAATAGTTGAGCAGGTCGATGTCGAGATCATCATCGTTGTATGTTGGCGCATTAAAAAGTACGCGAGGAAGCTAATTACCCCTTTGGCTAACGTAATAAATAATTACACCGTGGTCGCAATGTAGTCCACGATAGTCTTTATACCATATACATACACGTATTGAGATAAGCTTCGCGGTTGCAAATATATAATTGTGGAGAACAAAAAAAAAAGAAAACAAGAAATTAGGGATACACGTGTTTTGAACGATATTAATTTATAGATGGCATTGTTGTCGAAGAACACTAAACCTCCTGCGATTATACACTGTGTTAATAAACAACCTTATCAATCGACTCGACGCCCTTGAGTGCACTCAACGGCTTATATACATATATAGACACGATATCTAAACTTGTATAATGTATTATCGTAACACCGCGCGAGTTTAACCTGTAACCATACAGAATTAAACGTCAATTTCAAAGCTCCTTCCCCTTCCTCACACACACAACACACAGTATACGCCATTAACTGCATCCCCTCCTCGCCCTTTTGCATTTTTCATCGGCCTATATGCACACACACACACGCGCGCGCGTTCCCTATACGTTATATACTATATAGACAAAAGCCAACGCCATCGACACGGGAAGTTAATCAGCCCCTTCGGCAAACTCACTGAATAATTAGCTGGGACGACGAGCGCAGGTGCTTCAGCGCATACGGACACGTGGTTTAGTATATATATATATATATATATATAGACATGCGTATGTGTGTGTATGTTCATTACCTCTGGGGTACCGAGCGGCTGCGTCGTCGAGGAACAATGATGCATCTCCGGGCTGCCAGGACTACCGCCACTGCCCCCGTAATCCGGCATATCCATCTTTGTACACTGCAGCGACTAAGAGCAGAGAGCAGAGAGTGAGTGAGTTAATGCGTATAAGGGTGAATATCTCGCTAGGTTGATGGCACGCAGAGGAACACCGGGATATAGGGAAGTAAATGGGTTATAGTAGGTTGCTGGTTATGGTATGGTTAATTGGAAATATATGGGGTTAAATCGTAATTTATTGTTACTTTTTTTTATAATAGAATAATAAAGGAGAATAAGGAAAAATGTTTAATCAAGATGCGCGCAGTGTAATTTTTCTCAAGTGATGTAAATTGGATGACAATTGTAATAATATATAACAAGTTATATCAAACATCGTCAAGGTTTGTTACCGAAATATGGATTTATTCAGTGAGATGATTTTAGTTTATCTTGCCTGAATAAACAAATCGACAACAATTAATCAAGGTCTTTTTTAGCTGTATTATACGGTTAATTATATTATATTGACGAGCGTGCATATACCTCTTGTTGCTGCAAATTCGTCGTGGTCGGCGAGCAGACCTGATAATTTTGCGTGGGCGTGGTAGGGTTGTCAATTTCTTGCTTGATGTTCGGTAACGTCCTGTTATTCCCGATCATGCTTTCTGAGGCGCCACCGGACATCATACAGACCTGTAAACAGACAAATAAAAACCGTTATAAATATATAAATCCAGCAAGTTCTTTTTCATCTTCATTTTTTTCTTTTCTTTTTACTGCGAACGTCCATACATAAACTATATACGCATCACAACCAATTTAGAAAGCTCGCAACAACCCCCTGCGCGTGAATCCTACCTCAAAAAATTCTAAACCCGCGCGGCTCAACCTTCTATCTCACAAAAGAAAATACTACTAACCACGCAGGGGTTAAAAGAAATACCCGCGGTCAAAAATAAATCCTATACGCAGGTATACGCTCTCTCTCTCTCTCCCTCTCTTTACAAGCACCACATCCCAATGCTTTGAAGTCCGTCGATACGTAGACTATACCACTGCACTTTTTTCGCGAGACCACGCGCACTATTTTTAAGCGCGACTAATGCGAAAACATTTTTAGCAGCTACCGCTCTCGCGCGCGCTCCAGGAATTCGCAAATCCACACACACACACACACACACACACGCAGTAGTATATAGCAACAGCAGCTGCGGCGGGACGATTCTGCTCTCTCTCTTGTGCACAGCACGCATGTATGTATATATACGCATGATGTTGGAAATAGAAGCGCGGTTCTTTATTTCTCTTTGCTCCCATCGCGAGAGTTCTTTTAACGACGCAGCGGCGGCGTCGCCGGCTGCTGCTGTGACTTGATGCTCGAGTTGGTTCGCGGTGATGGTATATATATATATATATGTCGGCGGCGCGGCGTGGTTGCTTATCTCAAGCTGGAAGAATGTTTTTCGCGCAGTTTCATTTTTTTTTCAGGATTGGTATAGTATGGATATGATAAGAGGGTTGGTGAATGGTAATTAATATATAAGTGTTAAGGCCGCTTAATATTGCTGAAATATAAAAAAACCATATTTTTGGTCTAATTTTGGATTAAAGAGGAAATTAGTATAGTAAAACTGTTTTGAAACATTTATAATCCTACAATACTCTGTAATATATCTATGCCATAACCACACCCCCACATTCACGCCTCTAAAATCCTCGCATCCTAGCGTGGTAATATTTCAAAATTAACTCGACAAAAGCGCCAGACCCTCTCGAATCACAGGGCGTCTAAAGTGAGTTGCAAAAAAAAGAAAGACGTGTACGCTGCACCAAAGCATCAGCATCAGCAGCAGCAGCAGCAACGTCGTCGTTACTCTGCTGCTGTATGTAGCTATATATATATATATTCCAGTCACCGCGGTTGCCGCGCCGTCGCTTGGCCCGATTACATCAATTGCAATAATATTAGAGTGGAACGGTGCTATTTGGTTCAGGGGGCAATTTGAATCACGGTAAAGCAATTGGTAAACTCGACGACTGTGCGCGTAGCGGCGGCGGCGGCGGCGACTCGCCGGTGTGTGTGAGCGCGAGAGAGGAGGTCGCGCGCCGCCGCCGCCGCGACGCTGTTTTATATATTTCACAGGCTTTTTCTCTTCTGTGCACGTGCGGATGAGCGAGAGAGAGAGAGAAAATTCGGGTGATTTGATGGTGGAATGATAATGAGGGGGATAGAGATTGAACGAAAGCTATTGATGTGGTGTGTTTATAGCAAGTTCATTGAAAATTTTCCAGGGGATTGACGATGAATTGAAAAAAAAAAAAAATAAGGGGGAGAAGGTAAAAGGAGGACAGTGAAGAAAAAAAAATGTTAATAACGTTGAAATATTTATGAGAAATAATATACTTTATTATAATTTTTATGAACAGCAGTAACAGCAGATTCCCTCGGTTGATATATATATATATTGTTGTACTATTTGCAGTGAAACCTTGTAAGTTTAGTATACTGCGCAGTTTGCGAAAAATAAAGAAAAAAGAAAGGTACGCCTATATGCACATATATTATCGTACGATTTAATAACATTGTAAACAAAAAAAGGTCAGTGTAAATAATAACCATGGAAAAATGTGCGTATATATATAACATAAAGCTACCGCGCAAATAGATTTTTCCCATACATCCTCTGCCAGTCATTCAACTTTCGATAAAATTATAATCACGCGATGCGAGGATAATATTAATACGAACCGGCAGCAACCGTTTTTTTTCTCTCTCATTTCTTCGTTACATATATATACATATAACATGCATATCGTATACAGGAGGAAATTTTCATTATAAAACGACCCCGTAAAAACGGCCGTGAATCGAGGGGATTTTATTAATGCTCAACTTGCCGGCAAAAGGAGCGACAAAGCCTCCGTCTAATTGAAAATACATCCATCGAGCGATAGCTCATCATTGAAAAAAAAAGAGGAAAGAGAATAGAAGCGAGAACGAGAGAGAGAGTCAGCAACGTTTTTTTTTAAATCCCTCTCTCCGACTCTCTCTCGCTCGGCACTCAAAGAAAAAGCTTTTTAAAGCAGATAAGCGAAGGCGTGTGGAATGGCGAGTCATGCGAGGAGCTTCGCCAACGCAAACGAAGTAAAGCCGTTCGCTCGAGAGAGAGAGAGAGAGAGAGTGAGAGCGAAAAAAAGGAGAAAAAAATGAGAGCACACATCGTTCTATGCGATAAAAATCGAACGCACGCGTGAGCGCTCGAACGCGTTACCGAGAGAGACGAGGGTGGAAAAAAAAACAGATGTGTATGTGTGTGTTTGTTAAAGGATGAATATTTTTTTTCCTCCTATATACCTCTAAAGTTAATGTTGAAAAAATTATAATAATAGCATTGGAGAAGGTGTGGAGCGGAACGTTGAAAAAACTTACTCGAGCGTGCACGCGCGCGCACTTTTAAATTGCACATCCAACTTTGCACTTATATACTATGTTACATATAGATAAATGTTATCGACGTTTTTTGTGCAGCGAAAAGGTACCGCCGGCGTTTACCATCGTGGAAAAATCTTCCGATGTTAAATGGCCTTTAAGTAGTTTTTAACGAAACAACGTCGCGCCGAGTGCTATCGAAAGATATATATTAAATGCGAAAACATTGTTTCGTGTGTGTGTGTGTGTGTGTACGTTGAGTATGAAAATATAGAGCGCGAGTTACGTGCGGTTATAATGCGAAAATCGATAATGAATGTGGTACGAGTGTATTATTATTATTTAAAGCTACAATATTTGTTAAGCGATTGCCAGTACTGTAAATATAGAAGTATTGGATAACGCGTACTTTTGAAAAAATAAAAAAAAAGAATGTTTTTTCGGATAAACATTTTATTCGCGGGTATTCACGCTAAAACTTAAATTTATTGAACTCTGCACTTGTGTGGACATGACTCACTGTACTGTTTGATACTTTGTTATCGAAATAATTGTCGCGAATCGTCAACTGTTTCAGAATTTACTTATTCATCAGTCACTTGTTAAGGACACTTGCACTGATGCATCTAAATCAAAATTACTATAATTACCAAAAATTATCATAAATAAATTGATTAAGTCTATACCATCACAGCCAAAGTAATCTATTCGCTAGGCCGAAACGAAAATCCCCGCAACATCCACAGCATACACAAAATCCCCATCATATATCTATACTTGCCGCCTACGCATCGCTTCCACCTTGCAAAACCAAAAAAAAACACCTAACGACAACACACACACCTCACTCTCCTATAACGGTACCTCGCAAAGGGTTGCGTAAGTCCAGCCACCACTCAAGCACCCTTTCCCCTCTCAAAAGCCGCTTTCACTTCTCCTTCTCCTTTATACCTCCCTCGCATCATCATCACTCCCGATACCCTCGCATACATATACATACATACACATACACATACATATATATCTCCCACCCGCTTACTCGCGCGTGCTGGAGTGCAGAGTGGTGGGGATTTTGCGGCTCGCCGTGTGCGCCGACAACGGCGGCGGCGGCGGCTATCTGGCTGGCCTTGAACTTGACTTTCCTAAGAGCTCGTGGCCGCGATCGCGAAGGCCGCCGCCACCACCACTACTACTGGCCGGCAAGCGCGCAAATTTAGACGCGCGCGCGAGCGCCGAGCATCGGCGGAAACGGCCGATGACGAAAGACGCGCGAGAGCGGGAGGAGGAGGAGAAGTGTAGGCTGCGCGCGAGAAAGAGAGCGGCCTTGACGAGTGCGTGCGTCTGTGTGTGTGTGTGTGTATACATACGGTGGATATACAAGCCGCCACCGACGGCAGCCGCGTCATGATGAAGAATTGTATAAGGAGAGGGAGGTTATTTTGGAAGATGTATGTAATAAGGGTATGGTAGAGGATGGTGTATGGGGATGTTGGTGATAGGGTGGTGGAGGTTTTAGTTTGGATTTTTTGGGGGTTTGTTGGAGGGTAATTAGGAAATTTAGGTTAATGTGTAAATTCTAAAAGTTCATATGATGACGTAAGGCGATTTAGGTAATGCGTATAGGCTGCTGACCAAGTAGATGGTGAATTTTACGTTTTGTGATCCACGAATTAATGTATTTATATAATCTTTGAATTTTAAAGGAAATTGGAGTATAAAGATGGGAGTAATTATACAGTAATATTACTGATAAAAAATTATTAGCTGTTACTTGCGATTGAGAAAAACGTATGTGATTTACACACCTTTATTAAAAAATATGAGTAAGATACAAGTCATTGTAAGCATTATATACCAATTTATTTTTATTTTTCTGCACTTCCTCGAGCGGATGAATAAGTCGAGCGACAACTGAGAACTTAAATTATCCGATTCCGCAAAATTAAAGTTTTTAATATGCGTGAAAGCATGTCGTGCAAAGGTTACATCAAGCAAATTATACACCGGACTGAAATAAGCTACGACTGATTAAAGTAATAAGTTTTCATTGCACCACAAAAATCATTTGCTCGTTTGCATTTTAATATTGAATAACAATTATAAAAGGCATATAAAGAATCCTATACGAATTATTCACACTTGAACGATGCAAAGTAACGTGAATTTGATTATTTGCGAAAAAATAGCCAAAAATTAGAAGTTAATGAATTCGAAAAAAATTGTTTTTTTTTGGATTTTCAGAAGATATATACGAGTATATAACTCTGTACCGAATTATCCGATTTTAACGATACTTAGCTTTAATTAAAGCTCTTTAATTGCATTATCTATTAGAGTAATTTATTTTTTTTATTTTTTTATCCTTCTAGATATAAATTGTCTTTAAAATTCCTTATACAGATAAGTTGGTTAGAACACAAAACTAGCTTCTTTTTACCTTCATCATACTCAATCAAGCATTTTTAACACGACTTTGTCCATTCCAACCTAGTAAACCATTATTTATCCACCCCTATAAACCATTACCCACCCTTGTCATCAAAATCTACAACCAATCTCTACGACGCTCACCACAAACCCAATAACCCTCCTAGCACACCAAACCTATCCGCCCACATACCCACTCTTATTACGAAACCTCTTCGACGCCAATGTGCTCGCTCGCTCGTTCTCTCATCAGTAGCATCAGCAGCAGCAGCGACTCATCGTTTATACGCTCCGACATTTGCCACTTCATACTCTCCATTCCTCTCCTACATACATGCATCCACACACACACATACACACATATACATCGTAACGACAACGTCACACTTGCGCGTGTGTTACCGTAACAATCATCATCTCGCTCGCTTCGTCTCGCCAATTCCGCACGCGTGTGCAGCATATATAGCGCCAAACGTGCGGCTGAATTTATCGCGAGGCATAATCACAGCAGCTTCTTGCGTTGTAAGTATATAGGCGCGTTTTGGAGAACGCGATCTGCTACGGGGAGAAAATCGATTTTTCTATGGAACGATTGTATTTATATATGGGATGTTTCAGGTGAAATGAGCAGCTCAAAACTTTAAAATTCCTCAAAATTTGTAGACACTTACTTTTTTTATGAAAAAAACATGTTCCTAAATTTTTAGAGCAATATTTCATTAATTACAAAAGTTATTCTTTCTTTTTTTTTGATAAAGGTACACTGAAGAGCAGCCAATCAGAGACTTTCAAAAAGGGTCATAAAAAAAATATGACTACATTCTAGAAGTAAAATGCAAACTTTTTTCCAATCAATGTGCTATACAAAAAGTTTCAGGATTTTGAGTAAAAAAATGGCAAAAGTTGAATTTTCACCAAAAATTGCAAAAAAATAACAATTTTTGATGTACAATAACTTTTGGAATTATTGAAATATTGCACTAAAAATCTAGGAACATTTTTTTTTTTTCATAAAAAACTAAGTGTACAAATTTTGAGCTGCTCATTTCACCTGAAATATCCCATATACATATAGGATGACAAAGAAACGAGTGTATTGAAAAATCACCTGTTATATAACCCAACTGGTTACGCTCAAGCTTTTGATTTTTCTTTACAAAAGCTTTTCTTTTCTCTATATTTACGCATACAGTCATGATGCATATAAGGGCGCAACGATGCCGCAACCGCGTATACACTGTTTTATATATACACCAGCTGAGCTACGTATACATATATATATATATATATGTGTGTGTGTGAGTGGTTAAGCTTTTCGTTCGCTTAATGAGCGTTCATTGGCTGTTATATAGGCATATACAGCATATACATACACACACACATACATACACGTATGAATATATATACGTTCGAATATAATCGTCAACGTATATAGCAGCTCGCGCGCAAGCGCGTAACACACTGCGCTACTGGGACAACCTTCGCGCGCCAAGCTTTTTAATCGACCATTAAATAGTCATCGCGGATAACATACATATACATATGTACGTATATATGATATACCCTATATACTTATATAACGCGAAGAGGAAGAAGAAGAAGAAAAAAACATAGCACGCCGTTGGCTATAGGCCGTCTGCAAACTTTTGCCGGAACCGCGCAGGGTAGTAATATAGCACACGCACATATATATATACACACACATACACATATACACAACTTCTACCCAACTTTCGTGCTATTTTTAAATGCCAGCGCGGGGGGATCGATGACATTAAATACATACGGCACGATGGCTATGTGTATGTAGCGATCGTTTCGCTAAATTTAACGGCAAAAGCCATCGAAAGCGCGGCCGACTGCATAGCAATAACGATAAATCCTCGCGGTAGATAATCTCTTATCGACGCTTGTACACGCTACAGAACGATCTCCTCCTCAGCTAATCGCGATGTCTCGTGGCTATATATACGAAACACACATATTATACACTATATATATGTATATATAGATATATAGTGGCATTGGAATTGCAAAGTAGTATAAGGATGTGTGTGCCTGCGTGTAAAACCCTCGAAAAAGAAGAAGAAGCCCTCGTATACGTCTATATCTTTTTTTTTTCTTTCTCTCTCTCTTTCTATACTACTATGCACGACGCTCAACAGAAATATCCGCCCATCAACCTGTCAGACGTTGTTGCACACATGTGTTCGCTCACTCGCTCGTTCGCTACATATATATATATATATATATATGTGTGTACGAATGGTTCCTTTGGGCTTTTAATTTAGCCTCTCGCGCGCGCGCCTAGGCAGCAGCAGCAACAGCAGCCGTTTGGTAATTGGGAATCCTGTTCCGAAATTGAATATCGGCCTTGTCAACCGGATTCCTTTTCCTACTCTCTGCGAAAATTTCTGCTATACCTCTACACGTTCGTTCGTACCGCTCGTTATATTTTTTCGTTCGAAAACGAACGAACGTGTGCCGGGGAAGAGATAAAGAGAGAGAGAAATGTTTTGAAAGCCTCGGCCGGTACGATTTTTTTGGGAACCTGACCTCGAACTACGCGGCGAAGAGTGACGTTTGTGTATAAGCCGCGCGAGAAGAGAAAAGAAGAGAAGAACAGCAGCTGTAATTTATTTATTCGCGGAGTGCGCGGTTGTATTTTTATACATTATTTTTCAAACGCGCCGCGCGATGCATCGTATATTGTTTTAACGGGCTTATATTTGTATTAGTCGAGAGAAATTGGAAATTTCTGTATATATGTGTGTGTGTGTAGATGTGATGTGTTGTGTATATATATTGTGTCGCGTGCGAATTGCGCGTTTACGTTTTTATTTTTGTTCGCGGATAATATCTGCCATGCTAAACTCGCCTGTATTTCACTCTAAAGAGACGTTACGTATAGAGTCGTTTAAAAGCATTAAACATCTACGGATGATTAAGAGCTTTTGAAATTCGTTGCGCAGAGACGCGATGGATTATATTTACGTTACTATAAGGAAATAACTCGAGGAAAAATGTTCGAATGAGTATATACACATACACACACATATGTTGGGAACGATTGCAGTACTTGTATATATTTGTCTTTTGAACAAATTTTGACGATCGATTGAAAACAACTGAATAAAATGCGTAGTTTTTCGCTCGAGAAATTACAAAATAATAAAATGCTCGAGATATATATATAACCGTGTCGCTAAATCATTTAACAACAATAAATATTCTCCGCGATAAAAGGCGCGAATAATGATAATAATAACGGCGCGAGGGATCGGAACAAGCGATATAATATTTCCTTTTTCTTTGTCGCAGCCTGTGGTTATATAGGTACATCTATACATACACAGAGTCCATATATTAAATGACCGATTGTGATATTTGATTGCACATCTATTATAATACGTGACTACGACAATTTCAATTTCGTCGACTACTATATACTCCATATATATATACACACGTAATGGCTTCGATCGACCAAGCAAACCTGCGCGAATACCAATAATATATATATATATATATATATACAGACATACCTTCACAATACATTATTTTTCATCAACCATCCCGCAACACAATAAACACTGCGAATCGCATCTATTTTTAGGCTTACAACAATGCCGCGTACATTCATTATATACACGGTTTCCCCAAAACCTCGTGATTCATATATACCGCATGATATATACCGCCGCATACACGGATACCCATCCCATTATAAATTAAAATCAGCAAAGTGCCGGTACCAAAAAAAAAAGAAAGAAATCCACGCGCGCTTTATACATAAATTTATGCTAAACAACAAACACACTGATTCACAGATATATAAATATATACGTAAGCTAGATCAACCTATATAATATATACCGAAGAATTTACAGACAATTGCGAGCGACGGCGCCGGTATATATGGTATCAAAAATTTCAAGGTCCCCGCGGCCACTGCCGCCGCTGCCGCCACCGCAGCAGCGACTCTCGTTTTTAAACAGGTCGATTACGTAAGTAAGAAAAAGCCAGCGGCAACTTATATATAAGCGGCGTGCCTGTAAACTTGCCTGTCTGTGGGGTTGCAGAAAGTGAGAACCAGTTGGAAGAAGTCGAAAACTTATGCTTTTATATACATATAGTCTTGTATACCTGGATTATATGAGCTAATGTTCGATTGGCTTTTGTTGATAAGTAAACAAACGAATGAATAAATACCTTGCGGGAGATTATTTTTTTTTATAAGGCGTATGTAGTTTCTCAAAAGTAAAGGAAATTATTCGAATTCTAAACAACGTTCGCGGATACAATACGGAGACTTTAATTTCGATAAACGCGAATTTTTATTATATAGCGTGCGAGGACAATTAAAATAACAGATTCGCGAGCTTGAGATAAAAAGCGGACGATAAGCCGTATGTATATATATATATGTATGTATAGGTACACACGCTCATTGGTCTTTAATAACGCGTACACACATACGTTTACGTATATATATGAGTACGTAAATCGTTGACAAGTTCGCGGGGGCGCGAGCGTTTAAAGTTCAAGGTACCGATAAATAATGCAGCAATAATTTCAGGCAATATAGTAGCCGGGCTCGCGTGCAGAGCAAACAACTTCGATCAGTGGGTTTTCGAGTTTTAATGAGCGCTCATCATGCAAGCGTTGACTTATTTTAACTTTTTTTTTGCTGCCTTCTCCCTCCTTGCGCGAAAGAAAGTCCTTACTCCATTTATAATACATATATACGTACACACGTATACACGCGGTTCGTCAAGTGCGCTTGAATAATTAATAACACGGTTCTCGCGGGTTACGTATAATAATATACACTCGCAAGCATTGGTATAATAGTATATAATACATATCGAGTATATACCAGGGAATCACGAGATGAGCTCTGCATTTCAATATCGAATCAGACACACAGTATAACGCGTTCATCGTCGATTTCGTGCATTTGATGTGTATATGTAGTATAGATATATACATGCAAGCTCGCGCGTGATAATGAATCTTATCGTGGAACGCGAAATTGCTCATCGTCGAATATGCGCTCATGTTTACCCGAACTCAATCACCCGATTCTCTGCCATTCAATTATATTCTTTCGGTGCACGCGTTTCATAAGCTGTATATATATATCCTTTATCACACACCACAACATTAATTACGCATCGCACACACACACGTCAACCAAACAAAAAAGCATACCCTAATAAAAGAGCATCCCTGAGAAAGAAGCTCATATGCGAACAATAACCTTCCTCACGATAAGAGAAAACCTTAGCTAAAAATGTTTCTCTCTCCATACTATGTACTCACCATCATCTTTCACTCGACACACACACACACGCATAAGAGATAAACCGTCACCACCGCGACGCATGAATAATTCATCATCGTGGGCGCGCGCGCGCGTTACGTCGCGTTAATCTGCGAACCGCGAGGAGGGAGAGGAGAATTTTCGCGTCTCGCCGACGGCGTTGGAGCTCGATATATATTTTTTTTTTTTTTTGCTACTACGGATGACCCTGACCAGCCCTACCTCCCCGAAACCGGCGCCTCACGATCGATCCGGCTACCAAACAACGACAGTAGAGGGGCTGAGAGAAGCCGAGTGCGTGCGTACGGATATATATATAAAGAGAAAGCGAAATTTTCCTGTGCGCAAAAAAAAAACGAGTGAGCGGCCAGACGGCCCTCGCGGGTTTGTTGTTGTGGCGGCGAATGACGGAGAAGGAGAAGAAGAAGAAGAAAGATGAGGGAAAGAGTGGAAAGGGAGACAGTGATTACGACGCGGAAATTTCGGAGACTCATTGTTATGGTGGTTGGAAGTACAAGGACATGTATATGCTTTTTTTATGTGATATGCGATTAATTTTATAGTTTATATATATAGTGGATACGGTGAGATGTGTCAGTTAAAAAAAGTGACGTATACGTGCGGTTTCGTGTTACTGTTATTGCTTATGCTTATATATGTTCGTGTCGGTCCGGTATTTAATTATAGTTAATTAATCACCGCCGTGTGGCATGCCGCGTCGTGCGCTTTTATGTATATTTCATGGACTCGTTTTTTTTTCTTTAATTGACTTTTATATTAAACGTTATACTTTAAAATTTATTAGTAGATTAAAATAAGGCCAAGATTACGAATAAGTTTATATAGAAGCTTGAAAATAATAGTTGCTATTTTTAAAGTCAAATGTTTGTCGCTATATAGTGCGTTGTGTGTTGTTATTTAATTCAGCACTAGTCGATAAAATAATTTAAAGTTTTTGCTTACGTGTATGGAACTCGTCGCTTCGTAAAGTCACCACGATAAAAACTATATATACGCGAGAATTCGCGTGCAAATCTGTATACTTAAAGAAATGCCAAAAATGGCAAAAAAAAATGCAACCATCATCAGGTGTTCGTGAGATGAAATGAAAAAAAAAAAGAAGACAGCAATCGTACTCGCTCTATGCCATTTCTAAGTAAAGCACTTATAACCTGTTATTAATGCTTTTCTTAAAAACAACTACCAGGGAAATTACATATCATTAAAAATATCTCATCGCTCTGACACGTAACATCCAAGTTCAAGTTCAGCCTAACGAGAATATATCCTCAATTTCAATTTTAAAAAACTTTTTCGTTTCTGGCAACCTCGTCGAATATATATCACTCTGCACCTGACGCAAAGAAAAAAATAAACTTATTTCTTCTTTAATTTAAAGAAGAAAAAAAAATGTCGTAAGCATATACCAACTTCTATATACATATTTTATTTATCGTATACACTATACGTTACTCCAACTAATTACATAACGACCATCTAATTATACATAACCCTCCCCCCTCTCCTCTCTATAACATAAATTACCGCTTCATAGACAAAAAAAAAGTAGTAAATTACAATGCATCATCTGATGCATATATACACATCCACACATATACGCGCCTCATCAGCACATCACCTCAAACTTCAACATTATACCTATCGCACACCTTTGAACAGCTGCTCTCGCTTCGCGTTAACCAAGCACACCTATATATAAACCACGCGCGATATCAACCCGCGCGCGCGCTCGCCGTATTGTGTATATATCTATATACATACAAGGGAGGAACAAACGCTAGTAGTAGGAGTAGGAAGAAAACACGTATTCGATATATTACGTACAATGAAATCGATACGTCGGCGGGGCGCGAGCATGCGAGCATATAGCAAACGCGAGAGCGAGCGCGAATTACAGGGTCAGGGTTGCGGCTGCGAGCGCCTCGAGCTTGCTGCTGCTGCTTGCGCGCACGCCTGGCGACGAAGGTCTCGGCCACGTTTCCATGTGTAATTGGCGTTCTTGTGTGTATATGTATGTGTGTCTGTTATATGCATGCGCCAGCGAAACTCGCCTCGTCGCTTTTTTCTTTCAGGTTTATAGATATGTGTGTATGTGTGTGGCTTTGTATGTAGAAGAAGAGCATGTATGTATATATATATATACCTAGGCCTGCGAGCGATGATGATGCGCGTCGACTCGTTGGCAACTGGAGGAGTGCCCGAGAGAGAGAGAGAGAGAGGAGGACAGTGGAGGGGGTGCGCGCGCTGCTAATTTTGGACGATTTGAAGAAAAGGCGCAGAGAAGAGGATTGAAAAAGTGGCAAGCAGTGAGAATGGGTTATTGAGGGAACATGAAGGGGGCGAAAGTAGTTAGTGGTATTGGCGAATGTTGACGATATAAATTTTAATGTGATGTTCTTTTCTAAACGTTTTACAATTAGGAGGAGTATTTACTTACCTAATATAATTATGTAAAGTATTGTATTTTACGAACGCCTTTTTTTTGGTTCGAGAGTTTAAAATTTATATATATGTATATTGTTTATCGTTGACCTAAGAAAGACGATTGAAGGATTACGTGAATTCAATCGATCAATCTGCTTCTATAGAAAGTAATACGTATGAAAATCAAAATCCTTATAAATTCCTTCCACTCTGTACATCCAACAAAACAAAAAAAAAACGAGAACTTTCAGAATCAACTTATTCGACATCAACAAACTCTCTCTCTCTCTCTCCTTCCTTGCAGAGAACCATTAAGCGAAGCATCTCGAACGTTCCTCTCTTGCGCATATACGCGAGAGAGGGAAAGGCCGGAGGCGTATATACATATATATATATATAGGCGAACGCGTGTCTCGTAACCTCGGCGAGAAAAAAGAGAATCGGGGTTAAAAGGAATAAAAGCAAGCTAGAGAGAGAGAGAGAGAGAGCGCGCAAGCAGCAGCATCAGACGCATACATAAAAGGCGAAAAGCCGAGAGAAAAGAGATCCTCGCTTATATATGTATATATACATCGTGTACGTATAGACAAGCGCGAGGAAGAAACAGACGAAAGTCGGCCGAACGTCGCGGTATAGTATATATAGGGGGCGGCCTATGAAGAGGGCAGGAAAATCGATAGCCTCTACTGGATCACGGTCAAGGTCAACGGCTTTTCCCCCCGCGGCGAACGGCCGCCGTCGTCGCGGCATGGCGGCGGCGGCGGCGGCGGAATCTTTCTTTCATATCCCCTCCTCCACTTGTGTGGGTGACGAAGGGCGAGTGTATATATATATATATTTTTGGTTGTCTGTATATATATATATATATATATATCCTCGATGTCGTCAGGTGCGCCCGAGAGCCGCGCGCGCGATTGATTTTGTGCCGAGTGATGAATGGGATTTTACGTGCAGAACCTAGAGTATTAAATAAGTTTTTAATTAATGAACGAGTTAGTACCATTGTATAATGAACTTTTTTTTCCCCGTGACGTTTTTGGTATTCCTCTCTCGTGTAAATAGTATATAATTGTATGATTGATTAGCGATGAATGCGCGAATGAGAAGCGAATTATGTAATCTCTATTTGTGTTCTCAAACACTTGCGATGTATACATTATAAATGAGTTTGCACTTCGCCTATAAACAGTCGGGTGTGCCTCGCTTTTTGAAGATATTCGGTAACTTCGAAAAATTCAAAACACGAATGAACAGCTGTTTGGAAATCATGCATTTATATCAACAAACTTCAATCGACACATTGCTTCGCATAAATTTGAGAGATATATAAAACACATCTCACCTGTCAAGGATTCTCATGGTGCAGCGTACAGCAATCGTATATATATATATACGCCAAAAATTTTTATTTTATGTATAAAAGATCAAATACTGCTATATTTTCCTGTTATCGTCGCACCGAAAAGAAAAAATTTCCGCGCCATTAGCTACAAAAAAGTTTTCAGATTTGCAAACCGCGAATTCCATCTTGCGTCTTATTGCGCATCGGACGCATATATGCACGAGTGTCACTTATAACATGCGCGCGCTTGTGCAAGCAATGAACGATAAGCGGCCAAAAACCGACGCCCAATCTTTGGCCTTGGTGACTCGCAGCTTGTCGTGTAACGTGTGTATACATATATATATATACACATATACACACGGCGCCGATAAATATGATATCGCCCGAAAACAGTCGGTGCATCGTTGGTGTGTAACGCAGACGATGCGATTGCTGAATGTTTTATCCGCAGTAGGCATGAACAAAAAAAAAAGAGAGAGAGAAATGTTATGGAAGTCAAACGTGTATATAGCAAAATGGGGTTAGAGAAATTATGCGAACGATTATATATATATGAGAGACCGACTGCTGGCTTGGTTGAGCAACGGAATTATGTAGGTGCTAATTGAGAAGATAATGTCGCGAATAAAGTGCGAAGAGGAAACACAAATGTATATACGTTTGTAAAGCCAACGGGACGCTTGTCATTGTTGCTGCTGCTGATCGCTTCCATTCGTGCTTTTTTTTTATTTGTTCTGGATAATGTGAGCGAAAAGGTTGCTAAACGATATTTGTTTACAATCTTCATTAATATATATTACATTTTTTGAAGTCCATTAGGAACCAAAAGAATTACAAAGGAAAAAAAGTAACATCACACTAACGAATTCGTTAGCACGAAGGTATATATATACACAACAACCCGCCATCTCGTCTCGGCATGCCGCGCAGTAGATAAGGTCCAGCGCCGATCAGACGCGACGCGCGAACGGAAACCCTCTCTCTCTCTTCTCTTCTCGCACTTTCTCTCTTTCACTCTCTCTCCTCTTTTCGCTCTTTCCCACCTATATAGAGTGGAAAAAGACACAAAAGCTTCTCTATATACCGCATCGATCGTTATACTTTTTCACCAATCCTCTCCGACAGCGTCTAATTCGGTTACACACGGCGTCTATATCTCGCTCGCGTTGTGTGTATATATATATAGGTCTGCAACGTCGCGTAACGAGAATTACGCAAGGAGTGTATAATGAGCCGCGGAATCGGGGATTTTCCTCGCGATGCTCTTATACCAGTATAATCGTGTGTATTATATATAGATATGTGTACGAATAAAGAGCATGAGCTTTTCGCGTTATAGTATGTATAGGGATATGATGGATGATGGAGGCGGAGTATAGGGTAGGTACGGTCCCTCGGTTTAGGGGAAAGTACCGTGGGAATGAATTGTGTGGTGGTGGGGAGGAAAGAAAGCCGTGGTGTGTTTACCTTACGAGGAGCCTGTATTTTGATGGCAGAAGCGAGGTGAAGGTGGAGGAGGAGGAATTTATTTGTCGAGATGACCCAATTCGATGTCTGTGTTTGTGTTAGGTCGTGGTTTTGGATAAAGGGAATAGGCTGACTTTTTAGTATTTTATATTATACGTATAATTTTTGGATATAGAAGTAGCTTTTATGTTGACAGTTTATGGTATATTGGTATAGCGTGAGCTGTGTGGAATTTTTATTGTCGTTTTCTTTTGTTGCTTGACGAGCTTCCTTTCTGTATATACTTCAGTATAATCAGTTGTGTCGGTCAGGTTTTTACGTGTCTGTTATATAGAGGAACACGAGGAAACCAGTAAAACTTCATTCCGAAGTGTAATAGCAATTTCGTAAGGCTTCGCGTTGCTTGTTTTAAAGCTGAGTGGCACTCTTCAAAGCGACGAGAAATTCCACTCTCAAGGTCCTAATTTTTATTAAATAATGTTGCTTACTTTGTTAAGCAATTGAAAAGGTTTGATTGATTCATTCAATATATATGAGTATGAAAAGAATAAATAATTGAAAGAAGAATAAAAAAAGGTATATTAACGCGTGTAGTACGAAAAAACAAAATCAATGTCGTTTATGTAGTTTGGGGTGCAATCGATTTAATTAAGTTTATCAATGGTGAACTCGACGCATCCTGTAACGTAACATAAAAACTAGGTCAAAAGAAGTTTTAAATGTATTTTAAGTTCGAAGTTTAACAAAGCGAACTGTATATAAGATTTAATTAAAGACCATCAGAATGTACATGGATATTCATTCAGAGCAATAGTACGCGCGTTGTTCATGAATACCATTGCGAATTAATTGCGAAAACGTAATAACATGTTAAGTGAAATTCATAGAATTTGAATTTAAAAATGTACACCAACGTACTAATTTTCATTTAATTAAATTGTTAACCCCCCGCGTTTACTTATATTTAATAAACATTTTTTCATATATACCAATCAATTCAGAGACGCCCAATAACACGGCGACGAATCTAAATTTACTCGGTTTACATAATTTCAAAAACACTCTTAATCGATAACAGCTGCCCGATATATAACTGCAATATAAAAACCATCGATATAACAATCAATTCGCTTCTACACGAAAAACAAGATATGGAGTGCATTGACTCTCAACTCATTTCCCGGAACACTCTTGCAATATCTCGCTATATATGTGTGTATACATATACACACGTCAAGTCAGGCGCGAGCGCGCGTCTTTGCGATATACATATTTTTTTTTTATATATCCCACACGTCATACATATATACTCTTCTGCTTTCGGCATAATATCATACCAACGAGAGCGAACGGAAAAAACCGTATCGCCGCATAATTACAAAGTGACAACGAATAATCTCACGAGAGAGCAAGAGAGAGAGAGAGAGAGCGAGAAAAAAACGAAGAAGCGCGCGCGCAAGCTTTTAAGCGAATAAACTCCCGTTACAATCCATATATAATACTATAACCGTGGCCGTCGTAGCGGCGCCCGCGCGAGGAGTAAACAACCTGACGCGAGAGACCTCGCTCTTTCTCTCTCTCGGTCGCGCCCTTAAACTTGACAGACCTCGGCCTCCTTTTCACTTTCGCTATCTACGCGATTCCCCCTCTCCTTTCTCTCACTCTCACTCTCTTCTCCCGCGCGTACACACACACACACATATACATCGAGCGCTCTCTTATATACTCTGTGTATAATACCCCCACTCACATGACTTGACTTCACCTTCACCTTTGCCTTGGACTTCTCTCTCTCTTTCCTTGCGCGTTCGCGCTCGAGATATATATATATGTAGAGATACACGTACAATGTGTATTGGCAGATAAGAGAAATGAGCGATGACACGCCCGATACGCGCGAACGATTTATTGTCATCGATGTATGTGTATATATGTATAAGAAAAGTAGATATATATATGCTACGAGTGAGCGATGTACCTGGCGACTACGTGTTTCCGTTTCTTCGTATTTTCATGAGAAGAGAGTTCTGGAATGTTTCTCACAAAGGGTATATATAAGGTGGGGGGTAGGACGGTTGTTGTCGGGGAAATGATATACGCTTTTGTGTTACACGGAGTGGATGTTGAAGCGAAAAGTATATGCGAGATATTTTACGCATTGTATACGTATATTCGGTAAGTATGTGTCTTTGGAGATATATACTCAATAGAGGTTTTGTATATGGTTGGGCATATTTTTTTTGGTAAAAACTTGAAGGGTTCTTAATTTTGTATGTTATTGCTTTTTTAACGTAGTTTAAGCTAATTGCATTAAGTAACATTTATCGAATGGATTTTTTCAGTAAGTTCAAACGCGAAACCGATATTTCTGTTATATAACAGGCAAAAGCGATAAAAAAGACAACTTCACGTGTATCAGTCCACAACGTTTAATTAAATTTCCACTAGATTCAAATAAACCTTGGTATTCGCAAAAGTTCACGTGCATAATATCGAGTTACCGAAAATCCACTGAGAGCCATATACATATATATATCCTATATAGTTCTGATTCAGCGGCCTTGAAAATATCGGAATCCCGTCCAATCTCCGGGGTCCGAATATTTTCACCGTTAGAAATCCTTTCATTCGACAAAGCCTGGCACGATACCCGAATAATCCCATTCTACCACTCGTCCTTTCAAAAATCTCCTCTCTTTTGCCAAAGAACAACAACAAAGAAAACAACATACCACGTCGATCTATACGTGTATGTACCCTTTCACCGCTACTCATCAATAAACCACGTAGCCTTTAATCCTTCCCCAAAATGAAGAAACAACAACATCTACAAAAGTTACGAAAAAAGAAAGCTATTTACGCTATATACGGTAACGTATATGTGGAATTCTTCGGAAACTTTGCCCTAAACTGGTTCCAAAACCAACAAAATTAAATTTGGAGGCACACCTCTGAAGTAATTTTTTTCTTGTTCTATGGATTATAGAAAAGACGATAAGAACTTGTTACCAAAGAAAACGACCTTGTGACACCCTTTTATCGTCAAATCAATTTTTCTTATGGGAATTTAACATGCGAAAAATTACTTCAGAGGTGTGTCTCCAAATTTAATTTTGGTCGTTTTTTAAATCACTGTAGGGCAAAGTTTCCGAAGAATTTCACATATATACAAAAGAATCGCCACAGCAATTAACACATCTCTTCTACATGTAGTCGAGGCATCGGAATTCGCATCGGGTTAAGAAGGGAAACAGGATCAATTACAATCAACCGTATAATTCATCGACGAGTCTAATTTGTATATGTACCTCTGTATACCAAAAAGCCGATCGTTATTGTACACGACATCTAGTCTATATATATATGCGAACAGCTATATAACCAAGAGAGAAAGAGAGCCATTGACTGCGGTAATGCGCAAAGGAATACAAGTTTCGAAGGCCAAGTGCACGAGTAGTGTGTGCTGCGCACTCATGAATGGCACTTTCCTCTGCGACGGCCTACGCGTTCTATCTTTGGTATTATGCGCAAAGCTAAGGGACATATATCGTACCTATACTATTATACGATCGCCGGTATTATAATGCGGTTAATGAATGTTATAACCGACTGCGAGAATGTATGAGAACCAATTTTCTCTTTTACCTCTGTTTACTTTGTTGCATCAATGAAGCTATATATCTCCCTGCAACATAGAGGTGACAGAGGCTTATATGGTGTTTTTTGCAGATATATATATATACACACGAGAGTGGTTATTTTTGAAACGCGGAAGGGTGACAAGCGTAAAATTTTTGCAAGCACACGTGGTATATACTGATAATGATAATGCAGAAGCCAAGTCGAGTGGAACATTTTTCAACGATTATCCGTATACAATATGTCATTGAACATATACGATGTGTATATGTGTTGTAACAATATTTGGAGAATTATGGGTAATTATTCGTCTGATAATAATTGGTTCATTCAGCTTTCTTTTATAATGGAGTTCAATAGTGAAAGTCATCGAGGCGTTCAAATAAGTACACATATATACACAAAGAAAGTAGTATACAACATAGCTTTAGAGGCGGAGGAGGCGATAGTCAAATACCAGAGAGACAACCAATCACTTAACCATCCGCATCAATCATCGACGCATTCGCTAACACCACGCTTTATATCCACTTTCATTCACGAAAAAAAAAAACGAAACTATATAGTAGAGAGAAGTAAATGCTGCGGTCGGTACCACTGACAAAAAAAAAACTTGTTTAAACATCGCTCATCGTGATATGTGTGCGGCACGTGCGAGTATATAAAGGCAAATTAGACTTGCAAAGAAAAAGCTTGCAAATCGCACTTGCGAGCACGTGTCGTCGCGGAATTTTAACGATTACTTGAATTTCGATCACTTCTTTCTTTCCATCTTATCTTACACCACGGTATACAAAATTCACTTATAACTTTCCATTTTGAAACAAAAAAAAAAAGAAAAACCTATCCTTTCGCAGATTCTTATCGCTTGCATATATAATACGCGCCACGTGTGAGAGCGTGCAACGCGCGGTTACCATGGTAACGCGAGAGAAGAGACCAGGCTATACGATGTATATAGAGAGAAGCAAATTAAACGAGAACGATCGACTCACACATATATATAGTGTTAGAGTGTATGAGCTAGAGTATAGCAGTTAACTGGCCTTTTAAAACTCGGCTGTGGCCAATCATACGATCAACGTGTACCACTCGAGCTGTATATATATATATATACGAACATTATATGTATATATATATACGTTATTCGCTGTTATGTGCTACTCTTCTTCCGCGAAATAGTTACTATTCGCGGAGGAGCAGGATGATGATGAGGAGGAGGAGGAAGGAAGAGAACCAACCCGGCAAATTGGAGCAATTATACACCTGTGTGCCGGCGAACGATGGTATATAAAGCCTTTGAACTGAGCCCACTTCTGTGAAGTGTATACGTGTGTGGACAAGTTATTAATAGGGAGTATATGTTGCGAACGACAGCGTGTGATAAAGTTTAATTTGTCTCGTATAGTTTAGTTTGTTTCCTGTGTATGATGTTTTGATATATTTTTGGTGTACGTATGTGTGGTGTACAGAAGTAGATGCGTTAATAGTTGGCTGATTTTAAGGAAATTTGCAAAGAAAAAGAAAGATTTCAATGCGAAAAAGTATGATATGTACAAAAGATATGAAAATCTATAGGGTATAACGATTTAGGCAAGTGAAGTCAACAGGCTGCAAAGCGGCTGAATAAAAAATAATCTAAAAATACGCTCGAGATAATCGCCCGGATCGATATGTATCTCAATATACTAAAAAAATATATATATGTATATATATTTATGGCTATACTGCATTGGTTACAGCGGAAACAAATTGTACACGTGAAAAAGTATAAAACGTGTGCATATGTAAAACAAAATCATGAATCAGCCCAATAGCTCACATATATATATATACACACACAACGCAACGAAGATATTAAAATAAATTAACGTTATTGATTGCCATACGCGCGCAGCCGCGCATCAATTAAACCCTTTCCGCGCCACGTGACTGAACGGCCGCGGCGCGTAGATTGGCGCATTTTATGCAACGTGAATAAAATAAGGAAAAGCCTCTTAAGCGAATCGATCACACAGCAGTGACTGTGTGACATACATATATACATACTGCCGAAATATTGCACGGTTCAATGAAGAGAAGCACATATGTATATATAGACTACATATCACTCACAAAATTCAAGGTCGCACTGTGGAGGAACGACACTGACGATTTTGTTTCGACGTGGCAAAACATTCTATGTATATATATATAATATACTTTCGGCACTTTGTCTGTCGAAACGTCGAGGAATTATACATTAGAGCCGACATATATACACGCGAGTGGACGATTTGCTTTTGAAATTGCACGTTCGCCGCCTCTTGAAATTTGCACATTCTCTATATTACAGAAGTGAGGTAACCTAAATTGCTGGTTAATTTGTTCAATGAGATGACCGAATAAATGTATCGATAAGAGGGACTGGTATGTATTAAATGCACGCGGGAATTTCGGCTCTGCATCTATAATTAAACCGGTGTAGTACGTAACGTTGTTTTCACACTGTAATGTATATATATGGGGTAATTCACAAAGCATCCATATAAGCTGTTATCTCTCCGCACGGCATTAATTTAAACAACAATATTTTTTGGGAGGAAACCGCGTGAATTTTACAATGTATTACAACATTATAGATGTGCGAATAAGAAAAAAAAGTGACGATAACGCGGGTTATCGTGAGTTATACATTAGTCTATAGATATACGTATAGAATAACAAGCGACCACGACCGAAGCCTTAAAAAATTGTACGGGTTTCATAAAAGACCACACTCAACACTTCTAACGTCTCTCATGTTAATTATCATCAGATATAATTTTATCCTCTTTCAAACCCTATTCAATTGTCGCCTAAAATTTTTACATATATCTATCTATACACCATACATTTCTAGTAAATATAATCTATCCAAACTCATCGCTACCTCCCTTCTCCACACCATCAACAATTTCTGGCGTTACAACGTCAACGACGACGACACTAAGCATTCACACAGCCGATTGCGAAAATCGGCTTGGCCTTGAACACGCGCGCTCGCGCGAGCGCTTATCAGCAGAGTTCAAGAACACCAAGGCAGCAGCAGTAGCAGCAGCGACAGCAACGCGCGCATCCCGAGTCTCTGTCGCCAACCAGATCGACCCGTTGGATAACGGCCGATAAAGCGTGCAGCGAGTATAAGCGCGGCGCATTGCGTAAGCGAGTGAGCGCGCGCGCGACTGGCGCGGTTCTTCTTTGCATCGCTTAAACGCGCGATTGTGTATGTGTGTGTGTATATACATAGGTATGCTAGGAAAAATATTGCTTGATAAAAGGTATACTATTTCCGGTGGTAATTGTAAGAAAAAATTAAGTTTTTCGTTTTTCGTTGTTTAGTATGTTTTTTTTTTTGAAAATATATTAGAGTGTTGCGAGAATAGTATAAGAGGAACGAGTGGAATTGTTTGACGTTTTTTTGACGGATTTAAAAAAAAAATGTTTGGATATATTTTGAATTTAGATATTTAATTTTGAAATGACAGTAATGAGATAATGACAGATTGAGCCGTAAATAACTAACGACAGGAAGCCAATTTCGTGACATTTTTAAAAATAACTCGTGCTATTTTGATGGCGATCAGTATAGTGTGAATGTTTAAATGAACACACAACACTGAATCGGCATAAAACTACGCGCGGGCTCAAAGTTTAATTGCGTAATTTTCCCTATTACTCAAGTTCTATTCAAAAAGTTTTAGTAGCGCGTTATAGGCTATAAATCGAGAAATAAAAAGAAGCTTTAAATACATCGATCCGCCGTTAATCTGGGATTTAAAGGAACAAAAGTATAATAATCTATACTCTTTACGTCACAAGCAAACTTTAAAAATCTCGAAACCAATCGCCAACGCACCTACGAACCAAAATTCAAACGCCACCTCACCTCTTAGTTACCACTACTACTATTACAAATGCAACCGTTTATGGAACATTCGTAGGATGACTATATACACATACAACTTCTGGTAACGAGCTAAAGACGTGACGGCGCTCGCGCCACACTTGTGTGCACCCGCGCACCGTTGTATTATTTTTTTTTTTTTTTTTTATTCAAGGTCTTCTCCCAACCGACGACAGCATGAGCAACGGCGGCAGCGTATATATCGTACACCTATATATACATGCTGTACGTTGCGCTTACGTGCGAGCGCGGGAAGGGGGCCTATTTTTAAAATGGGATTGGTCATGGTTCGGTTGTGCGAGTGAGCATACGCGCGCGCGCACGCAAAAAAAAGAAGAGAGAGAGAGAGAAACGAAACACCGCGCCTTGGATATATATATATATCATGTGGTCGCTACGAAACGAAAGCCACGGTAGGAGTGCCGCATGGATCCTATTATAGTCGCGAGATCGATGAATGCTTATACGG
Source organism: Torymus tubicola (assembly GCA_035583055.1). Taxonomy (NCBI): domain Eukaryota; kingdom Metazoa; phylum Arthropoda; class Insecta; order Hymenoptera; family Torymidae; genus Torymus; species Torymus tubicola. Next base: position 17,979,493 of record JAWWEQ010000045.1, read on the forward strand.
ATCGTGCGAAATTTCAATTTCGAGTTTGGATAGGATATATATGTAGGGTACGAGGTGGTACAGGTTCGAAGGAGAAAGTTCCGCGGGTTTAGCGGATTCCGGTACGAGTATATATATGACGTATGTATGTGTATATAAGTTGGCAGGGTTTCGAGCTAATCAATTATTTTTTTTTGTAGTAAGAAATTGCGTTTCTTGTAAGATTTTTTTTTTTTTGGGCAATTAGTATAAGATTTGTTATTGATGAATGAGAAATTTAAAATTCGTTCTGTGCACGCGGTTGTTTCGAAGATAATTGCAATTAATAAAAAGTAGAAAATTAATGGCTAAATATTTTACTAAATGAGTAACGAGCATTGTACAATTACTAAAATGGTTTTTAGCTATATAATTCGTATAGCGCCTTCGATCGAGAAAGTATGCATTAAAAGTGACAGTAGTTAGAAAATACTTGCGCGTAACTACTTTTAATTGGCCTATCTATATACCGATGTTTTACTTTTAACATTTTTTTTCTATATGTGCTATAATTTACTGAAGAATTTCTAACATCGTAAAGCATTCGAAATACGAATTTTTGAACTAAATCACTTGACATTTTTTTCTTTTGCTATGAGAAAAATTCATAGCCAAAAATTACTTCTCTCTAAGAACAGTATATACACTTGTTTCGGGCTCAAAAGTATTTTCAAATATTTCCTGGAACGACTGGCTTCAACAAAGTTTATGAACGCAGTCAACTCGTGTAACCCGCAAAAGCTCTTACATTCAACCGCGGGACACAAACGTGTTATATACCACAAGCTATATCTTCTATATACGCCAATATATATATATATATATATATATATACGAGTTTGAGGCGTCGAATCGAGGATAGCTGCGTTTATGCTCATCAAAACAAACAATTCTTTTTTTCACGGTCGCCGCGCTGTACATATATATATAGTATATATACACCTCTCCGAGCCAGCCAAGAGCCAGTTGTCTATACTACTATATATACATGTCACCTCCTTGCACTCCCTCTCTTTCTTTCTATCCTCTCGTATAATAAGAATCTATATAGCAGTTCTCGTCGCGCCTAATGTGGAATCTTGCTCCGAAAAATGTGAACGAGAGAGAGGAAGAAAAAAAGAGAGTGTTTTTCTAGTGTTTTGGTTTAGAAATTTATCGGTCGAGAGAGAAGCGAGTGAATGTTGGCGTTTATTTTGTCGCGCGTTATGAGCTTCGAGAAAAATTGTGAGGACTAAGGTGAACGTGGATGAATTTTTGAGTTGGCTTACTCGAATGCCTGTGTGATTAATAGATTACTTCTTATTTATTTTATTTTATTTTCTTTTTCTTTAGAATCACGACGCTAAACACTCGTTAATATTATTTTGATTACAATTTATCTCAAAATACACATTCGTTTATTATTTCTTTTTTCTTAAATTAGAACAATAAGCTTCCAAAATACCAATTTTTTTTTTAAGAATTTTAATTCATCGACATTATATAAACCATCTCATTTGAAAATAATTCTTTATATTGTTACCGAAATACTCCTTACAGACCTGATTCATTCGCCAGGTTACCCATATTCTAATATAATAACTCAACGTCCACCATATACATATACATACGCATCGCATTACAAAAAGTATGTCGCGAAATCGCGCAGCAGCACACGGGAGCAATCAGTCGCGGGCGGGGGGGACTCCGAGATTCGCGCGCACATAAGGGGGTGGCGTATGCGCGTACACGCGAGTTTTTCAATTAAGGTCAACCGACGACACATACATACACATACATGAGACTATATCGTCATATAAAACTTTTTAGCGCGAAGTGATCTTCTATACTATATATATATACAAGTGTCCAACCAAACCGCTATATACGGATTACGAGACTATCACACTTATTCGCGATAATTCACACACATATAGACGCGAGTTCACGGCGTATAGAAAAAATAGGAGAGCACATAGAACGACGATTGGATGTATCGATATAAAAACTTATCTGAATTATCAATGGTAAACGGTGCGATGATGGTGGTGGTGACGGTATAAGCTGGAAAGCTTTGAGAAGACAAACGCACGCGCGCGCGCACATGCATCTATATACGGACGAAATTAGACCTCGAACTTGTTGCACAATCGCGCGACGATGCTGCTGTACTGCTATATACTGCGCTGCTCCGAATTCACGCGCGTTCGGAACGTTTTGACAAAAGTGTCTGTCTATGTGTGAGTAGTATAAATGTAAGCGTATTCGTTCGTTACTGTTACTGTTACTACTGGTACTACTGCTACTGCTGCTGCTGCTGCTACTGCGCGTTGCGCTCATCGCGCATGCAAATCGAATGTACGTAATAAAGTTAACGCGAGTCGTATGTGCCTCAATGAAGCGTGTTCGTTCTTTAAGCGAGGGAGCGAGTATATACGGGTTACGTCATTTTTTTTCTCTCTCTCTTTCTTTCATAGTGTTAAAACTTAGCTTTTTAATAATTGTCTTTCGATTTCACTACTTGCTGTATATATACATATAGATGATGATGAAATTTCACAACGATAGATATAATAGTTGCTATAGCACGATATGTGTGAACTAGATGTTTAAAAGTTTTAAGCTTATATACGGGGCTTCGAAGATGTTGTAAAAGTATATGTAATTTTTTTGTTCAATACAACGTATATAATAATGCTTGTTTTATCGTGAAGTTCGCTTCACGTATAGATTAAAAGCCTCCTGTATATATATCTATGTATATGTATACTTGTATATATACTCGACTTGCAATTCGCGTATCTAATCGCAAGGCAAATAAGAAAAATTTAAGCTTGTATATATATGTGTGTGTATGTATATATATACATGTACCAACTTCTTCTGGATAGGTCCCCGCACGCGCGAACTCACACACACACACACACGTACATATACTTACATACACACTATTAGCAATATTTATAAAATAGCCACAACCGTCGTATCACTAGTATAGGAAATTACGTTCGCGCGATTTATCATCAAGGTCCATTACATCAATTAAATTTTAAAAAAATGCCCACTTTATCGTTCAAGTCAGCATTCGTGTATACATATTAATGCAACACTATTAAATACTATTAAACCGGGTTCCCTATATATATATTTTATACAAATATACGTATATATATACACGGGCACGCAAACAGAGAAAACGATAATTAAAGCCACCTCCGATTTATATTCTACAAATCTGAAGTAAAGAAGGAACGAAAAATCGTGTACACAATCCTGCATTAAAATACTCGATCCATCTTACTAAATTAAATATATAATATACCATCAACTTAAACTAAAGAACATTTTTCCTTCCACTGGCAATTTTCATTTTCCCCTATACATATACTGATTCAATTGGCAATACGGTCGTCAAACTGTACTCCAGTCTATCGCTTTATATAATGTTTGTCCCAACAAAAGCATACACACCGACACCTCAACTCCATCGAAATTTTCCGGCCCAATCGAACTGTCTGTATATATAACACCGTACACCAAACACACAGACACACACTCATCCCCTCGTCGGAGAAAAAAAAAGGGAACGAGGGCAAAAAGGGAGCGCGGGCGCGCGACGAGGCATTAGCTTCGCGACCTTGCTCACTCTCTCTCTCTCTCTCTCTTTCTCGCCGCAATGTATATATACATACATACAACATAGACACACACACATAGAGACACGTACCACGTCGTACATCCAGGCGTCCATGGCCGTGTCGTACATCACACAGATCCGCCGTCGTGCCGGTCCACCTCTCTCCCTCTCTCTCTCTCTCTTTATATCGTCGATCCTCTCCCTCTCTGTATCTCCTCCCTTCTTAATTCTGCTCTTCTATATCCTCGCAGACGACAACGACGATGCACAGAGACTTCTCTCAGCTGTGTGTATATATATGTACATATACATATACCGTCGTCACTCGCGCACGTGCATGTCTCTTTGACTACTCTCTTTCTTACTCGTTCCCTACAGGGAACCTCGTATATATATATATCCTTCAAGTACGCGTGTACTATCCGGTATTCGCGCGCGTAATGAACCCCGGGTAAGCTTCGCGTGCGCGTATATAACCGCGGATGATGAGTTTGTTCATCACCTGTACGCGCTCTCTCTCGCCGGCCGAGTACGAGTATATAATGAAGCGAGAGTGAGAGCGACGACGACGACGACGACGACGACGCCGCACGCACACTACTCCTCTACTCTCGCACTCTCAGCGTCTCTCTCTCTTTCGGTGTCGGCGATGTTGACGGCTCCGCGGGCCGCGCGCGACTGTGTGTCTGTGTCGGCGGCGGCGGCGGCGGCGGCGGTGGCAACGATGGCTATACATGTATATATATATATATATATATACGGCGACGACGACGTCACGCAAGCGCAGCGCCGTGAGAGGGAGGGTAAACGAGCGAGCGAGCAGCAGTGGAGAGGAAGAGGAGTGTATATATATGTGTGTGTGTGGTTGTAGATGTCTGTTGTGGGTATATGATATATACCTATAGGGAGGAGAGGATAGATGTGTAGGTTGAGAGTGAGAGAGGAGAGCTTAGAGGGGACACAAGGCTGGTGGTGTGAGTAGAGAGGAGAGAGAGAGAAAGATAGGTTGTCCGGAGGATATAGTTTTGGATTTCGGAGTTTTCGAAGTATATAGCTGCGCAAGGATGGGTGTGGGGGAAGGGGGGTACAAGGGGTGTAACAATTTATGGGAAGTTTTTGAAAGTTGGAAGGCGCGGAGTTGTGGGAATTAAGATTCTATCGATCGAATTGCTGTTTTGCTCTCTAAGTAGTTGGAATGTGCGGTAATAAAGAAAGAAAATTAATTGAAAGTGATCTTTCGAATGGAGTTTTGTTTTTATATACGAAGGATTGAATCAATTAAACTTGTCGGAAGTATATAGATCGGCGCGGCCGTTACTTTGTGTTGAAAGTTTATATTTACCGTGGGTATATACTTTATGAGGGTTTCAATATATACATCTGCGCGTATATACAAACGTGATGTAATCTTTCGACTTCATTTAAGCCACTTTAAAAAGCTTACATCATAGTAATTAAATGAACTTCAAATACGAACTTCAGTGATACATATTATGTATTCGTATATATGTACATATGTGTTTATTTTGTTGAGAGAGAGTGCTTTTCATTAATTATCTGTTAGATGACTGATCGCGTAAAATTGTACTTCGTTTGTACCTCCTGCCATTCGGAATATTAAATGTAAATGCTGGTCCTCTGGTGGAAACCATAAACATATTCGAATTATAATATGAAAAGGGCTAAAAAAAGAGAGAAAGAATGTACTATACCACTTAACCTAACAATGAAACTTTTGTTAATTTCTAAATTTTTGACTTTGTCAGTGTCGCAGAGATTCTTCCTTATAATTATGTATTCGTATTTTTCATACAGAAAAGAAAATTGGTAAAAACGTCTTAAATAATCAATTTATCAAAAAAAATAGTATAAATCTTTATAGCTTAACCAATTCTTCGTTAAAAAAATTGATCTACTTATGACTAACCACTTTTTAAGGATTAACAAAAAACTAGTAGTTTTTAACTCTATATTATAGTTAATTTATAACAGTTTAAGTAGAAAATCTGATTAATTTTCTACCAGGTAAATTAGTAAATTAATTATTCGGTTTTATGCGCAAACGTGTAAACTTTAATATACATCCCCAACATTTTATGTATCTTTGTATCAAATATAATTAATGTGCGAAATGTTAATGAGTCCCTACTTCGCCATTCCACACAACAATCCATGGTATAATCTACATAAATTGAATATTTGCGAAAATTTAAAGTCCTTGTTTAGAATTCTATTGTATTTGCCCATTGTGCTGCTCAGCAGTCTGTGCACTTGCACGCGTATACCCAAAATCCTGCATAAAAACAAAAACCCGAGCAATATAATAAAAACACACACACATACACACATACATAGAATCAAGTTATTTCGGCGAAATGACTACAAATGCGACGCGTAATTGGGAATTCTACTAAAACCGGAAAAAACATCTTATCTCGCTCCGAAAATCAATTCTCCAAACTACTATATACACATACACATATACATATCTCTTACTATAAAAGAAAACGCCGCACTCTAACCCCCCCATCAAATAAATCAATATAACGGACAATTAAGACATCAGCTTGCTGCTCCTCTAACAACAGCCGTCAACCCGTAACAATGTCTTATACATATATAAGAAACATCCAGGAAGCAGCGTATGATCTAGTCGCGCTCTTATGCTCTTTAAAAAAACAAAAAAAAAAGTGTAGAAAAAAAAACTTAACACCGCGCGTCTCGACGCGACAAGATTTTTCCCTCCGCTTGGTTCACTATCGCACGCACGCGCGATTTCACGAGCCGCACGCGCCTCGGCGCGTATTACGGCGTGCACATAAGCGCGAAATCAGAGATAGGAATACGCGAGCCGCCCGCGCGCGAGTTTTGTAACTCAAGCTCGTGTTATGTATCTCTCTGGGCAGCAAGCAAGCAAGCAAGCAAGCGAGCGAGCGCCGGACCGATGCGTTACATTGTCGTCAGCACGTTGCGTCTATTATACAACGGGGGTCTAGAGTACGCACGTGGGTTGTATATATATATATATATAAGATGGTTTGCGGAAGATATGCGAATAGGATAAGACGATGAAGGGATTGTGGTTGTGGGTGATTTTGATGATGGAGTGTTAAAGGTTGATAAGAATGATGTGATGGTATATGTATAGGAGATGACGATGATGAAATATTTCTGTGAGATCTATATAATCGCAGGTGCGCAGGAGGGTAATTTGATCGATGAAATGCGAATACATACAGAAGTTCGTGTGTTACGTGATGAATTAAACATTGGGTGCACGTGAAGGATTAAAAAGTATAGATGAATGACGGGTACATGTGATATTAAAAAAATTCCGTATTAACGTAAAAAAGCACGAGTACAAGGTATTTTAGTTTTTAGTTATTCACGTGCCAATTACCGTTTTGTGAAAAAAAAAAGAGATGTGATCAGGTACATTGTAACTGATTGATTCAGAAAAGAGTTAAAAATTTACATAGCAAATTTGAGTGAATAAGTATAGTTGTTAGCCAGTTATACAGGCATACTAATTATTATCGTTTGATAACAAGATGATAATCAGGTGCACCGAGAGCTTTTTTCACATTCCCACGTGCAGTGTTCAAATGACGCAAAGGTTTGAACAAATTTTTATTATCTTGATACTGTAAATATACAAGTATAACGTAAATCATTAGTTCAAGCTCTAATCGTATGTTTAAGCAATGTCCAACTTGATTAATAAGAAGTTTCATTCGTAAAAAAAAATATCGCATGATTTTTTTTTCAACTGATATTGTTAATATCAAGTTACTGCACGTGTCGATTTACTGTTAAAAATAAACAGTATCATTTTTGGCCATCTTTAATTAAATCAATTCTCTAACTGAGTATATAAAATTTTTTTATTTTTTTAAGCACACAACAGCGTTCCCAATTTATACATAAAATATCAGGCTCAAAGTCTACAAAATATTTTTGTCGCTTAATTTAGCTCTCATTGTTGTTTAATTAACGAAATCTACAAAAAAAAGCTGTAAGCTATAACAACCAAAACCATTTTATTTTCCAATTTCAATAATAAATAAACACAGTTTACTTTTCAGGTTTCAAAAAATATAATAATCGACTCTAAAACTTCCGGATAAAACGACAGCTGGACACTACTATTATAGGTGACGTATAGTATAAAAAAATCTACTGAAAATTTAATAAAACCTTCTCAAAGGAATATTTAACCTGAAATAGGAATCTTTTGTTTCCTCTCGTCGACATATATATATATATGCACACGCGAAATATTCAATAAAAATGGAAATTTACGTTTCACGGCGTGTGTAATGCATTAATTTGCAATTTTCAGCATTCTTTGTTTCCCCCCCGTCGAAAAGGCTACTTCCTCTGCCCCCTGTGATACGAGAAATTTCATAGCAATACATATAAAGTCAGCCGAATGTCAGCCAGCCAGCGGCGGCGCCCATTTAAGATCTCATCAACGCGATACCCAATCCTTCCATAACGAAAAAAAAATGCGTTTCAATTGTTTCACAACTCAACATTAGCTATTATCGATCGGCGCCATGGGAACTCCTGTCACTCATTACCAGTATATACTTATATACAGTCTATAATATACCAATCTTGCACTAATACACCTACACATCCATGTACACGGAAGTGTTGGTATAAAAAAAATCCTTAATTCGACATTTAGTCGTCACTTGTATTATAGCTATAATAACGTAGCGGCGATCTTGAATTTCCAGCAGCGTCGAGCAACTTGCCAGTGGGAGGGGAGAATCGTACTACGCGCGCGCGTGTGCCGCGCAATTATCCGCTAATTACCATGTATAATTCATCGTTCGAGTACACGCGCGCGAGCGTCGGGCTAGGCCGCGCGAGCAGCGCAGCTTATTGAGCCGAGACGTCGTCGTCGTCGTCGTCGTTTTGTGCGAGCGTGGCCAAACGATTGTGTATACGTGTATGTATGTGTGTCGTATGCACGCGCGCGTTTATGCAAGAGGCCTCATGCACGCTGCTTCTTCTTCCTATATATGCATATACGCGCGTAGCTTATATGAGTGCGTTTTTTTTTCCTTAAAGCGATTCCGCAGCTTTATGAGCTATAGAAGTGATTGTCGTCAATTTAGAGGGTTTTTTTGGCTTTGCTCTCTGAATGCGAGATGATTAATTTGTAATGGTATAAGCTTTTGTTTTTGTTTTGAAAGCGTTTGGGATACGGTTAATTATAATATTTGTATGTTATAGCTTGCGCGCTACGGTTTTTTAATTGTATAATAAATTGTTATCGACAGTTGTTCATGGAAAAAAATTTGAATTTTTCGTAATAATCTATACTTTAACATTTTTTTTCTTTTTCGCTTGGTTAAATATATCAAAGTCGAATTTATATTAATACGACAAACTAAATATATACTAAGTAGTTATAACTTTGATTATTACATTCAATGAAAAAAATTAACTGATGCATATGTATATATATAGAAAGATCAAACCGTATTGATTAGAAATGACTATTCAGCATACAGTTTTCCATTTATATAATACATTATTTATCATTTAAACCTATTGTAAATTCAATTATTGTTTTATTCTAAAATTCTTTTGTTTTTTTAATAAAAAAAAAATGTCCACTTAATGAGTAAGTTATTATACCTCACCATTACGTAAGTATAATATTATCAATATGGACGTAAAACAAAAATAATAATAAGCTCGTACGAGTATTATACCATCGTCCTTTAAATATACTAATAATATATTACTTTTTGATAAGATACTGCATTGAACGCAAAAGCCAGCAACATAAATATTAGCATCGATTACACATTAGCTTGAATTTCAATGGCCAGCATATACACGAAAATCACATGTGCATCAACAGAACAGAACTCATTGGCAAGTGTTATCCTACTTACAAAACTCGTGTATCGAAATAACCGATCAATGAACCTATACTCCCCTCGATAACCGCACGCGAAATCTGGTAAATTCCAAAAATCGCTGTGACAAATTTAAGTATGTGTGCAAACAAGCTATCACAAGGCTCGATCGGCGCAATGTGCATGAAGACGGCGACACGGCCGTGTGGCATCATCATCATCATCGTCTCGCCCGTGCGCGCACCGAATATCGGTCATTAACTCTTCTGTGCAATTTACCTTGAAGCAATGACACATTATCGCGCCTCCTCGAAGGCGGCGCATTTCGGGAGAAATTTTCAAGCGCGCGCGCGTGCCGCCGTCGCTATTGCGTTTCGATGATTTATCGCATATATGCTTTCGTGCATCGAGGAGGTTGATTTATATTATACGACGTTATGTGTGATGACCAAAAAAGAAAGAAAGAAGAAGTATGAGCGATAAAGGAGGAAAAAAATGTAAGAAGAGGTTCTCGAAGATGTGAAAATTCGTCGTTGAAAGAGCTAAGGGGGGATTGACGAGATATATATATGCGAAGTGGGAGAATGAGAAATGGACGAAAATAGATTTATTGGCTGAATTAGGATTTATTATTACGTGTCGAATTGGCTATGCAGGAATTGGGCGAATTGACACGCGCGCACAGTTGTAATGCAATTCGAAGTAATGAAATACGTAATATCGTATAAGAGTTTTTATTTTGATTACAATTATTTTGAAGAAATTTCAGAGTGACTGAATCACGCGACATTTATGATTGTTTTTATGCAAAATCATTGGCATTCAAGTCTTTTTTTTTAAGTTATGCAATCGCTACGACGCTTTTTACAAAAGGGAATATAACTTTTTTAATTTGATATTTATTTAGCAGTTAATGATGAAATTATTCGTTCCTCAATCTTCTAGATTTTGAATTTTCGATGTCGACATGTCTTCTTAAGATAAAATGGACAGTGTAAACATCTAAAAAAAAGTCGTGAAGTTACGGTTAAATCGAAGTTTACTTTATTGTCCGATCGATGACAAATATCTGCAGAAAAACGACCGAATGTTTATGGATGACCACTGACTGATAGCTTTTGAAACGATGCAGAAGACAGTTACATGATTTGATACTTTTGCTGATAAAAAATATCTTTTTATCTTGTAGCATAACTGATTGCAAGAGAATTATTTAACTATTATTCTCGTGCACGTATTGCATATGCAAAATAATATTCTGTATTAATATACTTAAAAAATGAAGAATTATTTTTTTTTATATTTGTATTTTCAAATAAACTTTTTTCTGGTAGTATCAACTAACATAATTTTCATTAAGAATAAATAATAATATATTCATTACGAGTTAATCTTTTCAAAATTTCAAAAACTGCAGGACATCTTTTGTCGGGGGCGGTATTATTCTAATGTTAATTGACGCAGTGATAACAAAATTCGGGGAATTGACAGGAACTCTTTGATGTTCGCAATCAGCATTCATAAAGGACGATAAGACATTGGTTCGTGGATTTTTTATTTATTATTTAAATTTGACTGCTCGAGAAAAGTAAAGTGAAAGTCATTTTCACAATTGCTCGCTATTTGAATGGAGAAAAATGTGCAGTGACCTGTTATCTAAGGCTGAAAACAAGGATATAATTAGTCATCACATAGTCAAATTTGAAATTTCAATAGCAAATATTTGTGTCTGCATGAACATTTTTTTTGTCACACTGTCGTAACAGATGTGAACAAATTTTAATTACACAAATTTTGACACGTGTCAAAAAAGAAATCTGAAATAGGAAAGTTTTTTCGAGTTGTAACCGTCTAAAAATACGTTTCAAGAATTTGAGATAATATTAGACTTTCGAAGAAAAAAAAATTGAAGAATTACATTTTACTTACTAAAGCAAATGATAACGTGTATTTGTCTGATACATCCTAAAATATTCGACTTTAACGCCACACTTTTTATCGATTGCATGATTTAACGTAACAGATAATCCATTGTATGAATACTTTAAAATACTGTAATGAACTTTAATCAGGTTGTTATGCTAGAGTGGATAAAAGTAGAAAATAGCAATGTACAAAGCTTCGCTGGATATTAGTAATTTCTGCTGAGACTAAATAATGAGTCAGAGAGGGGGAAAAAGAGGGGACCACATGAATGCGCTAGTCAATTTTTGATTGCTTTTGCAAAGAGGGTAATTATAATGAACAAAATTAATAGGAAAATACGTAAAGCTTGGCTCGTTTGGCCTAAACAAAAGTCAATTTTGGGGTATGTATTTACAAGATACTTGTATTAAAATTTACATTAATATTTCAATAGCCAAAAATATAAAAAAAAGTAGAAATCATTTCATCAAAAATAAGGACAATAGAAAAGTAGCATTGACCAGACTGTTAGTCATTGAACAAGATAATTTTATTATCTCATTATGGTTAATTAATATTTATAATTTTAATGTATACGAGATTTATTGCTATAATTATCAATATTCCACTGCTTGTATTATACATAAAAATAACATTAAACAATATTCAAAATATAATAATAAAATTAATTTGCCCAGTATCACATCGATCTAGTTATACTATCAACAGTAGTTATTTCAGTACTTATGTTTGTAATCTCTCGCAGTAAACTATTTAACAAGTTTCAATACGTTTATTGCTCCGAAACATAAATTTTAATCACTCCAATCGTATGTATAAACATAGTACAATAAAAAGTGCATACAAAGCATGATACTTATCGTAGTGGCACCGAATTAATTTAGTTGACTTATTTCTACAGTTGTAACAATGTTTCTTGAAAGACTTTGAAAAAAAATGATTCTCCTGAAAATGTATATATTTGTAATATAACAATTGTTGAGATTTACAACAACGTTTATCATGTCCATAACATAAACTGTAACAATTGCACTGAAGAAATATGTTATATATTCAATGTTTACACTTGCTTTTGTGCTCATATCTGGTCTTAGCGAAGGAAAGGAAAATTCCAAATACACAATACGTCTTACAATATTTGGTTTTTTTTCTTTTACTTGTGTACGCATAAAATAAATCTTTTAAATTCTCAAAACTCTCTCTCTCTCTCTCTCTCTTTCAAACTAAAAAAAAATCTTTTGTCAAACGCCGACAAGAAGAAAAAATTTCCTAGTAAAATCTTTAATCAACCAAAGTACCCATCTTTATATTCATACATAAAAATCAAAACTCATACTCTCAAAGCTTCCCCGTGCTTTAAAAGCACCCCCTACACATACTCGTTCTCTCCTCCCACCGCAACCCACATATATATAAAATAAACTCGTGAATCCTTCATCCGGAGCAGCCGCTCGCGAATGCACGCACGCGTTAGCTTTCGCAATATTCCCTGCTAATATATACAAACCGCGCGCATTCTCCTCCTCTCGGATAATCGCTGCCATAACGCATGGCACGCGGAGTAGGCGGACGAGCAGCAGCAGCAGCAGCCACACGCGCATGTATATATGTGTATCTATATCTCTCTCTCTTTCTCTCCTCCTACCACCTCTCAACGACACGAGGAGGGGCGACCCGGCGGTGAGTCTATATACTCGAAGAGGGGAAGAACACCAGCGCCTCGTGCGCTCGCGTATGTATAGTGGCCTTGAACTTGACTGCCAGCTCTCTCTCTCTCTCTCTCTCACTCTTCTGAGCTACACATAGAAGTGCTCACTCGCGCGTGGGGCTCGTCGCCACGGCTGCTTTATATACGGTTATATCGCAAGCACGCCCCGACCGCGTATATATGTATGTATATATATATATATTAGCCCAAAGTAGCTGCTGTTGTCGTTTCGTCGCGATAAGGAAAGAGTGCGGTAGCAGCTCTTTTTTTTGAGGATTTTGAGAGTGTCAAGGTTGGTGGTGAGAGAGAGAGAGAGAATAGTTGCGAGAGGAAATTTGGGTCAACGGGTTGTAAAGCGTGTAACGGAGTGTGAAGAGAAGCCACCCTTAGGTGGGGGTGACGTAATGTTTAGATACTTCTTTTACATGTATATGCATCATGTAACGAGGGATAATTGACTTAGGGATTAGTATAAGAGAAAGAGAGAGAGAGAGAGAACAGCCGCGTGTGGAGGATTTACCGGCACGAGCGGAGCGGGGTGAATTATGTAAAAAAGATAAAAATAGCTAATTACCAGCGCTATTTCTGCCAGAGCGCAAGCTCAAATATGTGCGTGTGTGTGTATATGTGGCGGTATTAGAAGGTATCGGTTGAATGGTTCAAAAGTGCGGCGCGTGCATCGGTCTAGGAACGCGCAAAGTGGATTTTTTAGAAAAAATTGGAGTTAATTAAGTTTGTAATTATAGCAAAACATTATAAAGCACGAACGTAAGCGAAGTTGATTACTGAGCAGATTTGAATGGTTAAAAGGCTCGAAGTAGATCGATATCCAGGCAGTCGCGCAAAATTAAGCTGATAAGAAATCACAGTGATATATTATTATCAGTGTACCACGCGGCGAGTATGTATATATATATATACTCATTACGGTCGAATGTAGTTTTTGTGAACTACATTTCTCTCTCTCTCTCTCTTTCAATATAAATCACCTACGCTCGATTGCACTTACATGCAAGCTTTATATTTATAAAAGCTGTACTACGCACCATATTTCGCGCCACCGCGACTCTGTATATGATACGCGACGATTTTTAAATTACCCCTCTTTTACTTCACGACGCGGCAAAGTGGCCATTGCTACTGCGGCACACTGGAGTTTCTAATTTGACACTTCTCACTCTCACTCACCTTCGCACGCGCTCAATAACCGCGCTTAATGCGCTTTTTTTCTCCACCACCGCGTTCTCTTTTGTTCGTTGCCATAGGGAGGTTCCTTTTGTGTCCTAACACACCTTCACTTTTCCTTTTTGTCTTTTTTTTTTATTCTATGTGGGGAGGAAACTGACAAGGCTAAGATTACGCGACGACGGATTTGGATTTTCGCACCGGATTTTTTTTTTCTTCTTCTTTATTCGTCCCCAAGAACTTTTGAGGATTCTGAATAGCTCTATGGGGTTCATGCTGTTCCTCTCATTGACTTTTCACTGCCGTCGTTTTGCTCTTTGAACTTTTTTTCCTCAGAATTTTGCTGCTGCTGCACGCGCTCTCGTTCCAACTCGAGTGTGCTGGTATTTAAAGAGCACTTTTGCGGACTATATAACTACGCGGGTATATGAAATGTGAGGCTGCGGAGCTTTTCGAATGGAAAAGTATAAGGATTTTTATTTGCCGGAAATATCTTTGAAGAAGAAGGTTTCTCGTATTATGAATAGAGTAAGTATAAGTGATGCAGAAAGGGTAAATAATCGTGCGTAAAGATGCATACGACCGAAGACATATCTAGATTCGTTATTTATTTCTATAAGAGTAAATATACACGATATTAATAATACATGGAAGGAATGGTAACTACCTTAAGCGCTTGAACTTCAAACTGACGCGGTTTACAATAACATTTGCCATTGTAAGATGTAAAAAAAAAGAAAAAAAATAGAATGTCTGAGAGAATTTTTTTTATTTGCAACGTGATTTTTTTCGCCCGTATACAGCTGCTTCCAATAGTTTAGCATCTGACAAAGTGGCTTGGCCCAAGCCCCACAATCCAAGTCTCCAAGTGAGTACAAAGATATCTTGATAAATGTATATGCTAATTTTTTCCTTTCGCTTGAGTGAAACTTTATTTTTTAAAACAAAAATTTACATACGAAAGCTTTGGACGCAGCCCTTGAAAAAAATATATCGACGATTCCTCACGTGAAATAAAAAAAAAAAAAAAGAAAAAGTTCACGCATATTGGAGTTTGGCACGAAGTTATCAATGGTCTTAGAAATGTTTTGTAAATCCGCAATTTTCCACTGCAACGTATGAATAAACCGGTTTTTGTTTAGACTCTTTTTTTTCTTATGTGGAATAAAGTGAAAATATTGTTAACATATTCCATTGTATAAACAAGGTTAATAAAATGCGTAACAACGTAACCGTTATTTCTTCCTTAAAAAATTATTTTTTTTTTCAAATAAAGCTTTGAATACATTTTAATTAAACTTCTAATACAAATTCTCGTTGATAAAACGACTATGTCCTATAAATTAGTAGAAGCTTCTAACCTATTTTCTACAAATATAGCTTTTTTCACGAGAAACAGCCATTACGAGAATTCTTTTTCATAATATTTTCTTACCTTTGTCTCTATATATACATATAATCTATTGCGGTATATAGATCCATCGAAGGTATCGTCTTTCCAGATCCCCGAAATTAATCGCATTTTCTGCCTATCCCAAAGACTATTTCAGGCTTCTTCTGATACATCCAGAGAAAAAAACGTAAGTACAAAGAGAACAAAAGCTTCGCGTTGGATTGGATTACAATGCTTAAAGGAGAATCATTCTTAGATAATCAAACGCAAACCTCGTTGCATTGAAATTAGTCAAAAAAGAAAAAAAAATCATTGCAAGCGAGAATCAACGTAACGGGATTATAGTTGCTACTCTTCCATGACTAAGAAAGCTCAACAGACTTTTTCTCGCAATTAAACACGCGGTCAGTGATAGTAAATTCTCGATGCGAGAGAAAAATTCGTTGTTATTCGTCGTGTTGGGTTATCGAAGTGTCTTGCGATAAACGAGAAGAGAGAGAGAAAAAAAGGAATTTCGTACATGTGTACTCTAGTCGGTCATTGATTTCCGCAATCACTCGAGTAAGTATATTATGAACGTTTTGCGTATGGCGATAGTAATACGCGAAGTGTCTATACTAAACGTAAATACGAAGCTTTTTTAGCTGGCATTCTATGCATTTTACTACAATACTTTTCTTCCTGCGAGCCGTATTATTTCGTGAAATAGAAGCTTTAATTAAAAGTTATTATTCTTCTTGAGGCCACATTAAGTGTTTTAATGAACGTAAAATGCGTTTAACGTTTGCGTATAACGCGGAGTTGTACTCGCAAAAGCTCTAGTATACAGTATATTAGAAGTTATAATTACATACAAAGGGACGATTTGAAGAACGTAACAATAAAAAAATCTAAAAATAGAATAAATTTTAGGATTAGGTCGTAAGCGATAACCTACTTCCACTTACGTAACATATATGCTTCTACATCTATCTCGAAACCACATTATGGCTATTGTGTGTTCTTTCATTAAGAGAAGTTTCGTATATATAGTATAAAAATGAAACTCAATATTCCTACTTTGTTATCATTATATAACGATCGATTGTATTTATTTATATCCTATTTTATTGTTTCTTCGTGTGCAAAACGTTCATCTAAAACCTATACTGAATATATAATAATCACTTGAATATTATTATAATAAATATATAAAACCCTTTCTAACCTAATAATCATGCGAGTAAACTTTTATTCACTTCTAGGACAATGTTAACGCATCCGTGCCTTAAAAACAACACCACAACAAAAGGGCAAAAAAAAAGTACAAAACAAAGCATAAAAAGTTATATGTACACCCAAACCCGAAACACCGAGTCTCGGTGAAAAAAAAAGTGGTCGCCGTGAGGATGAATAATCGCTGTCGCCGCCTACGCACGCGTTCGCCCATCGACCAGTCGCAAAATCTGGATGTGAAAAACGTGCCGGTTTCGTTTAGTTATATACTATATATACGATGACGACGATGTTTAGGTGATTTGAGGAAAAAAACATTATGTGTATATGTGTGACAAAAAGAAACCTTGACTCGCAATGCGTGATAATAAATCCCGAATAGTATTGAAGATCCTCGTAAGTCACGATTTGTATATATATATAGAACCACAAAAGTTAATGTACCGCTATATGCACACACGCAGGCACCTCGTCGTTTCCGTTTCTTATACGTCGCGGAAGATTTTTCCGGCGAAGTTGCATCCAAGTTAATCGGACATGAAACAAACATCATGACGAGAGTGAATAAAACACGCGCACAGCTGCAGAACCTCATTGGGAATTGAAATTTATTGTAATCGAATTCATTGCACGTATAAGTTATGTCGATGAGTTTAGATTTGTGGAGATCCGATGGAAAATGGGTCAGCGGACGAGCAAACAAACGCGAGTTACACACACACATACGCGTACCGGTGCGAAATCGAGGTTTTGGGACACGATTGTTTTATGATAATGACGCGTGTATACGGCGCGCGGTTATATACGTAACGCGTTACGCGGTAATAATATTCGGATTATGGATTGTTACGTGAATTTGATTTAAAATATTTTCTGAATGAAATGTATACTTTTTTTTCCAATAATCGGATAAAGTATATAGATGTTTATAATGTGAAAAATATATTACGCATAAAAATGGGGCTTTTATTATTATTCATTCAATGTTTGGATTAAAATATTCGTGAAAATAGAAAATTCAGTCTAAACAGCGACTGAGGATTCTATCAACATCCCACACGCAGCATATATTTTTCTACATTTCATCGGATAATTTATCCATGCTTTTTATGCGTTCTTTTTTTATTTGCTGGACCCTTCTTGTATGTACACACTGTACCATTTGGCATTTCGATATAAGGAATACGTCGCGAGTCTGCGCCGAAACTCGGTCGGTATTTCGGTACTCTATACAGCTGGCATCCGGCGACTAACATAGGAAGGATGAGAGAAAGAGGGAGTAAGAAAAAGAAAAAAAAAGGCGAGAGCTCCAAAGGAAACTGGCGCATGATGTATGATCGCGGCCTTGAGCGTCGTCGCGGCTTATACGTGTAGACATGCACGAAATTGTCTGCGCCTACTCAGTACGAATTGTGACTATAAAAATGATGGCAATGGCCGTAAGAAATGAAATCTGAGTGCGAAGTACTTTGTTATTCGTATGATTGTTGCGTTTATTTGATAAAATACTGCGACTTGAAGATTTTTTTTTTGTTATGCGATGCAAGAATGTTTGTAACTGATGTTTTTGTGTATGCATCTTATAATGCTAATTATCAATGTATTGTATACTGTTATTTACTTCTTGAAAATTACTTACAAGTTATTTCAGTGGAAAAGAATTTTATTTTCAAAATATTCTAACGAATGTACAAAATATTAATTCTTATACAACGGTATCGAAAAAGTAAAACAACTTACAAATTTTCATTTATTTTACTATCTTAAGTGGTAAATTTTCTCACTAATCAATCGCATCGATACATTTCCAAATGCTTTACATGTAATGAATACAGTATGTAAAATGCTATTCTAAAAGTTTAATTTGTATTAAGAATTGAAAAGCATATAAAAATGAACACATGTACTTTAATTGTTTAAAGTTAATGTAGATTTTTTTTTACAAATAATAGTTTATCTATAATTTGTAAGAGTCAAGAATACATCAAATTGATGGTTTGTTAAGATTATACATTCTATTAACAAGTACTAATTAATAAAAAAAAAAAAAAAATTATTTCGTTACTGTACACCATTAAACGGAATAAATCGAAATACGTAGATGTGTGTAAATATTTCCATTTTAATTTACTTTTACTGTTTACTTATAACTTAGATTTTATACAATCATTAAAAATTTAATTAAACATTATTTAAATTTAAATATTTTCTTTATAAAGATTTTTTGATGAATGAGTTTGATCTTTTATGTTGTGCTTTTATTGTTCTAATACCAAATGCTAATATTTATGACATTTACTTACTGGATGAATATTTATATAAATTTTAGCTATGTTACTGAAGGAACATTGTTTTCTAGAATACTTTATATATTTAAAGCTGTAATTCTCAATAAATTTGAAAACTAATGTTTTCTTGAATATGTCTATTTTGTAACATTTACTAAACTGTTTACCTTTCTCATAAACTGCTTAATGATTGAGAAAATCTATACATATTTGATGAGTACTCGCTATTAAATATGATTCTAAATATTCAATAAAAATATGCTTCCGAAGTGTCCTTCATAAGCCCGCATCAAGAAAAAACCATTGCCTTGATTTCTTTTGCTTCTCAAATCACCCGATCTACGGATCTTACACTCGACAGAAATAATTTTCAGCATCAATGTCCGCTACAATAAAATTTCCCAAGCGCGACACAATTTCAATAATGTAACAAAAAATAAAATATCTACATATTTTCTATCTAAAACGTGTGTCGAGACACAATCTACCATACAACGTTTACAACAGCAAAGATCACGCATTCAACGTTCGATTTATTCCGTTCAACGATACGCCGTTACAGCCTGCAACACGCGATTCAACGCTCGCGTTACGTAACGCGCGCAAACATACTTCTAAAACCTAACAAACTAATCTTTATCTTTGGATGCTGCGCATCATGTCCACCGACGAGTTCCTTATCAAATTCGAATTGTTGGCATTGTTCTGAGCGATCAGATTGCCAGATTGGCCCTGATAATTACTACCAGCAGACGCATGCCGAATTGTTGAACTCTGCTGTGGCGCGTTCACCGTCGGTGTCCTATGTCCAAATTGTCCATGGCCAGTTGCTTCGGCAGCTGCATTTGTTGGTAATCCATTCTCGATGACTGGCGCGTGACTGCCTAAAGTAGTATTTGGAATAAAATTAGTAAAGATTCTTAAGAAAATAATAGTCATACGAGAGTAGAGCTGTATGAAACTAACATTGAGCTCGCAAGTATGGATGTTTAAAAGAGTGTAAAAATTAATGTTGCTTGCCGTATTGCTTACTGTTGTTCGACGGCGAGGTCAGCGGTATTGCCAATCTCGCGTTCACCGCTAACAGATGATCCCTACGCTGTAGCAGACTATTGACGTTCTCCTCAAGCCGCATATTTTCGGCTCTCAGCTGATGTAAACAAGATAGCAGCGAGGCGATGTCAAAGTGCTGCGCCTGGTCCATAAGAAACTGACTGCCCTGTTCCCACTGTCTCTCCAGCAACTGATCCAGCGTCTGGGGTATCGCTCCACCGCCAAGTACACCGCTATTGGACGTCGACAAGGCGCCACTGTTTGACGATACACCAGAGTTGTACGAATTACCGCTCGTCGCGTTGTTCTGGCTAGCCTTGGCCGATGCAATCACACGACTATGCAATGGTGGTCCCACAAGGTTCATGCTTGAATTGCTCGCCTCGGTGAAGATCGAATGGGCCTTCATCTCCTGACTGAGCGTGTCCGACATCTTCTGGGCCATTGACGAGGCTGGATTGAGTTGATTGCCAAGCATGTGAGGTGCACTGACGCCGTTGTCAAAGAGCTTCGCCTCCTTCTCATCCTTTGGCTGGTACTTCTGCTCCATAGCAGCGGCAGCGGCTGCAGCTGCGGCACTGCTGCTGTATTGGGACGAGGAATGAGAGTAGCTCTGGGACGAGGCACTACCACCGGCTCCACCGCCTCCAGCACTGGTCGTCGCGTTGTTATCGTTGTTCCGCCGCTTGCGACGTCCGGAGGCAACACTACTCATGCTCTCCGATCCAGGGCTACTTGGAGGCGAATCCTTAACCGTGGGCCCCATTGTCTCATTAAAGCTAGATCGCATTTAAGTTGGATTCTCGATGTCGCTCGGGGGGCCGGAGATTATTCGAGTGAGAGGTACGAGGGATTGTTTTTTGTCTTTGTTTCTTTTTCTTTTCTCGTAATATATACGCTACTCCGTGCGTGACGCCACTGCGATCAGGCGGCACACGAAGTATGTGTATTATATCTGTGGATTATTATGAGTTTTTTTTTTGTTGTTGCGTTCAACGCTTTTTTTTGGTCGTTCGACTCTCGTTGTTGTTGCTTATGTCCAGCACTAGCTGTAGCCGGTCTAATGCTGTTTTTATTGCACAGAAGACCAACAAACAGAATGTGTCTGCGCTCTCAATTCACATGCCGAATGATGATGTACCTGTGTCTCTGTGTGTGTCTCTGTCTGTAGGGAGGGAAGAAGAAGTTTGTCCTGCTGCACCTGCTGGTTGTACACATGTAAGAGGGGCGCACACACACGTCTATGGTCGGTCTAACGATAGACGAGAATCACAAGCATCGTTTATCGAACTCGTGGACTCGATAGAGATAGAGAGATATAATGAGATCGAGAGGAGATCCTCAGCGCGCGTGTCTGTGTCAAGTCCTGAAAAACAAAAAATTTAAGTATCAATGATTTTGTCTTAAATAAAGCAGTTGTGTAGTTTTTTTTCTTTCTTTCTCTTTTTTCTAGTTTGTTTAATGATAAAGTCGTCGTTATAATCGGATCGGCCGAGAACCTTTTTGAATTTTTTTTTTCTTTTGCGGTCTTGTTTTTTTTATGTACGCATTATATTGGATAAACGAGAAAAACGTTTGACGATGGAAAAATCACGTTTCACGAGGGTACGAGATGCAATTTCCGATAAACTCATAATATATATAGTAAATGTGAATAGACCTAAGAGGTCTTGGTATAATAATCAATAGAATTTATAACAAAAGTACACAGACAAAAAATGGTCTGTTCCAGATGAACTACTTTCATATCCTTATGTATTTTGGCGCGCTAAATCCAAATATGATACCCCAGGATTTCAAGATACCTTTAACTTTAAAATTTTGTTATTATTTAATCAGTGACATGGTATAACTAATCATGCCTTATACAAATTAATTTAATTAAATTAGTATCACAACATTTCACTGATTAATAATAACAAAAAAATATTTTTGACTTTGGAATAAAAGTATTTATATCAAAATCCTAGGACGATAGAGCAAAATAAAGGTATTATTTGGGTTTAGCGCATCAACGTAGATAGAAATATGACAGTTGATCTTCTCGAATACTCCACTTTTTTGTTCGTATGCCCGTGCAATTTAATAAAATAAATTTATACTCACTTTTATGGGCTTTTAAAGGTTTCAATAAACCATAAATTATTTTAGAAACCTTCAAAAGCCTTTTTTCATTGACTAATGGAAAATTACATCTTAAGCCCTATATCAGTGAAGTTTTCATCAACAACTAATCCTCTTTCGTGGTAAGCATAAATACAAGAACCGGAGGACTCAAAAAGGTTCGATAAGACCCAAATCGTTATTAATTATTTTTATAGTTATTGCAAATTTACTGAGTAAAGTTCTATTCCAAATATTGATCATTTGCAAAATTTCTCTATTTTAACATTAATTTGATCAAGAATTGGAACATTGTTAAAAATGAAGACGACTATTATGACACTGCTTTATTTAAAACAAAATTATTGGAACTCAAGTTTTTTGTTTCCTTTTTTTTCTTGACTTATATCGGACAAAAATTGAAAAATTTTAAATCTATCGGCAATACAATTTGAACAAACTGCACACAATTTTCGTGCGTCAGTGTTTATATATATATATGAATATTGCCATTATCATTTTTCTTTTTTTTTTTCAAATGAATGCAATGAAAAATGTATTTTCAGAGCTTCGGCGTGAAATGGTTGAACCCGAGTCGCATCCGACACCTAATATTTTGCTTACGCAATGAAATTTATGAAAACCTGTAAATTTTTTTTTGTTGCTCTCATCCGCTATAAAAATATAAACGTCGCTGGATTGATTTATACGAGCTATTCCGTCGAATATGCTCCAGTTCCGCGAACTCGAATACGTCAACGGACCATCAAAAACTCATTCGCGAAAATTTACGATAGCCAGAGCTTTTCGCGATATAACAGTCGTTAAATTGCTTAGAGCGAAATTTCATAAAGCAATTACGATAATGGTACATACAATTTTAAAAATAGATAATATATGTATATAAGCTTATTCGTATTTTCATTCGTGTTTGATATTAATTCATTTTAATGGAACTGTATAGGGATAGTACAAAATTAATATCATCAGGTATTATATTACGCGATATGAAATTCTCACTTCAATTAGTACGAAGGTCAATTAAAATTCAAATAACGTGTGCATTTAAAACAATTAATACAAGTATATATTAGACTCTTCGCAAAGCTGGCTTTTAAAAGGCTTTGGCGATATAAGCCGTTTCGCAGCAAGTTGGATCGATATCACACTCTCGCTTTCTCGTGCCGCGCGATGTAAGTATATACTACTATTCGCGACAGTTATTTGATAAATTACCTTGCTGTACGGAAATAAAGTTCATAAATCTTTTCATAGAAATAATTTCCATTAATATTAAAAATGTTCGATAAATCTTGTACTTTCCATAAAAGAGAAAAATTTCAAAAGAAATGATAAATAATGCTTTTTAAGTTTCTATTAAATAAAGCACAAGGATATTTTCTCATAACATTTAATTAAATTTCCTATCATTCTTATACTCGAAAGCGCAATAAAAAAAAGATCTGTGTAGTATAGCAATCATTCGCCATATAGTAAATTTATTATGTCATACTTTAATGACAATTTTGGTCATGTTTCATTTGATAGGGTTACAACTATAATATTACTAATATATAACGCAATTATTCATGTTTTCTCAAATGTTATGTATAGTATTCATTTATAGTCCTAAGGGTATCTGCACTAATTACAGATTCCTACACCTAATTTTTCATGATTTAGATTTATATTTGAGTTTTGAAAATTTATTGCTGTCATTCACTGTTCAAAGTAATTTAACGAGCAGCGAATGACTCAAATAATCATTCAAAAATTGAAAATTAAATATAAAGATGAAAACTATTTAAATGTCGGTAAGGATGTAATTTTATATGAGCACCGACATAGGACATTTAACACTATTTCATATCGCATATTTATTCAATAAATTAGACACGGAATCATGCAGAATTTATTGCCAAAACAAAAATCTAACGTAAAATATAATAAAACGATTTGCACGACAAAATCGTGCTATAGGCCTAAGAAAAAACTTCAGTTGATAATATCTCTATAGCAGCAAGTAAGCAAATATTTCCAACATCGCGCAACTATACAGACCAACAAACTCTTTATTCAATCCGGCTACCTTCCAACTCAAGCATCGTCAACAATATAAAGTGACAACAAAAAACCGGCTCTCGCACGCAGACCGCAGAAAAAAATCCATCGCTTCGCCGTCTCTGCTGCTGCGCTGCATTATGCATATATATATATCTATATACATACTAACGCACGTCCACAGTAGGACATCCCGTGGCTATTTCATAACGCGCGCGCACGAAACCCCAACTAAAATATCAAGGCCGCCGCTGAATCATTATGAAACCGGCGAGGCATCTATTATACGCGCGAAGCACGCGCTCAAATATATATATAATCGGCCTGCAACTGTATGCACATCGCGCACAGTTCCAAAAACAACACGCGCGAACCTCGAATGCACGCTGGGAGAGAAAAACAAACGAGAATAAAGGGCATACCTAACCTTCAAAACGCGCTAGCAAGCAGCGACACACAGCGGTCTGTATCCACCCGCTACTTTATTCTCTTACCTACAGGTATATATTTACACCTGCACATTGTATCTACGTATTTCTCAAATCCAATTTCACGGTAACTATCTTACGCTATCGCTATATATCTCGAGTACTCGATTATAAACCAAGAGATGCATCGCGCTCGCGGGTAGATAGGTACAGATATATACCTCGGTAGCACATAACTTGTGCATAACAAAGATGGCGGCGGCGGCGGCGACATCGCACCAGAGAGAGCAATATTCTTTCCCTCATGCCCCGGTGCTGCTGCTCACTGCGACACACACTCTATATACCTATACGCAGGCTCTGCACACACGCATCTTAACGCACGTACATATATATAACAACTCACCTGGGAATCGGCACCTGGCCTGCGACGTGGTGGACGACGGCGTGTTCCTGTTGACGACGGAATTGTCGATTTCACGAAGACTGCTACTGCTGCTGCTGCTGTTGCTCTGCTTATACGCGCGGGAGGGGAAGCAGAAAACACTCACCGTTGAGCGCACACGGACACTCAGTCGCGCGCGCGCGCGGCACACGGAGATGCTGATGATCGTGAGCGAGCGCTCTCTGCTGCGCCGTACACACGACGGACATAATCGAGCCTGGCGACGCCACGCGATGCTACGGCAAGATGGAGAAGTAGCGTGGTAGAGGAGAACGGAGATAGAGCGGGATGTGCTGACATCTGCTGGGCAAGTTCGGGGATATATAGATGAAGCTCGAAGTTTACGACGTTATATACGAGTTATTATACAAAGTGTAGTCACTTCGCAGTAAGCAGTTTATTGAATATATGTAGGTGATTTGTTTGTTGGAGAATGAACTATTACGTTGTAATGCTAGACAAAGTCTATTGTTTTGTAAAGAGTTTCCTTTTAATTAATTTAAAAGAATGAATTTTAATTTACTTTATCAGTGTACTTTAAGTAATAAATTTTATGGTGCATTTATTGGTGTAAATCAGTTTAAATGAAGAATCAACTATTCTTGATTTTGAATATGCAAGGTATAGGAATGGAAGTTATAATGGATGTATTCAATGAAACGTCAATTTTAAAAATAGATAATTTATTGAAATAAGTAGTTTTCTAATTAAACTTATTAATCGTTATGGTATATAAAAACTTTAATGTACACTTAACTTAAAGTATTGATAATTACATACATTTTTACATTAACTTATATAATCTACATTTTGATTATTTCACACGATACATTATTTTGTGACCAGGAACCTCCAGAGGCTGGCTTGAAGTTCATTTTGGCAAATGTACGTTTACTAAGTCTTTCCGGGTTTAGAATGACAGATTCATTTATGTATTTACAGAAGTATCTCATGTCTGAGGGTAACAACAATACGTGAGGCTTCTCTTTAAGGAAAGCATATCTTTCCCAAAGTTCGGAGTCAATGTTGACTTCTTTTGCTGGCGGATACAGTGGGTAGAAGCAAGCTTGATTTAGAATATAATTTCCCAAACGGCTGAGTTTGTCTGTTCCGGATGGTTTTCTAAACATTGAGAAAAAATATTAATTTAATAAAATTCCGATTAAAAATCATGTACCAAATTACGAGTTTTTCTTATACTTACAGGGTAACTTCTTCGCGTCCAAGATGCATAAGACAATCTATAGATGTAATGCCCAATCTCAGACCGTCGATATCCAGAGTGCAGGGATCGGGAAGTACATGAATATCTGGACTTTGTGCAGATTTCGGTATGAAATACTCTGGTGTAGGATAGACCGCGTGATGATGCACATCACGACTAGACGCCACTAGGACAACTTGAGTGCACTTTCTAAAAAAATACATTAATTTATTATCATTTGTACCTAATTAATTTTATTAAAATGTTTATACTAAGTAGACGAAAAACTCACCCTGCGATGTGGCTTTTAATTTGTAAGATGAGCTTATTAAAGTACTCCTGGTACGTGCAGTTGAGCTCGTCATTCTGAATCTTCTGATGAGCGTGATCAAGGAAAGGTCCAATGAGTATCAAAACATGTGGCTCTTCTTCGGCGACCTTAGTCATGAGTTCCCATAGGGGCTGATAACTAAGATCTGTCGATGGTGTGAACGGCCCAGCCGCGACAACAATTTTCAAGTCATCTGTTAGATGGGGTGGCTTGGCTGCGGGTATGAAACTGCCAGTAAACACATCTTGTACTTTCATTACATTCTCCGTTACATTTAGACCTTCGACAGCTAGAATTTGGCCGGGAAACAGGCAGCATTCACGAATTTCACTTACATCCAGCTCAACCTACAAACACACAAAGAAACAATTTATGACAATGTAACACAAGTCGTATTATCACTATATGCATACAAAGTACTACAATGATATAGCATCTCAACCAACCTGCGGCCACAACTTCATATCCGCGTTGTTCACTCTCGGCGGTTTCCTGCACCCCTCTAGCATTGCAGTGGGATTCGTCTGTTTCGTCTCGGACTCGAAGCAAACGCGTCCCCAGGTACGATATGGTTTCTGATGCCTCGTCCTTACGTTCCATGTGATCAGCACGTCCTCCTGTTTTTTCTGTTCGGCCCAGAGTCCGTTGATCTGATACCCGACCTGACGGCACATGCGTGTCCGCACGTCTGATGATGTCTTCAGCAACTCGAACATATAACGTGCGTTTGCTGGTACGTGCGGACCCGCGTGACGGATCGTATACTTTTGTGGCTTGTCGTTTGTCCATGATGTGAGTTTGGGGCCAGCGCTGGCGAGTAATTTCGGGCCTGCTGATCGGCTCTGGCTGCTTTGGGTTCTGTAAGCGAAAGATGATTGTAATTTTTGTAATAATTTACATATAAATTGAAACTATACATTAATTAAAAATGCAGTAATCTAAGAATAATAGAATAAAGAATTACATTTTATAACGATAGTTGCCAACTTAAAAAATATTCGATGGTACAGTTAAAACGAAAGATATAAATGTACTGAAATACACGCGAGAAAAAAAAGAGATTATAAAAATGACTCTATCGTGAGCGCAATTGAAAACCAGATCAATAACAATTACACAAAAATCGTCTCCTCATCACCGCACAAAAATAATCTCATTCCCATGCCCATCACGTATACCTTTGCGAGTTCACTCGTCACCGCGATTTCCACGCGCGGCCACAACAATCTCTCTTCCCATAAGAAAATTCCTCGCGCGCGTGAATATACATATATATCCTTTTTCTTCCCGCCGCTCTAGACCTCAAAGAGCAGTTCTTTATATATATCGTTCTGTTTCTCTCGCCATCTCTCTCTCACACGCGAAGCGTGCACAGAGAACAGTGCCTACAAGCCGCGGGCGTGATCGGAAAGGTGATTTTTACGAGATCGCGATCACGGCAGAACGAAAAAGAGAGAAAAAGAAAGAGAGATAGATGCTTGGCTATTCTACTCACGACTGCGTGCTGCTGCTGTTCAAACTGAGCTCGAGGCTCGCCGGCGATTCTGCTTGGTGGTGGTACTGGCTCGCTGCTGTTACTGCTGCTGCTGCTGTTGCTACTTTGCATCCGGTGCTGCTATCTTCGGGATCTGGGCTTCTCGGCCTCTTTGTCCGCTACGGGAGAGAGAGAAAGAGATCGGGAAAGAGTGAGATCGGCCGTGGGTGAACAGGAGAGAAAGAGAAAGAGAACGTGGTTCACGCTATATGTGTATATATATATGTAGAAGGCTGGTGTTGTTTTTAGAGGAAGAAGATGGCTTGGTGAGAATGTTTAGTGTGTTTTTGCTGCGCAGAAGGGGATGAGCGACGAGTTTAATTAGTAGCCGTGCGAGAATTTTAATATCGCTATATGATAATAAGCCGGTCGGGAGCTTGTACAGCTCCTCTTTTATATATGTATAGAGAGGTACGTCGAGTTTTTGTAACCGCTATATATATACCACGTATAGCTAGTTTGTAAGCTTTATATATTTTGTATAGAGCGTCATGCGAAGTGAGTGCTTCGAGCGCGTTCATATAGCGACGGGTATTTTTATATTCGCTGAGTATGCAAAAACACACAAAACATTGCCACCGGATGTCAGATAGTTTAGCCGTATCAAGAAACAAAAGTATTATCATTATAACCAAATAATATATAAATATATACTTGTGTGCATTATTGTACAAAGTATATTCCTGGTAGAAAGTTAACGTGTGAATCAAATGAATTCATTTTTAATCAAAATCAATGTACAGTAATAACGTAATGAATCTAAAAGTATTACGCGCAGTTGAAATATCAATATTTCATCAAATGAAAATACCAAATTTTACTTTAGCAGAATATTGTTGTTAACTCTAATGTTAACAAAAAAGGTACTTTATAGTTAACATATTTACCAAGGATAATTTCAATATATCCAAAACAATGAAAAAATTTCCACCACTTCTGAAATTCTCCTACATAAGTACGCACTTACTGTAAAAATAACTCAAATAATCGTCCATATAACGCGCAAAATAACTGACCTAAACTCTGTTCCTCATCAACTGCGTTTTAGATCAACAAAAGCTTCGCGAGAGTACCGATAAACTATCTATTTCAAAATACAAACACGTCGCACCCGTCGTACGTGTATATACTGAAACACTACGTCAGAATTGCGTTATTTTTACAGTATACACTTCAATTCATTTTAAAAAAAAATTTTTTTTTATCAAA
The DNA here is from genome assembly GCA_035583055.1 of Torymus tubicola. NCBI lineage: Eukaryota > Metazoa > Arthropoda > Insecta > Hymenoptera > Torymidae > Torymus > Torymus tubicola. The sequence continues at coordinate 18,009,092 of JAWWEQ010000045.1, forward strand.
CATCCAAAAGATAACGTATACGCCACAGATACAGACCACCACAGGCTCTAGATCGGGCTGCCGTAGACGAGTGTGTATCTAGTCACGCTTTGACAATCGCACGTGCACCAAATTCATACTCGTCTATGGAATCGCCTTCTTCCTTTCGAGCTATATTATACGTGTCGTCTATCTATATATAGTACATTATATATATAAACTCTTCTACTCTTCTATATACTTCGTTCCCACGGTGGGACGACTCTTCTTGTCCGTCCTGCTGATCGTGGCCGATCGTACTTAATGAGTGTGGATCTAGTCACAGATCGATAAACAGTGCACTAGACCATCACTCACTCAGCACAATCGGCACAGCTGCCAATGACTTCCGGTGTACAGCTGCGTTACTGCTGCTGCTACTTCTTCTTCTACACGTCTTTGTCGTTGTCTTCTTCTTCTTCTTCTTTGATCGACTCGCCGCCTCGCTCGCGCGCTTATCTCGGACGCGCACGCAAGCGCGTTCGGGATTATCAAGGCCCTCCGGCATCGTCGTCGCCGACGACCACGACGACGACGATCCCCATTTCCGTTTCTCGCATGATTCCACGCTCAACCGCGTAACAGCGATTCTAAGCATTTTGCTGACGCGCTAGTTTGAACATGGAGAGAGTTACATTCGTATGATTTTCGGTGCGTACATTACGTCTTTACAGATCACAGTAGTAAAAAAATATTAAAAAAATTTCGATGATTTTTTCGTTAGTAAAAAGGGGTTAAAAATTTTTTATAGTAGTTTAGAATTAGTGCTTTGAGTATATAACATTCTTACTAAATTGTATAGAGAAACTCTACACTCGATCTTCGATAGCAATTACGACAAGTTAACGTTGACAGTTGATAAGATAAAAAATATAAGTTATCTCGATCTCTCAAGCGTATTTCGGCGTATTCGTCATACAGAGTTTACAGATCATAGTCCAAACTTGGGTTGACATGAAAATCGGGTATTAACATACTCTCCGCAGTATTCCTATTCTGACTATCTTTGTATTTTCAAGTCACAGAATTATTGTCAACTAATTCGTCCGAGAAAAATGACACAACTCACTAATTCGTTTTACAACCGTCAAACAAGTTACGTAATGTTGATAATTACGAAAATGTCATAAATTAAGTACATCAACATGCGCGTAGTTTACAAAGCAGTTTGCGGCTTTAAGAAACCACAAAATTCGACGTACCGTTTCACTAGACGATAAATATCATTAAAAGGAAAGAAGTAACGAAAATTCTTTTAACCATCGTACCGCATCCATTGAAACCATAGAAAGAAACGTTTCCACTAAAAACTGCTACAAATCAACAAAATTCCACAACCCAACCCATCAATACCTGTACCTATATATGCAGTCAATCATAACCGCGTGAACAACAGAAAACTAAAATCGGCATGTACTTATATATATACGCGCGACGGGTAACTCTTAACAACCGCGGAGCAAATCCTTGGAACCTCTTAATCACACACCACTTATCCAGATACCTCAAGGACACACGAACCTCCTCACTCGCGCAATTCGCTCGTAAAGCAATAAAACGAAAAAGAAGAGAGAGAAACAGCACCGAGACGAGTCGAGAAGAATCGCGTGTGTATATATATATAATATATATATATATACACACATATATATATATACTCGCGAGCGCTCAACCGCGCGAGCGTTGACCGTTGCCGCGAGCAAGCGAGCAGCCACACTAATAATTATTCCGAGCGCGAGCACGTGATATCACTGGAGGATGATTTCGCCGCGGCTCTCAACTTACGCGTCGCCGCTGCGATAAAAAAAAAGGCACCGATCAAGAGAGAGAGAGAGAAGTAGAAGAAGGAAAGAGAGATAGAGAGATGTATCTTTTAGACGCGTATAATATAGCCGCTCTCTCGAACGAGGGTTAACTGGCGCTTTAACCTGACGCGCGCGCGCGCGTATTACGCACGCTTTCAATCAATTTCAAAGTCGATATGTGTGCGTGCGTCTGTATATATATATATATATGTATATGTATATGTATATATATATGTATATATGTACCGTCGCGTGCTACTGTACTTGCGGTCGTTCGTTTGCATTCACGCGAGTTATCGCTTTTCGCGCGAGTATATATACGACGACGGAGACGTTATAATCTCAACGATTGCTACTCGTGGATTTCTTATATATTCTGTGAGCCAAGTGTCATGTGTATGTATATATAACTATATACACACTTTGTCAAAGTTCATAATCTCGGTAAAATTTTCGGTTGCCACGTCCGTCATTCCGATTAATTGCTTCATGAAAATCTCTCGTTTCACGCCACACCAATAAATGACGCTTTTTTTCTTTATTTTTTTCCATTGCTGCTGCATCACTCTCTTCTACTCTCCCTTCACTTCCCATTAATTACTCGAAATTTTAACTCGCTCTAAATACCACTGCACTCTCTTTCTCGCCCGTCATTTTAACTTCTTTCATCTCTCCCCTTGGACTTATCAAACTTTTCGTTCCCGCATATATATATATATATAT
>JAWWEQ010000045.1:18011737-18030481 GCA_035583055.1 Torymus tubicola
AGCCGAATCCATCTGCTGGCTACGAGCGCGCACTGAAGCGCATGCGATAGTGGTTTGAGCTCTCTCAATCGCGAACACATAGTCAATTTTTCAACGTCGTTGGGGTCGTACCTGGTCGAAACAAAAAGGCAACACCCCTCTCTGAGTATTCCGCTTATTGGAAAATACGAGTGGAGAATCTAAAAGATCTGATGCTAACTAATGATGACTCGGTATACGATATTTTGTTTAAGAATGAGTACGAAATGATGTCGTTCTCGCAGCACCCTAAATTCATCCTCTTCCTCGAGTGTCCAACTGAAGACAGCAGATGGTTCATGTTCCATAGGCAATATCGCAAAGGTATATTGAGGCGTGCCTTGCATGAAATTGCGAAAGAATCTTTCTTTCTCGCAACAGAGAGTCATACATGGCCTGAACCAATTATCAAAAACATCTTTGGACAATTGAGTAATGATGATGTGAAAAATCTAATTCTCTCGGAGTTGAAGACTCGACAAACATGTCCTAAGAATTTAGCATACTTTAGAGAACGTACGAGGGATATAATATTAGACATTTTACGTGAATGGATCGCAATTTTGATACCTAATGAGGATGATACGATATTTAAGAATAGTATTGCGAGAATAAAAAAGGCGCCTGCTAAATATGTTACTACCCGGAATCAAGATCAGCACAGTTCTGTCATAAGAGATAATGCAATAAATGCGGCTCCCATGACTGATCGATATGTAGAGACTGTAGGAACTTTATTAGATAAAATTCCTGTATTAAAGCATCTCAAAGATTCACTTGAGACAACTGAACTCGATGCGAAATTGTTTCCCGTGAATGAAGATAAATCAATTCAAGCCTGTTCAGTACAAATATGTATGTATTCTTTCCTGAATTTTGTTTCAAAGTTGTATCATGACTAAAGCATCCTGACAAAGGAGGACAAAAGAATGGAATTTATTGCATTCATCATTAGGTTTATCGTGATAATCGTCAAAAAGATGTAAATAAAATGTGCAAGTTTATTTAGGTGATTGTAAATAAAATGAGTGCTCGAAGTTTGATACAAGTTATAAATGCACATACAAGGATTGTGATGTAGTATAATGAAATATGAGTGAGATGAATTAATATAAAATGTAAATGAATGAAATATTGAGCTTTATATTAAAATGAACGTTAAACTTTGTAATTTTTTTTACAAATAATTGATTTTTAAATGATGAACAAAAAGTTTTGTGACGTGATTATTTATATTAAATTTTCTAATGTTTATACAAATAAAAAAAATTTTAATAAAAAATATATAAAATTATACAATGTTATTTTATTGTTTCTTTTAAAACCCTTAAGAACTTTATTTTAAAGACTTTTAAACACCTTCGAAAAACTTTTGACTTCACATTGTAAGCGTTATAGGTGGTAAAGTTTTGAGAATGATAATTTGCTAACTTTTATTTTGTTGTAAAAAAAAATATTATATTACACAGCTAGGGAGGAAAGTAAAGAATGTCCCAGATCGCATGTAAATTGTCACCCGAGCCGAAGGCGTATACGGTATATAATATATGTTACTAAAAAGAAGAATAAAGCTTTGCACTTAGTGCAGTTTTTTCACTCAGAATATTAACGGATTGAACATTTGAGGTTTCTTTTCATAAGCATGTGTTTACTTCAATCAAATAAAAATCTGCTTGCGACAAATAGATGAAGGCTATAAGCACATTTTATTCTTGTCTAAATTATTTTTTGCTAAAGATAAGTAGATTGTATTTGCTTCCAAAAACCTTTTTTTTCAGTAATTATAATTTTATTAATAATCTTTAGGTAAATTTTTGTGTAAACAAAATAATAAATTTATATAAAAATCAGGTTAAAAATCACGTGGGAATAAGTAATCTACAGATTAATCATTTCAAAACAAGAGGTGAACATATGGAGTGATAAAAATTCAAGAATTTAATCATTTGTTTTCTTGAGCTGGGTTCTTCGTAACAACCGATAACAAAACAAAAGGTGAAAAATTTTTGCATTACTTGAATATAATTTTTGAAACAGTATTCCTATACACAATTAACAGCAGTACTTTCTATTAATAACATTGGATATCACTGTTAAAAATTTCCTTAAATTTAAGAAACTTTCAAGATACAAACGTCCCAGAATTTTAAGAATAGTGTAATATAATGTAATTTAATCTATAAACATATTAAAACACAAATACTGAAATTTCATGTAAATGTAGAAGTTTAAAAGTTTTGTATTAAAATTATAAAATGTACGTAATAGAAAAAGAATTAATATACAAGCACATGACAATTAATTTTAGTAAAATTAATATAAACTTAAATTACAAATGCATTAAAAATATCTTGAAATTTAAGAAATTTCTAATTAAGTTACAAATGTAACTAAGTTTTAGGAATAGTGTAACAATGTAATTTAATATGCAATTTCATTAAATTTAATACAAAAATAATTAAATTTCACGAAAATGTAAGTAGAAATTTAAAAGTTTCGTGTCTTACATTTAATAAGCGAATATTAATTTTAAGAATTCCGCATCCAATTTTTTAATAAATTGAATATATTAAATTTCATAACGTTGCACTGAATTTTCAATAATATAATTATTAAATATTATGCAATTATGTGTATGAAACAAGCTTCCATTACATTTAACTTAAATTTCATAAACTTTTTTTTGACAGTCTACGGATCAAATGTATAGTTGCTGGTTTTTCAGAAAATGAACTCGCAAGATGCATTATCGAGAGCTTACACGAACGTAATAATTAACATATAATAGCAGAAAGCAATTCGACGAAAAATAATGGCGACCGGTTTATGAGATCTCATATGAGATCTCTATGAGATCTACATGAAATTTTAATTACGATCTCATATGAGATCTCATGTAATATTTTCACGCGGGTTTTAGATAACGTAATCATAATTTCGATTAAAAAATATATATAAATTAAATAATTTTTTTTTTATAGTTTAAAAGTTTTCAAGCTATTAATAAAGAAAGTGTCTTAATATAGTTATAAGGAACCACGCATTTAATAAATATAAGAAAATATCTTAAACTAGTGGTTTCTTATTTAGATCAATGAATTTCTTTAACTGTAATTAAAAAACGTTGATTTATTAATGATATATTTAGTGTGCAAGCTCGAATTATAGTTAAGTCTTTTGACAGGCAATAAAATTGCAATTATTCTTTATCCGTGTTTCGACAATCAAACATTCAATTTTAAAACTCTAATAATCGCTCTTGTTACCATTAAATCGAAAGAAAACACGATTTTAACTTTAACACTCACATCTGCGCGACTGCACCTCAGATACCACCGTCATATGTATATATATATATAGGTATATATCTATATATACACATCTACTACACTACGTTCGTTCGCCACAGGTGTGCGTGATACTACATCGAGTAAAGTACACGCACCTTTCTCACAGGTAAAATACGTGTCTCAATTCGACCGATACTATATACGTTTAGACAAACTGACAAGGACGACACAATATGCAATACACCACCACATCACCTATATACACATACACGCGCGACGTGGGCGCATCGTCGTCGTCCGCTGTCAGCAGCAGCAGCAGCACGCAGTCGTCATCAACAGTAGCTGTATATAGCAGTAACAATTCGTCGTCCCTCGCGTAGCGACGTCGTCGTCGTTGTCGTGGCCATGATTCTCGGATACTTGTGATTTGTGGTCCCCTAGCACTTGCAATCGGTTGTATACACCTGCGGAGAGGAGAGAAGTAAGAGAAGAGAGTGAGTGTGTATGAGAGAGAGAGGATATGGCGAGCTCTGCTGTTGAGGAGGTTAGGGCTCAGCACCCGTTGCAGCCCTCGCCCCAGGAAGTCAGAACCAAAGGTGTGTGTTTATTTTATCGTCTTTATTTGTGTGTGGAGTTTCGGAATTTCCTGGCTCATGAAGAAATGGAATCGTGTGATTTGTCTATGTGTGAATGTATATGAGTGTAGATATATGTGTGGGTAGAGATGAAAGTGTTTGGAGAAGTGTCACAATGTTTTCATAGGTTGTGTATCTTTCGTAATGTATTTGCTATATATGAGTGCAAAGCTGACAGTGTCAATGGTCTCTCAGCTTCATAAATTTTTCATTGATCTGATTTCATCACGTACTGTATAGCAATTGTAAGTCTCTATCACTAATGTGTATAACACTGGAATGAGAAAGGATTGGGAATGATGAGTGCTGATGTTATTACTATTGATGACAACATAATTGTTCAATCTCAATGAATGTGTTAATTGTTGTAAAGCTTTAAGAAGAATAAAAATAAATATTATTTGTATAAGAGAAAAATTATTAATTTTTTTTTTAAATTAGATGTTGAATAATTATTTTATACAAAATTTTACATATGTAATTAAATGTTTTATGAATAAATTTAATTGATTAGTTTTTTAAATTGTACAATATGACATAACAAGGTTATTATTGTAATGTTTATATTTATAGTAACTAAAAAATTGATGGTTGTAACCAACAATTCACAATTGTTACCAGCAAATGACTATAAATTGACCAATAATAATCTTAATTTAGAACTAAATATGTGTAATTATAGTAAGCGCAGAAAAGCACAATCATGTTTACTTTCTTGATTATGCTATTCTCTGATGTTATTTTTGGTATGTGGATAAATTATGCAAAATGAATTCTAATCACCTCATTTGCATATTTCAGGGGACGGTCAAAGTGTAAGCATGATATCTTACGAAGACATAGCAGCAAAACTACTTAGTGAAAGATTACTTCTCACAGCCTTGGAACTTCATGCTGAATTATGTGAGGCAGACCGCGAATTGCCTGTCCTTAGGGACTTTTTTTCAAATCCCAATAACTTTGAGTGTTTGAATATGAAGCCAGAGCCATGCTTACCAATACGTAAGAATTGTAATGATAAATTTATTATTATTTACTTGGTTTGAGATTTAGAAGTTTGTTTTAACATAACTAAAAATAGATTTTGTCTTTTAGTATTAACACTATCTAATATTTTCAAATTATATTATTTCATTACATTAATTTTAAAGATGAAAATAATTTTGGTGTCAAATATTTATTAGTCATTACTAAATTATTAAAAATAATTATAGCGAGATCGTCCAGTCAAGCAACATTAGATTCTCTTGACATGACTAGATACTCTGAAGATGGAGGTGGAGTAGATGAAAGAGTTGCAGTTCTTGAATTTGAGTTACGAAAAGCAAAAGAAAATATTAATTCATTAAGAGCTAATCTTACAGTAGTAACAGGTGCGTTTATTTAAATGTTTGATTTAAAATAATTATTAAACTTTAATTTAATTAATAAAGACTAAATTTGTTAAACTTATATTAACTTATAGAATCTGAAGTCAGTACCCCTGATAAAAATTCAGACAAATATGTACTCGAGCATCCGATCAAACCTCACGAACAGCGAGCTTTAAATTTTCTAGTGAATGAATACTTGTTAGCTCATTCATACAAATTAACATCAATCACATTCAGCGACGAGAATGAAAATCAGGATTTTGAAGATTGGCAAGATGTAGGATTGAACATACCAAGACCACCAGAACTATTACAAGTGTACAGGGAATTCATGAGATCCACAGGGTACGATAAACCACCGTCCAGTGACATTGCTATACAAACTGATGAAGTAGAACCTGAAGAAACAGAGAAAGAGGTAGAGTTAAATAAACTTGTTTCTGAACAAGCCGAAGAGATGGAGAGATTAAAACAGCAAACTGCTGAGCTGGAACAAGAAAAAACGAATCTTCAACAAATGCTTACCAGTTCAAATCTCACTGTCAATACTGCTGAGGTATTATAGTATTAAACTACTTTTTCTTGATGTTTAAACTCAAAAATTCACCTAGTAAATAACGTTATCCAAAGCAACAGGGTGGCAGCTCCGGAACGATTCAGACTCTGAACTCGAGCTCAACCACACCGGACAAGTTTGAGATGTTAGAGTCGCCACCGCAAGATGCCTCGTCATCTCATGCTGCTCAGGAACCTGAGGAAGACGACAGCGCCTCCATGGTCGTAAGCCTTGGCGAGACCGAGACAAGCGAGCGTGATTGGACCAGGATACACTTCCCCAGGACAGATCTCACTGACAGCTCAGTTAATGGTCCCAATACCCCGTCTAGGTATCTACAATTAAAGCACAATTCTATCCCAAAAAATGAATAAAATAATAATCAGTTATAATTAATGAATCAACAGGTATTTACCAGCTATCTTCAGGCGCGAAGTACTCAAACACTGTCAGATCCCCACACCATCTCACGCGCCACAGATTATCGAGGAGCCGCTGAAGGATGGCATATCACGAGAAACGTTGCCTGAGATAGCAGCGCACACGTTGCCGCGTATCATTCCCAATGTTATACTCAATCGACGCGAGGAGGTGATACCGTTGTTACTGAGTGTCGTTAAATTGCAAAGCAGTGCAGTTGAACGGGAGAAGCTGCTGCAGATTCTATTCAATTTGCAAAAGAGACCCCATGATGATGAGAGGCAGATGGTTCTTGCCGGTAATTAAAATATAATTTCAAGCTTTTGCCATCAGTAACAAATTTTCATCCAAAAGTAACAATTATAATTAAAAATAATATTTTTTCTTTAGGTCTTACAACAATTGCAAAGCTAGAAAAGGACATACCAGACAACGAAGAGGTGCTGAACATGTGCTGGGAGCAAAGTCAACACAAATACGCAGAGCGTCGGCTATTGGCAGCCGAATGTTGCGCCGCTCTGGCTCTGCACACGTCCAGTGGTATACGGAATTCTCTCATGATATCCATGCTACAGCAGATGTTGCTCGATGATAAGGATCCCGGCGTGCGCGTGGCGGTAGTGAAAAGTCTCTCACTGCTTGTAGCTCTAATGGACGATACCGACAAGTACTTTCAGGTACCAGTTTACAAAAATACTGTTCAGCGTTAATTTACTAAAGTATAGTTGGTAAAGCTATAAAATGAATTTCCGATGTGATTCTTAGTGCGAAGAGCTGGTGTTGACGGCGATGGACGACTCCTCGCAAGACGTGATAGAGGCAGCGAGTACGATCTTGATACCCATACTTGCACAGTGGGCGTTGTCGTTGAAGAGGCTACAATCGCACCTGCTGGCACGGTTGCTGACCAAGCTGAAAAGTCTGATAAAGCCATCGAACTCGCCGAGCAAAGATCACATTGATAACAATAGGGCGACGGCGTTAATTATCGTGTTAAGGTACCTCCTGCCTCACACGATAATCTCAGTTATTGACACTGAGACAGTGAGAAAACGGATGCAGGAGAGTTTGTCCCCCCAACTACGTGAGTTACTCTTCTTAGTAAATTTTTTAAATAGTTATATTTAAGGCATTAATTTTTAAATTTACGTTCTTATTTCAGCTCTTGAATTCACGAGCCTCTGTACTTTGCCAATAATCACTCCAAAAGTTTTCTATGAATGCGAAGTGGACCTGGGTATCTTGGTGAACACATTCCTTCTGAACGAGTGGGATGACTATACTTGGCCTGAATTGGAATGGCTGTGTGAAAGATTGTACGTATCATATACAGAAAAGTAAATTGTTTGTTAAATTTTTCGTTAAAAACTTATTTAAGTTTTATCTTTTTGCAGAATACTCGATTTCTTAGAAATCACTCAGACTGCGAACGGGTCGCAGGAGAATCTCATTAACGAGCTCTTAACATATCTTCAGTCCTTATGCTTAGGATTCGGAAAGTACATTAGTCAGCGAAAGGTCAATAATCTTGTTACTTTTTTTTACCGAATATCTTCTCATCACACAATAATTATAATCTTTTAATTCCACCTTGTAGATTCTAGCAGCATTCAAGCCTTACGTAGACAGCATAGACTCGGATCTCGCAGAGCTGCCGATGGATCGAAAAATCCCTAATCTTGTTCTTATACCCGCCTATCTTACGATTCTCTCAAGCATTGACTTGAACGAGTTTACCAGTGCGCTTAAGCACTTCCTCGTCGCTCTGGCGCTGCGCGACGAGGATATAAGTGGCCTTCGAATTGCGGTTGTGAAATACTGTAGTCAGGAGCGGCTGCAGGAGTATGTGCTCTCAGGACTGTGGGATGGTACTGCAATATTTCTTTTTATTTCATTTCATATCAATTTTGAAAAAAATGTGTGAATAATGACAATTTGTTTCTCAGGTGTTGTGCATCCACAAGCAATCGTTAAGTGCGCGACGGCTTCGCTGTTCAGTTCGATCATCTCAAAGATTTCCAATAAACTAGTCGATGTGAGGATAGCCCCAGCTATAGTCACTCTTGCCAGTGATACTGATTTGTAAGAATATTTTATCACCTCAAGCTTTCAAATCTATAAAGGAAAAGGTATCTAATATTTTAGTATTTCGCTTCACAGAGTCGTAAAATCAGCAGCTATCCAGGTGTTGGGGAAACTGGTAACAGAAAGTGATGCGCCGGAAGCAAAGGATAAGGCGCGCCTGACGCTAGAGACGATTGTACGGGATCCCCAAGGTGTACCAGCTGAATTAGCGGTTACGTTAGTCTTGACTCTAGCCACGATAACCCCCTACTGCCCTCAAAACTACGTTGAAGATGGTGATTATTCGCATTTAATAACTATAATTTATTTATTAATATAAAAATATACAATCTTTGTTATATTTGTTCAGTGATTGCTACCCAGTTAACCGGAATAACAGCTTCGACGCTACAACAGAATCGAAGACCTGATTTAGCAAATGCCCTCGTAGAAGCATACTCAACTATAGTTTATTGTCCGCTTAGTAATCAGTGCATTACCAATGCTATTTTACCGGGACTGAAGTACCTCGATAGTTTAGTAAATCAGGTTGTACCACATCATAAGGATGCTGTTCGCACTCTTGTACGTGAAATCGAGTCCAAGAATGATCGACCCAAGTCGATGGACAGGTTAGTTCATGCATCACCTCACCAATGTCTATACATATTTTAATATTTTTAAGCAGAATTAAACTTGATAATTGATATTTTTGATAGAATTGGCTCAAAAATAGTCTTTTGTAAAAATCTTTTGTAAATAATAAATTTCTATGAAACTACGTATATAACAACTGTTTTTTCTTTAAAGATCGCCGTCGATCGGTAGTGGCTTATCTTTATCAATGGCATCCGTGAACGTCGGTCAAGGAGTCGAGGACATGCGCCAACGCATGAGCAAGATATTCCAGCAAAAGAGCAACTCGCCCAGTATGTCTAGTATCTTCCGTAAAAAATGATAGAAAGAGAAAGAACCACAATGGCGATGATGATATTTTCTTATCGGCGATATTCGTCGTACATCGAATCTCAACTCTTTTTTTTCAAAGTTGAAGTATATTGTATTTATATCCATATAAGTATGAAAAATTTGACGCATAGAGGAAAAAAGGATGTTGATCGTATCCCTGAAAAATGGGATTTTTAATTTAAAATCATGTTTGTTTTGAAATTGAGATTTTTTAATTGTTTAGACTTTGTAAGAATTGAAGCTTTTGATATTATCTGATGTTTTAGCGATTAGTAAATATTAATGAAATATTATCCTTGTTTTGTTGTAGATATACAGCTGATTTTAGAAAGTAAACTAGACTTTTATTCTGAGTGTTCAATTTAGCTTTTAAATGATAAAATTAGACATTCCATAGATTTGGTTCCTACTAAAAGACTATTGATCAATGATGGCATCTTTTTCTTCCTCGTTATGCATATTACCTCGTTTCATGTGCATGACTACACATTCAACACCAAAACGTATTAAGACTTTTCTGGATAGAAAGAAGGCACGTCTTTTGATCTATCATCGTATCAACCATGTGATTTTTAAAGATTATATTTATGAAACTTTTCGGAGAGTTTTGACGTTTAATGTTTATACACGCACAGCGCAAGAGCAACGTAAAAACGAAAATCAAAAATATGTAAAAAAAGGAAAGATAAAGAAACGAATACTGTGTTAAAAAGCATGTGTTGTTCAGGGGTTATTGCGAATTGTTCGTTGAGAGAATCTACAAAAAGTTACAGCAAATATACATATATTATATATACTCCGTATTGTACTTAATGTTTGCTTGTATATACGAAGGAGAAAAGAAAGGAAATCCACGAAGCTTACGTCCCTTATATTACATAAGAGTTGTAGAGCTAGGCATAAGAAAATTTTATATTTATCAAATAACCCTCATGAAATCAAGAGAGAGGAAACAGATCGTGTTGTATATTTTTTATTGAAGATGTATTTCGTGAAATTATAGATATTTTTTATAGGTAGGAGAGGTAGACATTGCGCGCCTAGCGTTTAAGGAAAGTGAAATAAAATCAAGCGTGTAAAGAGCACTTAAAAAACCCCTTCGATCCCGCGTATTTTTGCAATACATATTTGAGTAGCGTAATTATTAATATATCATACCGTGCGAGAGATATTGTCGTAAATTATAAGCTGCAATAGAATCAAAGTTACTCTTTCAGCTCAGCCTTGATTGCTATAATATAGATATTTTTAAAGTACGCGATGAGTGATTTTAAAGTTTGTTACGAATCGATGCAATTTGAGACAGTTTTACGTACGGCGATAAGTATGTGCGATTAAGATTTCTACAAATGCCTTGAAAGATTTTTTCGATTATTTACATATTTGTTTTGTCATTTTTACACTTTTAATGAAAGATGCGATTTATTTACAGTTTTTAATCTGATTTTAATAACCTGTGTTGTTGTTTACAAAAATTATTGAAAATATTTTTTATGAAAATTTTTATTGTAAATGAAAGTATGAATGTTATAATCAAATAGCGGCGACTTTATGATTTATCGTACAGAGTACTTCGAATGCTGGAATGATTTTACTATTTTGACATTGGAATGTAAAACATTTCGAATGCTGTGAAAATACATATGGTATAGATTTAATTGTGTTTTTCAATAAAAGAATATTGTTATCTATAAGTGTATTTATCATTCACTTTGTACCCTGATAAAAGAATTGTAAAATATATTGTAATGATTATTACATACGAGAAAAACACTGAATAAAAAATTGTTAATACACTAAACAAAAAATTGTTGTTATGACTGCTATAAGAATGCTTGGCAATACAGTGTGTTGTTGCACTTAAAAGTTATAGTATATAAATAAAATTATGAACAAAGTCGATAACCTTTGAAACTAAAAAAGTGGCATTAAATATTACAAATTGATTTTTCTTACAACAACTTTTTAACGAAAATCATTTTATAATTTTGCTCGACTGATATCCTATTGATTTAAAATGTAGCAGATGTTAATAAAAATATATTTACGTACAATCAAATTGTAAAAAAAAAATTTTCTATTTTCTGTTGTTATATCTGTAATTGTAATTTTATATACGTATATTCATATAACATTATTTTTTATAAAATCATATAAAGGAAAAAATAACAAAGTCATATAGATATATTCTTTGTAAGAATATTTTATTTTCATTATATACAGTTTTTACGCCAACGCGTAGCACGTCGCATCTCTAAACGTTATACATAATAAATAACTTCAAATAATAATAAATAAAGTTATACATCTCTTCTTTACTCTTTTCTCGCTATATGCTTAGCAAATTTTCTTTCCACGTCGCTTCATTATTTCTCTTTTTCATCCTCACATACACACTTTAAAACTACGTGGACAAAAAGAAGAAAGTTCCTTGCGCTGCATTCGCGCCCTTCTCGTTGAATTAATCGAATATGAATCAAGTGCAATCGCTCAATCATCGAAAATTACGTTCGCGCGTGTAGGTATATGGGTATGTGTGTATACATATAAAAAAATCTATCCTTCGAGCAATGATACTTTACGCATGCCCACATTAGGTCGATTATTATTACTCTCCGATATTGATGTAATGTATAAACTTTTTATATCTTGAATATGCACTCTATGATAATCATCTGCTCTCTCTCTCTTTCTCTCGCTCTTCCTTTCTTTCTTTTTAAATATTAAATACTGCAATGATGTACTCGAGCAATAAATAATAAATCTTATTTTTACGTATGTATATATAAGTACTTCTGCTTTTTTACTTTTTTCTTTTATCATCGTATATAGAGTCTAAAAACGCGCGTATCTCTACGTCCTATGTGGCTTTTCACCTTCGTATCGAACAATTTGGCGTTCGCTTTATCTCTTCATCCTTTATATTTTAAAACACACATATATATATATAGCGCCTGGATGCACGTGACTCTACCAAGCTAATTTATGTTACAAGCTAAAAATAATACAATTTCATTATACACATATATAAACGAAAGAATAGGTTTTGTAGAAAGTAAAAGAAAATTATAACGATTAAAAGGTATAGTAGCGTGTAATTCGAACAATTAAAAAAATAGAAAAAAAACAAGTACTTCGGCATCAACATAATATATAACGTATTTTTATGCAAATTATATTATTATTATCTTTGTCCTCTCTAAAGTAAAATAGGTCACGAAAAATCTATCAGTTCTCTAACAATTGACTCTACTATAACAAAAGTTAATATACGCTGTACGAAATTAGTAGACTTTTTGTGATCTATGTCATACAAACGTTCGAAAAATAAAACACACACAAACGCTTACATCGAGTGGACGATGGCCGGCAATTCCCGCAGTTAACTTTCATCCCACCTCATGGTTAAACCTTGAGCTATTTATCTATATATATATAGGTGTATAATAGTATGTATATATGTATATATAAGAAACGGGAATGACAATCTACAAAAATAATCATCTATATTGTTGCGCGCATTTATATAATAAAGGCGTGCAACTCGCGACTTCCGATTTCGTCGTGAAAGCTGCGCGTGATGTGTGTATAGTACATATATATTTTGAGACTAAAAAAGTGTATATAATGTGAAATTCTTAGGTATATACCTTTACAAAGTACAATATGCGCAATAATACATTTCGATATTATTTACAACTTACGTATCCATATGCCGAATGGAATCGTTATATGCCATCCGATTTAAATCGAGTACAACGGTTCTATATAACATATGGGTATGTAACCGGTTAAAAACTATATGAATTGTAAGGCGTATACATCTATAGAAACGATAAAAAAAGGTAATCTTCGACTATTTACATGAATTCATATAATTATCAAGTGTAACGTGCTTGTATGTCTGTATGTGTGTATGCACTTTCTCATCGAAATCGGAAAAGCAAAGTATGCGCGCAGATCGCCGCTGATGATCGTGTTTTTTTTCGTCGCTTTTCTCTCTTTCTCTCGCTCTCTTTAATATATTAAATATTCGTTTCTACAAAATGAGCTATATAATATATATAGAGTTTATGTATATATATATATGTATACTCGTACAGCGTGTATGAGTGCCTACTATTTACATGACTGTGTGAGTGTCCGAGCTTCGCTTGGGGAATTAATAATCTTAATTTAATATTATCGTTCGTTATATATGCGCCTCTCGATATATCTATATATCTCTTATCTCTTCGCGAGCGAACACGCCGATGATGGCGATCTGCATATTTTCGTTTGGCACCGAATTTATTGTGTTTCGCGCACGGATATACGCTTTATTCAAAACTATATAACAGCTTGCACATACACTTTAGGCCGTTGTTTTTTTTTATCATTATGCTAAAATTTCAACAACAAAAAATATCGTTTAATTAAAAAGTCACTCTTTCGAAGATTTCGTAAAAAGTATCGTCAGCAAATTAAAAATTTATAACATTACTTTTTCTAACCAAACCAATGAATACTATATATATAAATATACGCATACATAGCGACTGAAACGTCAGCACCTTTATTTATTTTCCGTGCCTGATTTATAATACACGCTTTTACGCGCGCGTTCGCTCGCGACGATGAAAAATGGTAATACAAAGCATTCGTACCGCAGAGTACAGTAGAACATCGCTCATTTGAATGTCTTGCCTTCTCTTTCCCGCTCGCGCGCGCGCGCTCGTAGTGCCTATAAGAGAGGAGAAGGACTTTCTCTCGCCGCTCGAGCAAATCGGAGCCGTCGCTCTAGCCTGGATTTACCGTAATCCCGGTCGATTTCAATAGCGATCGCTAATGTTTGTTTCGGAGAAAATGTTTGCTCCTGATAAATTAGTTCAATTCGTGTTATTATTTTTTTTTTAATAAAAACAGAAAATATTTTATAACGATTGCAGTCGGTAAAGTAGAAATCGACCCTTGAAAATTAAAAATTCGATGACGTTAATTAAAATTTAGTACGATTGTTTTGTTAAATAAAAATAGTATTCAATCAGCCATCGAATCTAATGTCTATAGAACCATGCATAGCTCCGATATCCTCGACCCTGACAGATTAAAACAAAAACAAAAGATTGACAAAAACACTTCTCTATACATCTCATATGCAATTCAAACAGGCGAGTTCCGTCTGTAATTGACTCAGTGTGTAACTATAACGCATGTACGTACGTATATGAATAAACGTCATCCCTCTTTTTCTCTTTCTCTCACCCATTCACACTCTCTCTTTCTCCATCGTTTACGGAGTCGATTTCTCTCTATATAAATAAACCAATATATTCTTTCTCACCACACACTCGCATCCTCGTATAACCTCACACTCCAAAGAATATATATCTATAGATATACGCATCATAATTAAACATTTTTTTTCCTCCCATCGAGGCTCGATCGACGATCGGTTACAATACAATCAATATACGAGTAGGTATATATATATAGTAATAAGATATCCTCTCGAACGCGCACATCACGCTTTCTCTCTCTCTCTTCTCTCTCTTTTTCTCTCTACAGTTATACGTACAGTAGCAGAGATATAAAAAGAGAGAGAGAGAGGGAGAAATATACAAGAGCTTAGGTTAGACGTGCTGGGTGAAGCCACCGCTGGACGAGACATCGTGCACGAGGGGCTTCGTGTGCGAATCGCGATGCTGCCGTCTCGAGGATACTGGAGGACTTCGTGATTTTGGAAACAGGCGTTCTCAAATGCTCTTTTTCCGCTTCGCCTCGGAACTCTCACTGAACAAATGGGCGAGCTCAGGCCGCGTGCTCAGTGCTTCCAGTACCATGTCTAAACAGTAAAACGTTTGTAAAGTTAAATTTTCTGATATATTTCGGTGAAAAAAAGAATTGCAAGATTTAGGTATAACCACGTGGTTTTTGCCGATCACTGAGGTTTAAGAGATTTCATTTTATTAGAATAAAAAACGGTAATTCGTCGAGATAAATTAAGATTTACAGGAGGATTTCATATATGACTCGAAAAAGCACAAGATTAATGATGTGATTTCATTTTCATGCGGTAGGATATATTTACAAGGTTTAGGTTCTAATATCATTGTTATTGGCTTCAATTATTTACGAGAATTTTAAACATTGTTTTTAACAGACTAATCACGTGATGTCTAACATGATTTTATCAACCATAGATGATCACCTCCTTTCCAAATAAAAAATTTTTAGTTCTTAAAAAGAAATTTGTTCATCTCATTGTACATATTTGATTCTTCTAACAACGATTGTATGTTAACAGAAAACAATGTCATACCGTGAGTCACGAAATTACAATTGTGTTCCCGTTGAAGTTGTTGGAAAAGCTTGTCAGATTCGTCGGGGTGCAGGGTGAGGGAAAGATGTAGGGCTTTTCGCAATTCCAGGGCGTTGAGAGTGTAATTCGTATTCGAACTACAAACCTATAAAATACACAATTCACAGTATATTAAAAATATCTTCTGCTTATTAAACAAGACGTGAAATGGTACAAAATCAAACTGTTCGTACCTCGAAGGCGACTTTGACCATATCTAGCTCAGTATTCGCGTTAGCTATCGCCAAGACTGTGAAGATGTACTCCTCGAAGTCGATCATACCGCGATTGTGCTATAATCAAGCGAAAAATTAATAAGATTCAATATACACTTTCTGTAATTTTTATATTTTTCACGTGTTACATACCTTATCGTTGATTTTGAACAGATGCTGAGCAGATGTATTGTTCTCGTCGAGTCGGAGCAGACGGGCGAATTCATGGAAATCGACCATCTCAGGAAACCTGGCGCACTTCTTGTGCACCAAATCCTCCTCGGTGTTCTCTTTCAACAAACTGCAATCAAATTTCCATTTCTATTATAAATATTTTTCTTATACATAAACAATAAAACATAAAATTCAATGTTTCTCAAAAGTTGCTCTATTTTTTTTTTTGCAAAACGAAACAACCAGACTTATGCAGCTGCATATATTCATAGAAATGAAAATTCAAAAGTATAAGATGTATATAACTAATGAATAGACTCACCCGAGCTTGAAACGTAGCTTATGAGCCTCGACTATCGTAGAGGCGTTCGGTATGTGCAGCTGGTGCGCCTTGCTGATTATTCGGCAGTCGTCGTACGTGTAATCCGACACCGGAATTTTCAGAGCTCTAAAAAAACGACGGGTGAAACATTTTTTTTTATTATAATGCGATTTATGCGTGCTGCTGAAAAATCTCGAAGTGTAGAAAAATTTCCGAGAGTTGAAGAGACTTAATAGAAGTGTTCAAGAGTATAATCAATTTAAAAAAAATGTTATTTTATTATCTGTATAATCTATTGAAAAAATAGACAATAATAATCAAAGTAATTGTAATAGAAAATTACAGTAAAATCATAAAAAGTATAGTAATCAATCTATATAAACACACACATATATTAACTTTTTTTCAATCGACTTCTACCTAAATACAAGTGGAAACCTCAACCACGCGGAAAAACCTTACGCTACATTTTAATGCCATATATATCACAGTAACGAGAGAGAGAAATAAAAAGAGAGACTAATATATAATGTATAGACAACAACTCACTCGGCCATGAGACGGCGCACGTTGTTAGCGTAGAGCTTGGGATCCAGCTTTTCGGCCTCGCTTGGCTTGTACACCGGGAGAAACTCGATCTCACAGCTGCTGTTCAGTTGCGTGAGTGTCAGCCACAGCAGCTTCAATCTGTTGCATATAGATATATACACACATACGTGTTGGTTATCGTATAGATGTGAGATGTGCAAGTTTTGTGAGGGCTGTTGATGTCATAATATTATAATATGATAATATTATAATATAAGTTCAAGATATTTTTTTTTTAATTTAAAAGTAATAAGATTCCTTAACAATGAAAATATCCTATTATTATTATTCAAAGTATATGATCCAATTACCTATACGAATCATAAACTTATCAAATTTCAATAATTCTATACATATAAACAAATGAAACGAACCGCGATCGCAAAAAAGTGCAATGATAGTATAAGTAACATTGGATTAACTTACGCTCCGGGCCCCTCCCAGGTCCACGTGACGGTATCGAGTTTGTTCGGGTACCTGATGCATACCGGCTGTACCGGCACACCAGGGTAAAACGCACCAGATTTGAAGGTGATCAGACACGAGCGGTTCGTGCACGTGCCTTCTGGGAATATCATCACCTGAAATAAAAAAAAGAAAAATAAAATTATGTTTTTATTCTATTATATCTATTCTCTTTTTTTACGGCGACTGCAACTAATATATCGACGACGTTTTGTATAATAACAAAAATGATAATTTGTTCAAGTTCTCAACATTTCGATTTCGTGGATTATCATTGTACGCTCGAGACTTGGCAGTATTATTTCTAGCTGAGTATAGGTAAAATATCGTACGGCGCGACGTGAGCGATTGAAAACGCCTAAGTAATGACAATCCGATCTTTAAAAAAATTCATGACGTCGACGATAGTTCCGAGTCTAAGTGTCGGTAGTCGCGCATGCATTTGCATTCGTTATATAATGAAC
Source organism: Torymus tubicola (assembly GCA_035583055.1). Taxonomy (NCBI): domain Eukaryota; kingdom Metazoa; phylum Arthropoda; class Insecta; order Hymenoptera; family Torymidae; genus Torymus; species Torymus tubicola. Next base: position 18,029,631 of record JAWWEQ010000045.1, read on the forward strand.
AACATATTTCCGCCTATAGCCGCAATATGTGCTTAGCAATATTTCAATTGTATCGGCAGGTGTAATGTGGATTTGAAAAATTTTTTGTATAAGAAAATATTTTTTTACGATAAATTGTAGATTATATATATATGGAACACTTACTTGAGGCCAATCTTCCTTAGACGTGGCTCTCTCGATTATCTCCTTGACGGTGTTTTGTCGGGAATTCGGATCATCCCTCCAAACGTAGACAGGTTGCGTGTAATTAATCAGCTCTACGAGTGGATTCGTAAATAAATAAATGGTTATTCTATGTGTTTAATAGCATTTGAGCTGTACTATTTTGTTAGATTTAAGTGAAGTAAAAATATTGTCCTTTTTCCTAAATAAAATGTTTTTTTTTTTAGTAATATGTTCAATTTGGAAAGGCAATATTTTTGCTTGTGTGAATTATGAAACTTTGATTTGACATGTGTTTCAAGTACCTAAGGTTCTCTATACTTTTACTCGTAACGTTGAGTTTAATTTCAATGTTTACATTTTAGTGAATGGAATAATATGTTAATTAATTGCCATTTTCATTTAGCTTTTAAAGCAAAATTCATCTCATTAAAAGTATTTTTGACATGGATAAAACAAACATTCACTGCGAAAACAATAATGATGGGCGAATGAAATGTATCAATAAATGTGTATTCCAAAGAGGTCATACTAGGGAGGTCATGGCCTCCGGATCACGGATTTTGCTCAAACTTTGAGGTATGTTTTTAGATGCTTAAATATGAAGAATATTAGAATATTAGACCCTAACGCTTTGATAAACTTGAGTTATCGACAGGTTCAGCTGTATTTGAAAGAAATACTGAAAA
>JAWWEQ010000045.1:18030581-18168545 GCA_035583055.1 Torymus tubicola
AGAGAGAGAGAGAGAGCGCGAGAGAGAGAGAGAGAGAGAGAGAGAGAGAGAGAGAGAGTAAAAAAGTTGTTTTGCGAAAATAATATTTTCAAAAAGACTTTTTTACAGAATAAATAAGTTGTTACCAAAAAGGAACATTAATATGTATAATACACCCCGACATGAATTTAAAATATTTTTGATAACTTATTCAGATGAATTCTTTTCAAATGTATAAATAATCATCGAAGTATTTTTATAAGAGGATGAAAAGATTAAATAAATTCCGAAACTAATAAAAAATCTTCACGCTGAATAAATATTTAAAACATTTAAAAAATCCAACAGATTCTGTAAACTAACACCAATAAATAAACATGGTATAATACCGCTTATATTATATTGCGTTCGACATCCTAACAACCGTGACACGCTTAAATCGATTCGTCGAGAAGTTTTAAAAGCTTTTAGTATCGATCCCGAAGCTATAATTTTCGAATAAGTGCGAATGACTTGTGTGTGCGTGTTTGTATACACCGTATATACATGTAGCTCCATTACTCCTGAACTGGAAAACATTGATGCTTAAAAAACAATAACAAATAATCGATATAAAATAAAATAAAGAGTAGAGTAGTTTTCTAGATAAGCTCGAAAATAATGTTTTCCAGTTGGATCAATGAATATATAACAACGATTTGTTTAATCTAATGGAAACGAGACTATTTTTAAAACCCGTTAGAACACACACTCGTATGAGTAACTGTATAATAAAAGTAATAAAAGTGTTTTACTGATTTTCGAAATAATCATTTTTCCACTACCCTCTTTACCGACCGTCACGACCATCTAACCTCTCTGACTTCCTCTCCAGAATGGAGTCATCAAACGCGCCTACATCTCCGTCAACCGTCGCCGTTTGATCCCGCAAGCCTCCGCGGACGTGTATGAGAGGTAAAAATAATCTCCACACCATCACTACCACCATCATCAAGGAACACCTGCAGCAACAGCAGCAGCAACAATGGCGAACACAGCCCATTTGGTGCGTAGGCAGAGCTCGCGCGACCTCAAGCCCCAGAAGAGCGTGGATAAGCTCGAGATGAAGGAGATGCGCGGCAGGCTCGTCGTTGAGAGCCGTATGAGCAACGTCACTGCCAACTACGGGGCCACGAACGCGGGCTTCGAGGATTCCAGTCCTAATGCGAAGGTAAGAAGAATCAACGTCTGCTTTACATTTAGATGTGGTTGAGTTTGCAGGCTTGAGAATGGCGATATCATCCTGTTTTACCGACTGATGGTAACGAAGAAAATCACTGGTTTTTACCGACCTGTGGGCACGTGTGATTTGCACCTTCATGCGATGCATCGTGCTAGCAGCTACAAACACTTTTTTTTGTCCAAAACTCAATCTTTATCGATAATCCCAACTTGTATCGGGACCGGTAAATGTGAATAAAACCTCAATAACAGATCGTAAATCTCTAATAAACCAGAGTAATCGATACTTTTGGTCTTGCTTACAACAAGATTAAAACATTTATAACTCGTATATTTTTTAGAACGTTACGGTCTACAATTGTAGTTTTTTGTATCCCAAAGTGTCAGTAAAATCCTCTAAAAACACAAAGACACTGATAAAATCACTAACTCAACCGTATATCCCCTTAAATAATACTGTACCCTCGCGCCTTCGATAACAATTAATAACGACTTTGATCCACCTAAACATATATCAACGCCCGTCCCGTCTTCATTCGCAGTTAATTACCGCCTGACTTCCTGCTACCCCTAAGCACCTCCCTTACTCTGCATACACACACACACGCACGTGAACCGCTGACCCGTCACCGTTACGAATCATTAGTCATGACGTCGCGTCTGCTTCCCCCTATGCCAAGCGATATTGCACGACCAGCAGCAAACCTATACCTTCGCACGTCAAAGTCACCAACTTCCCCCCTTCGTATATATATACACGCTCGGATTAACAATCAAGTTGAAGCATCCCTTTTCCCCCCTATACACCATGCATAAATGCTACCCCCCTACCTAAACAACAACAACAGCACGACAATTCCGATACTACAGCACGCTGCTTTTTCCCTCATTATGCATCATGATCATCATCACAACGACCGTTGCTGGCAACCAACCACACCATCATCATACGACACTCAGGAGCTATTGCCATTCGATGTCCAGAACAAACAGCAACAGCAGCAGCAGCAAACGGCCGGTGGTTCAACATCAGCTGCTGCAGTTGTCGCTGGTGTAGCTGGAGGTGGCAAAGGTGGCGGTGGAGGAGGTGGAGGAGGTGGTAGCAAGCTTGGAAGCAACGAGGGCAAAGGTATATTCAAGCCAGAAGCGGGGGAGGATGAACGAGAGAACTGGGACAGCAAGCTGACCTTCCTACTGGCGACTGTTGGCTACGCGGTCGGCCTTGGTAACGTCTGGCGGTTCCCTTATCTTGCGCAGAAGAACGGTGGTGGTATGTATATATATGTATATATATACGTGTGTGGATTATTTATGTGTGTGAAGAGAGAGAGAGAGAGAGAGAGAGAGAGAGAGAGAGAGAGAGAGAGAGAGAGAGATGGCATTGGATTGAGGGGAAATGGTATATATACGTTGCAATGTATTGAAGAGATCTGGGGTAAGATTGGATATGGAAATGGCAGGGAGGGGGAATATGTTTTTGAAACTCGGATATGGAGGTGGAGATAAGGTATCAGTAGGGGGATGATGATTATTATGAATTTATTTTAAAGGATAATAGGGTGTTTTGGGTAAAATAATTGGATTGAATAGTAGGGTGAGTGTGTGGGATTGTAAAAGCTTATGGTTTTGAAACTGAAGGTTGAATTAGCTGAAATGGAATGCACAGTAGTACAAAAGTTACTATAGTTGAGGTAATTTAGAATGAAGCAAGTAAAAGTTCATTTAAAGAGAGATTTATTTTATTAATGGTAAAAAATATAATATATAAAGATACAATATTTGTAGTGGTAGTTTCATTTAACGAATTACCTGTAATTCAATCGCTTACACTTGCACTTGACATTCGAACAATGGCCTTGTAACTTTAACAAGCAAACTTGTAGTTCAGAACCTCCAATCGTTAACAGACAGTATAATCTATATACACACAGGTCAAACTAAAAAATCTTACATCTTTACAAAATCACGTATAGTACTTACGTAATACCTATTTAACAGCGACGTATAACACATGAAATCATTCACCTTCGATTTATCCCGACAAATAAAAGAAGATCGGGAAATTTTAATTAAAACGAGTCGATGCGAGAATATTCATCAGTGAGATATACGCTCTCGTAACCTCTCATCGACACCGAGTGTCCAAAGCGGCGCATCTCGCGTCACTGGAACGGACCACGCAACGCGCATTGAATCGTAGGGCGATTTGTAAAAGGGGGGGAGGAGCATAAGACGAGGATAATATGTAGAGATGAGGGAAAATGAAATTTCCGATTACATAGGGAGAGAGAGAGAGAGAGTGCAGAGGGAAATGAATATTACTTCAATCTGAAATTCCGAGGGATTTAAAATTTCAGCCGAGGGATGTTCCTTCTGAATATTCCGCGTATTATAAACGTAATTCGCGATCGATAGGGTCGAGTGGTCGAATACTGCGGATGAGATATCGTTTTAATTTCAGTGGAACACACTTTTGGAATGTCGTCGTGGGTGTAGGCTTATTGTGGCGATTGATATGATAATATTAAGGAGATTATGTGGGTATATCGGAGAAATTATGGTTGAATAAATTGTTGAAATTTATAAATATATATGAATTTGAATGTTACATAAAAATTGTACATCAATTTCGTGTGTTTACTACTACTAATAACTATAATACTGTCTATTAATAATAATTAAATTTTAACGTTCATTTAAAAATGGAATCCAATAAAATACTGAAAAATAAAGAATACAAAAAATAATCAGTTATTAGATAACTACCGGTATTCAATAACAGATTACGATGAACTCAGAAATACAAAAAAAAGTAACAATAAAAATTCATAAGAAATATACTTATACTTGTTACTTATATCGCTTACTATTACAAAAGAATTAGTATACAATCAACATACATATAATTAAATCACATACATACAACAGTACCTGACGCACGCACATATACCGCGTCCACTCGATCCTTATCAAATCACACATTAACCGACAACCCCGCGATACACATGCATTCATGAATAAAATACTCGAAAGCACACCTATATCGTTCCACTTAACACATTCCTCACACCTTTATACCAACCGACTGACTTTTTCAAGCCTATTCTCACGTGACGCACACACACACAAGTAGTATAGCTGATCTCTCGGCTTGATCGACCGCGTGTGTGTGTATATATAATAGAAAACTCCTTTCGTGACCGATCACAACACGCGCGCTCGCGCCACTTTAACCGTCGAGTGTGTATATAGCTCGTGTGTGTGTCGAGTGCGGCCTCTCTCTTTTCTCTGTGCTCTATAAGTGGTCACGGAAGGCGGAATAAAAACAACGGAGATAACGGCCTATGTGTATGTACCTCTTACGTGTGTGTATAAGTGGCAATTGTATAAGTGCTGGAGGAGAGATTTGGGTTGACGAAGGAAGGGATATGATTGCGCGGTTTTTGTGAAGGCGGAGTGCGGAGGTAAATTTCGGGGCTGAGAATAGGATTTTAATGAGGCTTTTTTTGTGCGTGAGAGGAGGGTTGGATTAGCGGTTTTGTGAAAATTATTTTGCTAAATTATTGTTATTTGTCTAATTAATTAATTATTATATAATTTTACATGGAAATCTATTCTTTTTATATTTATCCTAATCCGTCTATTTTTCAAACAAGTGTGAATTCGCGCGAAACGAAATTCTCTTTTCATAATTCTATTCTCAGCGCTAACACCACGGGAACAGGCTTACGTCTCTCAGGATAGTCTAAATCTACAAGTTTAGTTTAAATACCGGGTATTTAGCGTACCTTATAATCACTTAACTTTTTAACTGCACGTATATAGAACTTTGAAAGGTATTATTTTTACTTTCAGGTTCGTTAGTGTAACACGTGCCTTTTATTTCGGTTAAAAATCAGATATCAGATATCTTTTAACAATAAATACGTGATACGTAAAATTATTAAAATACTAGTCACTACTACTATATCGTATAGTTGTCAAAATATAGTTTTTTTTTTATTATTTTTTTTTTTAGTAAAATATACATATTTAATTAATTAATTATTTATACTATATTTTAGTATTTCTTGCATTGTTAATCATATTATTAGTAATCAAATTTTACTATAAAATATAATTGTAACGATTTTACATTATACATAGTAACTATATATTATCACCTCAGTATAAAAAAACATCATATATATTCTACTTAAATTCACTGTTATTCCAAATTCAAGTATTAAATTCAACCAAAAAGAAAATCACAAAGAAAAAACGCGGTAGTTTTCCTCATTTCTCCTAATCCTCCTCGACATCTCGTTTATCCCCAAGATCACTTTTACAGCCAAACTATTACCCTCCCATTCAAGATTAAAGTCCACAGTCGTCTTCTCGTCTCTAAGCATCAATTCTTCCCTACGATTAAACTCACCTAAAAGTCGCTTTCTCCTACACTCTTACACTCGAAGAAGTAAACATTTAATTAGAATAATTCCTTCGCCGTATAGAACGTAAAAGCCTGTGTCGTCAACTGCAATGTGTATATATAGTAATTGGCAATATAGCAGGGATATACACGATCGATCGGCCGGTTGGACATTTTCGGTGGCACGGTTTTATGTCGTGTAACCGAGAGAGAAAGAGAAGAAAATTCTCGCGTGGGAGTATATGACGTTTTACAGGGGGCGAACGTTGGTTTTGCCCCCTTTTAGCAGAAAATTTTTTCGGAAAGTCAAGCGTGTGCTGCAGCTTGAAAGGCTCTGACCTTGTTATATAGGCGAATATATTTTCTGTGTAAATAGATGGCGAGGGGTATATAAGTGGTTTTACGAGTGGCGCTTTTTTTGTTTTAGCCGCACTTTCGTCCTCCGAGGTACGTTTTCAGGAACAAATTTTGACGGGAAATGTTTTAAAATAAATTTAACGTAATTTCGGTCAACAATTATGATCTGAATTTTGTTATTTATAATGAATATATAATAAAAAACTAAACGACAGAATTTACGAAAAAATTTTACCTTTATTCAAGCAAAGTCCGGAAACTATTGAATTTATTCGACATAGCTTATTTACTTCTTTCCATTGCAGATTGATTCTCAGAACGCATTGATATAGTTGTTAAATAACAGAAATGGCCATCTATTCGAGCTGAATTTTTCAGTTAAAGATTTTCGATAAAAATATTCACAACTACAACGCTGTTCCATTGTAAACTTAGCAAAGTATAAACTATTTTCGTACAGTTAATTATGGAAATACTCGTTTAGAACGATGATCAATATGTTTTGTTTTTCTTTGTTTCAACCATTTTTACGGTGTTTCCGATAAATAACACGTTTTTGCACGACGATAATATTGATTTGATTAAAAATATTTACCGCGAATTCAATAGATTGTTCCTTTATAATAATAAAGTGAATTTCACGGAAAAACATCTACGAAAATATTCGAAAAACTTTTAAAATGAAACATTAATTTGATTGTGAAATAATTCCAGGTGCATTCTTAATACCGTATTTCGTGATGTTGGCAATCGAGGGGATTCCCATATTCTATCTTGAGCTCGCCATTGGTCAACGATTACGAAAGGGCGCCATTGGCGTGTGGAATCAGGTTCGTTTGAAAACCCAATTACTATATAATGAATATTACATTACACGTATATAAAATGTACGATAGTATCAAAAACCTGCTAACTACGGAGGTCAATTAAAAATTCATATTTGTGTGTTTTTTTTTGTTCGTTTTCAAGGTATCTCCGTATATGGGCGGAATAGGTATAAGCAGCGCCGTAGTATCATTTAACGTGGCTCTTTACTATAATACCATTATCGCCTGGTGCCTATTCTACTTCGTTCAGGTAAGCACAGATAATAAATGCTGGAAAATTCAAAATTTCAGCTTCAAAATCGATATATACGGGGGGGTTATTACCGAATTTATATTAGAGCTGGGACACGATCAACCACGATCCGAAAGCTCGTAACTAAGTTTAAAGTCATAAAAGTCATTGTCAAGTTTATAGGTTATAAGAGATAATAAAGTTTGACTTTTTAAGCTTTAACTTTTTCAGACTATTTTTTTGTTTTTTTTTCGTTAAAATTTAGTTCAGTGTATAGTAAATATTTCTTGTGGCTTTTCGGCCCACAGTAAAGATTTTATCCATTATACATCCTATTTATCGATTGTAACCTAATAAAAAAAATTTCCCAATTCACAGAGTTTTCAATCTGAGCTACCCTGGGCGGAATGTCCTAACAAATATTTCCAAAATGGTTCTTACGCACCTGAACCAGAATGTCTGGTAATACCCAAACCTTTAATTATATATACACATCTCCACCTCACGTGTTATATCTCAGAGCGAATCTTATAACAATCGTAATAATTGCAGCAAAGTAGTCCAACGCAATATTTTTGGTATCGTACGACGCTAATGGTCTCGAAGGACATTAACACACCGGAGGTATTCAACTGGAAAATAGCCCTGGCCCTCGTAGTCGCCTGGATACTCGTCTATATGTGCATGATCAAGGGGATCGCGTCTTCTGGCAAGGTATACCTATATCGACGTTTCTATATACCCCCTATATAGTCAACGCAAATTATTCTCTTCTTTACACATACTTAATAGCTTTTTCTCGAGTATATATTTAATATACATAACGTATTCTAATTCATTATTCATTTGTATATATATACATATACACGGTAAACCAACTGATTTAATATCGTAAAAATATAATTGGATCAACAGAGCTCGTAAAGTTGGACTTATTCGCGAGCTAATTAAATAACTGCAGGAGATAAGTACGTTCTTCTTTCCTTTCTACGAGTAGGTCGTTTACGTCACGGCCACTTTCCCGTATATCGTCCTCATCATCTTCTTCTTCCGAGGGGTCACGCTGCCCGGGATGTCTGACGGCCTGCGCCATCTTTTCACACCGAAGGTGAGTCAAGGGCTATTATGAGTCTCTAAAGTCTCTAAACGTTATTCTCGAAATATCTTTTATCGTATTATTTACTTTCAAGCTGATTAAAGTTTCATTAATGAAGTATTTTCAATAAAATTGTTCAATAATATTTAGGTTTATAACAAATATTCTCTAAAGTGTAGTAAATTAAAAGTGTAAAATAAAGAAGTTTTACGTAATTGCATTAGACAATTTAAAACTCAAATTCCTTTTATAAAAAATTTAAATATTGTTCGTAATAGTCTATATAACATAGATAGTTCAATTAAGTACAATACAATTTAATATTTTTCAATACACACTTAACATTGTATGCTTAACAGGTTAGGCGCAAATTTTGTTCTTATTAACGATTACTTACCTGTTTCTTTTTTACAGTGGTATACGTTAACCGATCCGGTGGTTTGGTTGGAGGCAGGTACGCAAATTTTTTTCTCCCTCGGCCTGGCGTTTGGCGGCCTGATAGCTTTTTCATCTTATAACCCTGTCAACAACAATTGCTATCGGGATGCCATTATGGTCAGTCTGACGAATTGCTTTACATCGATGTTCGCTGGCATTGTCGTTTTCTCAATTATTGGTATGTATACTTATACTTTTTTATATTTACATATAGTTATAAACTTTTGTTTTTACTTTTCTAACCTCACATATCGGCACATGTTACAATTAAGTGCATCAAAGTTCTTATTATTTGCAAACTTAATTTCTTAATTGGTCGACTACACTTATTATTTATTCGCAATAGGTTTTAAGGCCACGATGGTTTTCGAGCATTGTTTATCTGAGAGAAACGCAACGCTGCTTACTATATACGGAAGTCCGGAGAGGATACCGGATCAGCTGCCGCCTAGTGGAGCGCTGCTCAACGTTACCAATGGTAACGGCAGTCTGGCCAACCTTATCATGCCGGAGTTGCCGGAGTGCGATTTACAAAAGGAGCTGGATAATGTGAGTACTAATTTTTTTTCTGACATCATTACTTCTGTCATCATGTTTATGGGGATACAATTGAAGTAGACTAGATTCAAATATTTCTAAAAAATTATAGGTATATATTTTAATTATTTTTTAAATCTGATATATATATATTACATTAAATTAAAATATTTAATCTTCCGATACGGTGTAAACACAATTGTAGGCCTAAAAATGTAACAATAGTTATTATTGTGATTAATTATTTATTTGTAAAAGTCTCGTCTTATTTATTTTATATATTGTTCATGTGGAACTTACTCTTTTCGCTGCTTTCTGAAGTTGATCTTCTGTGACGCTATCAGTTTTTTCTACCATCTTAGAGAAATAGCTATTTTTATTTTGTAACAATATGTACGGATGATCGTACTCAACGACTTCACCTTTATCCATCACTAGAATTTTGTCGTAATCTATGATTGTTTGCAGCCGATGAGCTATCGTTAAAACTGTGCAATTTCTAAACTTCTCCCCAATTACTTTCTGTATCAAGGAATCTGTATGTGCGTCAACATTAGCTGTAACTTCATCCAATACTAAAATTTTGTTTTCCTTGAGTATAGTACGAGCTAAACATAGCAACTGACGTTTGCCGTTACTAAGACAGCTCTGGTTTAGCATTTCGTCGAGAGAGAGAAAATCCTTGTTTAATGTAACATCGTTTAAAGCCGCCCAAATAGAGGCATCGTCGTATTCATGGCAAGGATCAAGATTTTGTCTCAATGATACGGAGAATAGTATCGGTTCTTGAGGAAAAATTGAAATCTTCTTCCTCAACTGCTGAAGGTCTATTTTAGTCGTGTCAATGCCGTCGATAAATATGGAACCTTTAATTTCACTTAATCGAAATAGAGCTGCTATGATTGACGATTTTCCCGCACCTGTACGTCCAATTATTCCAACCTTAAAATAATCAATTCATTCTTATAATGAATAATACCACGTCACAACAGTACACGGAGAGAAATCATAAAATAACAATTATTAAAGTGCTTATAGCAATGTCTGGACAGTCTGTGAAAAATAGACGTTTTACTATGTTTCTAAAAGGATTTATCATAAGTTCTTAATAAAGTTTAGCAGAAGCACAAAAAGCAAAAGATGAGAAAATATTACAAGGGAAAAAATTTCAAGAAAATATGCATATGATTAAATGATTCAGATGTTAATGATCCCATTTAAACTAAAAATGTATTAATAAGAAATAATAAATTTTTCCGTTAATAACAATAAACCAGTTAGAATTCAAGTAAAAATCCATGGAAGGATTTTAACATTTAAATTGAGATTTATTTCTATCTTTTTTAAACGGATCAGCAGCCTGTCCATCCATCATAATAAATATACGTAATAATGACAACCAAAATATTTTTAGTTTTCCTGCAATAATTTCTTTCCATGTAGGAAGATATAAAATATCCAATATTATAATACCTTTGACTGTGACTCTATTGTAAAATTTAAATTTTTTAAAACAGGTGTAGAAGATTCAGAATAATTTAAGTACATATGATCAAACTTAATTTCTCCTTTAACCGGCCATGAGCCAGAAATAAGCCTTTTGTCAGTACTTTTCTGATTTTTTTCTTCTGGTTTTATTTGAGTGTAATTCAGAATTCTTTCAGTTGAAATCATTTGCGCACTCAGTTCTGTAAACAGTGTTGAGAATCTCGTGATTGTCCCTGTTATCAGTTGCACCTGACTCATCACCAAACCTACGGTAGCCCCGGAAACGTTAGAATCTTTGAGTAAGAGAAATATGAAAGGCACCGCAGATACAAAAATCGAGTACAACAATTGAGTCAACAATATAAAAGCAAAGAGTGTGTCTAAGTAGGTAGAGAACGCCGCAGTATGATTATCCTGTTGAACATCGAATTCTTTGTGAGCTGTTAATTCTCCTTTAAACGAACGAATCGTCAATACACCGCATAAGGAGGTACTAGCATGAGAATATACCGAACTTTTTACTGAAAATTAAAATTTAGTGATAACAAAACTGTTTGATATAAAGTCGTTTAGGAATACTTACCACTTGCTTCCAATCTTTTGGATTGTCGAAGAATGCTGAAGAATATTTGGGCAATTGTGGAAAAGATGCAGACCATTATTGCACACCATATGATTAACCATTTGTTAACAATCATTATTTGCACTAACATCAATGGTGTACAAATTAAAATACCAAGCATATCGCATGTATATGGAGGAGTAAAATAATCTACTGTTCCCATATCTTTCGAAAATCTGTTGAGCATTTCACCTATCAAAATAAATATATTGTCAGACTTGCAATAAAAATTAATATTAATCGGTAAAATTATAAAAATAAAAAATCTTGTGACTACCAGAATCAGTGTTATCAAAAAATGTAACTGGCGCATTAAATAAGCAATGCACCATCTTATCGTGAATAACCTTGCTTGCATTAATACTGAATTTGGTAAATAATATTGCCTTTAATATGGATAAAATGAGCCTCAACATCATTAAACCTCCAAGTACGTTGAGCGAATTAAAGAACGAAAACTCTGGTTCCGCGGGGATTGGAAGAGTAGAATTTGCATAATTATTATACTCTTCATTTTGATACTTAATCCTGAAATAATATAAGTAACATAATTTTACAAAAGTGTAATGGTAATTCAACATGTTAGCAACTCACCATTCAGAGAAAGCGTAGTCAAAAACAGTGCTCAGCGTACAAACGAAAAATAAAACTATAATTACTATAATCAACATGCCTATTCCACCAGCTTTTATGTAAGATTTATATATAGATTTCAGTGAATTATTCATGTCATTTGATTCCTTACAAATAACTCCTTCGCCATTTTGATCTCTTACATTTGTGATTTTCTTCTCGGGCATTAATCTTTTACTGTCCTCATCATCTTCTTCAACTTTTTCATCCAGTTCTGTTCCAGTCTCTAAGCTTAAAGGCTGGCCAGAATATGTATCCGACTCTACAACTAGATCATCAGTTGCATCATTTGCATCTAAGTATTTTAAAAGTTTATCTTGTTTCTGAATATCGTCAAAACTTCCTTGATACTCAACGCGCCCCTATTCAAAGTTAAAAAATAGTTTAAAATTGTATTTATTTTTATAAAGTATTTCATAAAGTTATACATTTAGACGGTCTCACATCCTTTATTAAAATTATACCGGTCGCTTCTTTCAAATAATGCAAGTGATGCGTCACTAGAATACGAGTCTTGTCTTTCAATAGACCATTTATACAATTTTCAAATAAGTGTTGTCCAACTGCTACATCTGCTGCACAAAGTGGATCATCTAAAAGATATATATCTGCGTCTCTATATACCGCTCTGTATACAAAATTAATGTTTATTAAATCTGTAATAAAATAAAATGTACCCTAAAGTGCATGTCACATCATTACCTAGCAAAATTTATTCTAACGCGTTGACCGCCACTAATAACAGAACCATGTTCCCCAACAACGGTCTTATCACCATTAGGAAACTGAGCAAAATCTTTTAATAATGCGCATGCAGTTATTACTTTCTTATATTTTTCGTCATCATATGGTTCACCAAAAAGAATGTTATCTCTAACAGATGCATTGAAGAGCCATGGCTCTTGACTCGCAAATGAGATGTCACCTTTAGTATAAACGTTACCAGTTGTTGCTTTCAATTCACCAAGAATTAATTTTAGTAAAGAACTCTAGAAAAGTATGTATATCGAATGAATCTTACATAAATAATTGTATATTGATTACAACTAAATCAATGACTCTGTGACAGTATGATACCTTTCCTGAATTTATGGGGCCAACTACCATATATAATTTCCCTGGCAGAATTTGAAGATTAATATCATCTAGTATTATATTATCCTTTTCTTTGCTAGCAATACGAGCACTTGCATTTTTTATCAAGACCGCTCCTTCTGGTTGATCAAGGTTGGGCTGCTCTGAATTAGGTATTAATTCTTCAGAAAGTAAAAATTCCTGGAAAAATGTCACATTACAAAGTTGTATATTTCAATAAATCATAATTTATGGTACCTCGATTCGATTCAGAGAAGCAACAGCTTCTGCACTAGTGCGAAGAGCATGGCCTAACCAATAAATGAACTGACCCCGAATGATACCCAAATACATGACTATAGTGTAAATTGGGGCTGGATTTATTACGGCTTCTTGAAATTTAAGTATTATTACAATGATCAACATCGATAACTGAAGAACAAATGTGCCAATCATTAAAGGCCATTGTCTTACGAATGTTTGAACTGCAATAAGATTAATTTCCTTTCTGTAATAAAGAAAATTGATCATACAATAAATGCACATGACAAAAGATGAAGATAATTCTAAATATTGATTATATTAACCTTCTAGCTAATTTTACTAATTTTTCAAATGGTTTTTCCCAAGTAAACATTTTGAGAATTCGCATGCCTCTGATACTCTCGTTTAAAAGTAATAATCTTCTATCAGATTTCTTAGCTACCTTCAGGCGAAAAGTTTTATTCAAATATGTACTGATACCTAAAATCATATCATGTCCACTATTTAAGCAAATCATTTTTTTAATTAATAAAGAAATTTAAATGTATCAACTATAGTAATTAAAAATAGTGATTTAAATTTAGTTATTAAACCATTAAAGAAAATTCTGAATATTTTACAATTACTATATATGTTGAATTTCAAATTTCTAGCAGATTTATATAAAGCATTCTGAGCAATTTAATGTGCTACATCAAAAAATAGAAAAGTTTGAATTATACTATTCAAAGGAAATGCTTGCAATGCGAGTAGACCGATGCCAGCCAGTGACGCCACGCCGCTAGTAGTCCAGCTTATGTAGCAAACTGCCAACGTGAGCATAGGTATAGCCCAAAAACAATGCAAACTGTGAACGAAGTATTCAAATCTTACTACGTCATTCGATAGTAGATTAATCACTTCTCCTGTATTCCTTGGTTTCGATGAATAATGTGGAAGCTTCAATACCTAATGTTATATTCCATTGATGATTATAATTTTATTAATTTATAAAAAAAAAATAGGTAGAGTTTTTACTTTTCTATATATAAGAGATGAACAGGCAATTCTTATACGCACGCCGATATTTTTTAACCCAAAATATGCGTAACTGAATAACATAGATTCTAAAATTGTCACTATCGCAATAGTCACTGCATATTTGTAAGCTTCTGAAGATGTCATTGTTGTCTTTGGATCGAAGTATGCAATTATTTTACTCACTAAGATTGGACGCCATAATCTTTTTTAAAATAAAAGATAACTAATAAAATCATCATAATAATTTTGTTTAACTGATAAATTTATTAATTTCTTACTTAACAACAACATAAGTGAAGAAAATATGAATTGCATATATGGCAAAATCACACCTCCAGAATCTCCACAAAGCTTTCCATAATTTTGGTTTCTTCTTCTTCTTACGTGCATCGTTTACTTCTTCTTTCCAAATTCTACATAAAACGATATTTTGTTTGAAAAAGTGCGAAATGAATGCATAAAAAAATTATTTTAATTACCGTTCCAGTTTATCTGTAAGAGGTTTACTTCGATTCTCTGGCAAAACCTCATGAAGATCTTTGGTGCCAATATTATGCTTTCTCGCATACCAAGCTAATGGTATAGTCCAACTATATACACAGATAATCAAAGGTGATATACCATTTTTGGTGAATAATAAATTATAGAAATGTATACAATCAAATTTTAAAACTTACCATAGAAAAAGTTTGCTAAAAATGCTGGCTGTATATTTTGGATGAGAACTAATGTGTTTTTTCTTTTCTCCCATTATTATGTAAGGTGATCTCTAAATGGTTCCAAAATATTTGGTGGGATTAAGATTGCATTATAAAATATAAATTACTGGCATACATATAGTGACACGCAAAAAATTGTAAAATTTATCTTTCATTAGCTTAAGATTACATGCAGTATATCACCAATTGATAAACGCATGCATACTTTTTTTAATGAGTATATATTTTCTTAACATTTAAAATACTGTCTTACGTATTCAAATCGTAGACTTACTATAAAAATTATACCTTACTTAAATGCAAATTATTTTTTATATTTTATAAGTATGTACTGATAATTACTGATAACTGATGATTACTGATGATACTTTAACATTTTAATCGCACTTATTGTATTAAATGATATCTAGATATTAATTTGTAAATATAACGAAAATTTCTACACACTGAAAATGTAATTCGTTTAACAGTAGCACTAATGGATAGGTATTAGAGTCAGATCAGAGTCATAACTGAAGAAAAACTTCCGACAAGAGAAAATCTGTTCTAATAATTCAATCAACTTAATAAGATAAGATAAGATAAGCATTATTTTTATCCGTCAATGATTACCAAAACAAACACTAGTATAGATTCCTTTATTTTTCAATAGAATCGAATACAATTGATTAACATTGCAATATTTACACAGAATTACTTTTTTATAATAACTGTGTAAATGACTTATATTTCCATGAACATCACTACGATTTTTTTGAGGTATTTTTTATTTTACTGACTATTTTAATCAATGATAAAATCAAAGTTAGAACTTAAAAAAACCGCGCAGCAAGAGTAGATCTATTTCATTGGATAAGATAACATGAGATACGAATTGACACTATTTATAAATTATTACAAAAAATAGAGAATAATAATAGTCTCTTATAGTTCTTAGCAGAATCAAATCTAATTACTTTAAATACAAAACAATAATGTAAATATCCCAAGTAAATATTGCAGTCGTACCAAAACTGAATAAGACAAGCAGAAGTCTATTCAAAACTTTTACTACATTACTCACTGCTGATGGAAATCGAAGTATCCGAAAAATTCAGTCAAATCTACTCAAGCCATCAAACTTTCAACTTTTTATCAACCTTCTTTTTCAACAATTTCAATCCCTGATTTCGCCTACCGATACTGTTTATCCCATAGAGTTGTTAAAATCTCAGTTACCATCTTCATCTTTGTCAGATACATCTATAGACTCGAGCATCTGCTAGGTGCCTCAACAGTTCGCAACCCGGTGAGCAATAAATTATCCCGTCTACGCATCAGTGAGCCGGAGCAAATGTGCGCGGCAGTATACCACGCGTTATCTTCTTCTTCATTCGCGCCTCTTCGCTCGCTTCCGTGTATACAAGATCCATTAAGTACATATAATTTCGTGCATTTGTTCTTGTGCTGCAAGTACTTAAAACTGATGCGCTTGTATACGTGCACATGCTGATTACATGCTTCATATTCGGTGACAGCTGGTTTATGGAGTGCGCAATAAAGTGAGAGATTATATACCTGAATTCAGCAGTAGATGATGTTCTTTAATTATAAGCAATTGTAAAATAAGCAAAACAATGTAGAAAAAGAGGCACCGGTGAATTATACGGAAAATCGAAGTATAGCAAAAGAGATCAAATCCTGCAACTATAAAACTTTAAAAAGAAATTTACTTGACCCTGGAAATTAAGCAAACCAGACAGAGTGAGTTGACACGTGAGGTGTAGGTATTCAAGGTGGAACTCGTCGCGTGATGCAACCAACGAGCTTTAAAGATTGAGACTGGACGCAGACGTGCTAACACTACTTAAGGTAGCATGAGCGGTGAGTGCCGTATCAAGCTGGGGGCCCCGAGAAGGGCTTTCTGATTTTACCAAATTTTATGATTAAACTAAAAAGAAAATTAGAAATTTTTTTCCCGTTTTACATCGGGGTGCTGTTATAATTCATACTCCTGGTCTATATATCTACACTTTAGCCGCTATTATTTATTTTTATCGGCAACCCATTATTATTTTTATACTGACAGAATCCTTATAATAAATACTATAACCACCTACTTTTTTGTTAAGATATAGTATTTTATAATAATGCCATGAATCAGTAATCAGATCTTATGGTTTCTTTATGAAAAGTTTGACTTGAAGAATATTTCAGTCAAGTTTTCAAATTGATTTAGTATTTTACAAAACTCGCTCATGCTACCTTAATTGTACTCGAGACACTTTGATGTAATAAGCTTGAATGACCGTTCTAGGAATTATTTTATTTATACTGGCCACTTTTCTGCGTCTTATCCTCATATCAAAGAACCACGTGTAAACGTCAAAATCTATTTATGCTCTAAATGGTAAATTGCAGCGTAAACATGATTGTTGATAATGAAATTTAATTTTATTCTTTTAACTAAATTTCATTATAGATTTTGATAGTAATTTATTAATTCTTACATTTTTATCTGAGTTTTAGTATCTGATCTGATATAGTAATGTTTCTTATACGTTACAAAGCTACATGGAATAATATTTAAAAAATAAATTTATTTGTATGCGCTAATGTGACGTTATTAAGAATATATTATTTACACAGATCAGTAATGCAAAAGGTTATCGTTGACAGGAAAGAGAAAAGAAAATTATGCCAAAGTGGACAATTTTCAATCTTCACTCTCATTAAAATTACTTGTCGTTTCGTGAAAATTAAATTTAAAAACTTTTATTTTTATATAAATGAATTCAGAAAATGATCATGAATCGAACTTAAATTTAATTAGTACGGGTATTGCAGATTTAATAAAAAAAACTACAAATATATGTATTTATGAAACATTCGTAACAGAATTTATTTTGTATTTATTTACATCGTAAGTTTCATTTCGTTTCTTATTTTACATTCTCTTAACAATTATTAATAGATACGCTTCATATTGTATACATCACAAAGCATTTTATGATACAGAATACTGCTTACTTATATTGCGTCACTCCTCGTAATGGTGAGTGTAATTCGGTTATTCTTTAGTAGACTCCTAAAAAAATTATAAAAATTTTACTTGCTGTTTTACTTTTATATATTATAATTATCTAAACATAAATGAATACTCACTTCTTCTGAGATCTTTGTAAATTGCTCCGATGCAACTAGGTTCTGTGACAGCATCTTGGAGAAGTAACTGTCTTTTTGTTTCATCAGTACGGTTGGACGATCGAATTCTACAATTCTACCCTGATCTATCACTAGAATTTTATCGCAATCCTTTAACGTTTGCAATCGATGAGCTATCATCAAAACTGTACAGTCTTTAAACTTTGTTCTGATAGTTTTATGGATCAGACTATCCGTATTAGCATCGACATTGGCAGTAGCTTCATCGAGGATAAGAATTTTGTTCTTCCTGAGTATAGCACGAGCCAGACATAATAATTGCTTTTGACCAGTACTCAAGTTATTTAGATCAAGTACATTGTCCAATGATGTAAATATTTTATTCAGTTCAACATCGTTCAGTGCTGCCCAAAGTGAGGCGTCATCAAATTGTTGCATAGGGTCCAGATTTTTTCGTAGAGAAATCGAAAATAGTATGGGTTCTTGAGGTAGAATCGACATTTTGTTGCGCAAGTACTTGAGTCCAATTTTCCGGGTATCGAGCTCGTCAATAAAGATAGAACCGTCTACTATAGCGAAACGGAAAAGTGCCATTACAAGTGATGATTTTCCTGCTCCAGTTCTTCCTACTATACCGATCTATAATAAAAAAATATGTATATTTTCAATCGTATTTAATTATAATACAATACCTTCAAATTTCATTATTTTATATCATTAATATCAATACCTTAGCACCTGCTTCTATCGTAAATTGTAAGTTTTTCAAAACTGGCGCATCATATTCAGAGTACCTCATGGAGACATTATCGTACTTTATCTTTCCATGACTCGGCCACGTAATTGGTGGTTGCGGTGTAGCTCCTTCATCTAATTTCTCCTCGGGTTCCAATTCAGTATACTGAAATAGTCTCTCAACCGAAACCATTTGTGTCTCGATATCTCCTGTCAATTTAATAGCCCTGGCCAATATATTACAAAGTATTAGAACCTGGGTAATTGCAAGACCCACATCCGCCCCAGTAAATTGGTGACCTCTTGACATCAGGAAACTGTAAGTCAACATAGCCGTAAATGTCAGACTTATTAGGTCCAACCAAAAATTGTACCCCTGTAAGGCGTACTGAGATATTGAAGCTGCAGCTGTGTGATTGTCTTGAAGAATGTCAAATTCTTTACAAGCTATCGATGAAGCTCGGCAAGAACGAATTGTTAGTATTCCAGCAAAAGTGGAATTAACGTGGGAAAAGACTGGACTTTTAGCTGAAAGATTATTAAAAGAATTATACAATTTTTTAACTTGATAAATAGGTTATTATGCGATGTTAAAACTTACTTTTTCCTTCTAATCTCATAATACTACGGGATGTTTTTATAGCTATTGTCCTGCCTTTGCAATACAAGATTCCCATTAGGAAAATAATTATAATTGTCCAATTGTTAATGATTACTATTTGAATAACAATTCCTAATAATATAAAAGCAAATTCAACAGTTTCCAACATCATAGCTTGTAGTCTTTCATCCACAGTACCTACGTCCTTCGAAAATCGATTCAAGATCTGTCCTAAAATATACATTTCAATTGATACGTTTGATAATAAAAAGAAAACAATGTTAACGTACCAGAATCATTCTTTTCAAAAAATTGCATTGTTGTTCTTAATAAATTAGCCACCATAATATTGTGAATCTTCTGATTTGAATTCTTACAAACAGTCGAGAATAATACCATTTTCGATACAGATGCTATAATTATTCCTATCATGAAAGCGCCAAATATATAAATAGCCGTGTATGAATCAAGTTTCTGTGAAACTTCTGGTTCTATGAACTGTACAAAATCATATGTTGAATTAGTTTTATTTGTTAACGTATTCAGACTTTCAATTTGATTAGAACTCGCATTGTGTAACCGCGTATCCTCCTTTCGAGTCCTGAAAAGCACATATTCACATATATTAATCGAACAAGATATTTTGGAGACAATTTTCTTACCAATAAGCAACAAAATAATCGCATCCGCTGCATAAGAATTGTGCAATCACAAAAATAAAAAATGTTGCGATGGGTAAAAAAGAACCACCAGCGGTGAAATATCGCCAATAAATATTTGGTTCTTCTTTCGTTACATTTGCTTTACATTCTTCTGCATAATTGTTCTTTTTGACTTTCTTCAACAAATTATCACCATTGATGAGTTTTTCCGTTTCTTGGGGTTCTTTCTTCTCATCCTCGTCGTCTTTGTTGTTAGTATCTTTATTTAGGGAGATAATTGAATTCCTCTTAGACTCTTTCTTCTCCGTAAATTCCTGATCTGTTGTATCATTAAGATTCAAATATCGGAACAGTTCTTCAGTTTTCTCGAAGTTCTGATAATTTCCCTGGTACTGTACGCGTCCCTGTGATTACAAAAGAATTTTCACAATCTCTATAAGAGACATACAGTTACTTTCCTATATATTAATGCTATAATGAATCTCACATTATCAATTAAAATGATCTCGTCTGCTTCTTTCAAGTACTGCAACTGATGCGTTATGAGAACACGAGTCTTATCTCTCAGTAAACCCTTGATGCAGTCGTCGAACAAACGTTTGCCAACTCGACTGTCAACAGCGGATAAGGGATCGTCTAGCAGATAAATATCAGCGTCTCTGTAAACAGCTCTATAACGAAAAAAAAGTATGCCGACAGTCTCATAAAAATAATTGTTTATTATTAGTTAAAACATTCTTTGACGTCAAGAATGACCTCGTGCAACATTTACCTTGCGAGATTGACTCTTGCACACTGACCACCACTTAGAGTCGTACCACTTTCTCCCACGAGAGTTTCATCCCCCTTGGGTAACTGCTCCCAGTCATCTAATAGAGCGCAAGCTTTCGTGACTCTCTCGTATTTCTCTTTGTTATATGGCTCACTAAAAAGGATATTCCTTTTTACTGTCCCTCTAAAAAGCCACGGCTCTTGACTCGCATACGAAATGTTTCCGTAAATATTAACCTCACCTTTAGACGGCCTGAGCTCATCCAAAATTAGTTTCAGTAACGAACTCTGGAAGAGTATTATAGCTTCAATAATTAATTGCTTCGCATGTATCAAGCACAAGAAGCAAATAAAGCAAGAATAAGATATATTTGAATTGCTATCATTCGTATCTCACCAAACTACCTTTCCTGCGCCAACTGAACCGACGACAGCATACAACAGTTTCGGACGTATGCAGAGATCAATATCGTGCAGAAAGTTAACGTCCGATTTTTCTACCGAGGACGCACTTACTCCCTTTATCGAAACTATTTCATTTTCGTTGTTTGATTCTAGAAGTTTGACGTTTGGCACCTGCTCTTCAAGGAGTAGAAATTCCTAAGCAAAATGATGTTTACTTAGAGTTACATAAGAAACTGATAGATTGAAGATATGTTGAAATCTCTTTTGATTGATAGATAGATAATAAAAGTTCCTACTTAAACGATTAATTATTCTATGATTATCAATGTTTATCGTTCAATCATAATCTCCTTATCTTTAATATTGCATCAAAGATATTTTTAATTGCCCTCCCACTGTTATCATCTTAAAAAAATCAATTATAAGACTTCATTTCGAGCAATTGCAGTTACAAACATATAAATATAGGATGATTTTTTTACGATAACACAATCAAATTTACAACTAATAATATCTCTTAATTTATATTTATACCTGAATACGTTTGGTAGAAGCAATCGCTTCCGACAATGTACTAACCGCTCGTAGAAAGTACGAGCCGGTCATTACATGCAAAATGTTGAAGTATTGAACGAGGGTGAACATCGTGTACGCTGATATGGCATTTCCCAGGAACACGTAGATCATGACGGTAATGAACAGCGGTGTACGTTGAGCAAATGTCATAATGGACCATAGTACGCTCTTCAAGTAAGCCGCTTTGGCGATTATGTCGATTTCGTACCTACAATTTGACTTTTGTAAATTATTATCCCTTTGCCTATCGATAGACAAGAATCTTTGCCATGAAAAAGCTTATTTTTTTTATGTAACGAATAATTTAACAAAATAAAGTTGTTTCTAAGATCGTGCAAAGTATAAAAATATTACACAAGTCGGAACACGGTAACCAGCCATAAACCTGTATAACTCATAAATCATTCTACAAGTACAATATATTTGATCAAGCAAAGAAAAAAGAATCATCTTTGATACCTCTCAAGATAAAAACTAATGCCTCCTCAAACATTCAACTCTACACGACAGCTTCGCATGCCATTCTAGCAACAACAGTCAAGAGATCATCTCGTGTACTTACTTTCTGGCAAATACTACAAATTCCTCGAAGGGCTTTTCCCAGGTGTACATCTTGATGACCCTTATACCGTGAACTATTTCTCCAGTCAGCGTGACCCTCTCGTCTGTCTTCAAAGCTATTCTTCGTCTTAATCGTGCAATGAACTTTCCACTGTACGCTGCAATTTGATCAATGCATCTTAGGTATACCACTTGGGTGTAATTGAATTAGGAGGGTTTCGAACTCGATTGCCACAACGAGTTGTAAAAGTGTTGCCAATCGTGCCGGTATTAATCCGTTATAATTCCATTCGTGCGGACGAATGCTTAATTAACGAGGTTGTTGACCTTTCCATTGACATGGTCAATAATTGTACGGAATTTAAATACATGCACGGAATAATATAATCAGTAAATTTTACATTTCCGATATTACCTACTTTCAAAAATATCAGTAGAATTTTCATTTTTGAAAGACATGAAATTCTCACTTCACTAATTACAGTTGATTTTATTGTCTTATTTTTTGCGTGTGGTTTATTTCTTCAACTTTTACGTTAAAAGTATATATATAAACCAGTTTTGAAACTTTATTCAAACTACATGTATTCTTATGTAAATTTTATAGGGATTTTGAGATACTGAAAATCTTGCAAAATTGTAAAAATAACTTATTCTACAAAAAAGAAAACTACTAATCTCTCTGGAAATGATGACTAACCATCTGTAGTAATTTTTATGTTTTAATTGAAATCAAACATCGAAATAAAATTTAATCAAAATTCAAACTTTAACGTCGAATCAATTTGTATACCTTGCACCGGAATGGTTTGAAAGATGACAGCTGCGATACCGGCGAACGCTGCGACGCCGACGTTACGCCACAGTAAGTACGTGACGAGGATAATCTGGACGGGCAGGACCCAGAGGATGTGAAGGAAGAGAAAGCAGAATTCATACTTGGAACAGTCATTCGACAGCAGATTGATGATCTTACCGCCCGTCGCTTGTTTGGCAGTGTGGGGTAGTCTCATAAGCTGTGGCAAAAAATGTTGTGGGTGTGATTTATTGAAATTTTATACAGGGTATTTGTGCAAATAATCCGTTTAAGATTATTTTTTAGAGATTACAAACTTTTTTATTCATGCAATAAAAAGTTCTTTCATTTTTTTAAAAATTGTTTCGAAAGTGGCATTATAGCAAGTATACAAATAAAATAACGTTTCCAAATAATCTTATAATCTTCAACAGAATATATTTATTAAAAAAACTGATCTCTCTTCCATTTCTTTGTAGGCTTAATATTATTAACAACAATATATTTATTTCTCTATTAAATTCTTTATAATATATCTATTAAAACATCTCCATAAATCAATTAATTTTCTTCTTCTTCTTCTTCTTCTTCTTATCTCCGAGTAAAAGCCTCATATATACTTTGTCACATCCTTCCACACACTTTATCACAAAAGATTATATCAATCTCGTATTTACACAGCGAATCTCATATCAACCCACTTATATCCACCTCCACAATTTCCGCGATGCCAATTTCCAATTGCGCATACACGCGCACCGTCCACTCACTACATACATACACGTACGTTTCGATATACTTCTCTGTCTCTCTATCACCGATCAAACGTTTAATATCGTTCTTGATCAAACACAGACACCTACGCATGAGAAATTTTCCTTTGATACATATAGCAGTAACGAAGAGAGACGATATACGATCGGATTAACAGATACAAAGTGTCCCATTTTAATCGCCCACCCCTAGAAATTGGCAGAAGATGTACTCGGAGAAAAAAATGATAAATACAAAAGTTTTAAGGTTCAAAGGGGGCCACTTAGTGTTACCAACGAGTTTGACCTTGAACGCGATTTTCAAGGTTATTTCAAGGTCAAAGTGTTTTTTTGTTAATGGGAACTGCTATTTTTGACCCCAAAAATGGAAAGAACAGAAAATTTTACGTTCAGATAAGTACTCTCGGAAATTTCCTGTCGGAAAATAGCAGTTCCCATTAAAAAAAAAGCACCATTTGACCTTGAAATAACCTTGTATATATGTATTTAATACCTTGCGGTAGATGAGTGAAGCGCAAGCAACACGTGCACTGATCCCAATCGAGCGTAAGCCAAACCACGTGTGACTGAAGAGCAGCTGGTCGGCAAGGGTTAAGATGACGAAAGCTGTTGCATAGCCATAAGCTTCTAACCGAGTTGATGTCGCCCGGTCGTCGAAGTGCCAGATGAGTAGACCCACGGCGATTGGTCGTACTATGCTATAAAAGGGATGGGAGATTCAATGTTTAATGGAATAAAAGTACTGATTTAAATTCTTCGTTTTTTTTTTTCATGGATTCGTTATTTCAATATGACCTTATTAAAAAAAAATGTAAAGTCTCGAATTGAATGCTAACAGCATAGTTGCATTTTTATATTCTCTCTGTTTGGCCGGATATAGTTAACGAATTAAAGTTACCTTCATAATATTTCATATATGGTTAACCAAATCCTTTGTTAAATTTGAAAGCAAGAAAATGAATCTTTTTCTTTGACGTTAACGGATAATTTTTAAAATACGTTCCAAAACATGATATTGTAGTAAGTAGATAATCACAATGACTCACTTAAAAACGAGGTATAAGAAGAAAAAGTTTACGGCGTATTTCAGAAGCATCCATCTAAATGTTTTCTTGATCGCCTTCAGTAAGCTCGGCTTCCTCCCTTCTTTGCAAGCTTCTGCAAATTCTGCTTTCCAAAAACTACCAACAAAAAAAGCAAAATAGTGCAACCCAGTTTTCAATACTAATAACATAATATATCGCTAATTATTACTTTTCCAGTCTATTAGTGATCGGTTCGCTGAGATTTTCCGGCAGCACATCGTACAGATCGGATTCCTTGAGCTCGTGTTTTTTCCCTTCTATAAATATCGGTAGTAGCCACCTAAAATAGGAATTAAAAATGAGCATATAATACAAAAATAGTCCACATACATTCCATCTCTCATTCATTATTCTCCCGCATATAAATTATTCTAATTCTAAACAATATTCTGCACATTTAACGATTTAAAAAAAAAGGAAATCCAATGCGACAATTGAGGCGCCACTATATATATATATATATATATATATATATATATATATATATTATACACTTTGCTTACGTCTCTATATATTTATGTCGTCTGCTACACGATCACGTGTGTGTATTAGCAGGGTCGACCGGCGCATGCGCGAGTATACCTGATAAGGGTCAACAAACCAGAGATTTATAGCGTAAAAATCACTCGTTGTTTACGTCTGTTTATTTTTATATTGTTTTTTTTATCTCGCGCCACAAGAATTGCATATATAAAGTTGATCTCGTATACGTCCGCGTTCGTAGCCTATCTATTCATTTCTCTTTTATCAAAGTGAAAGTGCAGCACATATAATTGAGCTTATAATTCCTATTTCCTTTTTTCATTTATCTATTGTGTGGCGCTTTAAAGTCTCTCTCTCTCGCTCTCTCTCACTCTCTCTTTCTCTCTCTCTCTCTCTCTCTGTCTGTGTCTGACTCTTTTCGTCGCTTCTCTGCAGCACTTAATCCAATCAAGTGTCACTAGACTTTCGCGTCTTGGCGATGTACTTCTAATGTACCATGTCAAGAGTAGTTATTACATGAAGTAGCGCGGGGAAACGATTATTATTTGCTTTCAAATTCGTTTTTAATAGCTTCAGCTTTATTTTAAAATCTCTCTACTGCATTTCACGTCATATATATAGAGGGAGATAAATTATTCACTCATGGTAATAATATATTTCTCAATTTTTATTAATAGTGCCAATTATATATTTATTTATGATTATTATTTATGCAATAATTAAATCTTCAACGAATTTCCTCTTCAGAAGTGTTTAATTACAAATCAATTAATTAAATATTATATTAAGAACTATAAATAGCGAACGGTCAATTAATTATGTCTCTTCATTTTTAATTGGGAATATCATATGTAACTGTACAACTTCTCCACTTTTACGGATCGTTAAAACAATTATTTACACTAATTAACTATTTTTCCTTTCTACATCCTAATATCTTCAGTAAACAAACAACAACATTCTTCAGATCACAGCTTCAATTACCAAGAATATATATCAATATTTAATTTTCGTAATACTGCATAAATGTAAATTGATTCCTGAAGAGAGTCTTTAACCAACGTCATATATATCGCTTTATATTTCAACGCACAGAGGTAGAACCTTGTATTAATTATATGTTGCTCGACGTCTCCACTCTCTCGATTCATTTATCGTGGCAAACTTAATGCAAAAGCTTCTTAGCTGATTAAAAGGTAGTTAGAACGTGAATTAGGCATCCTAGATGCACTTGTGCTGTATATATATGCATCTATATATATAGTCTTTATTGTCTCTTACTGCAACATTCTCTGCACTATAATATCAATCATTTTATTTTTAAATTTTCAATACAATTTAAGACATATATATAAATATACTCTATTCATCCCCAATAATAATTTTTGTTTTTTTTTCACTATACACAGAGAAATGAAAATTTTTATACTGTTAACAACTGATTTTAGATTTATTTATTTATCCAAACGAACGTTTATGTACCGAATTTCTCTACTCTCTAAAGTTGAATTAGCGGACTTTGCTCCACCAAAAAAATTAGTGGAAAAAATACTAGTTTATTAGTGAATATTCACTATTGTATTAGTAATTTTTTAAAAACTACTAATAAAATAGTAAATATACATTATTAATTAGTAATTTTTTCCACTAATTTTTTTGGTGGAGCAATTCCAACCAATTATTAGTGGTTTTTCACTAATTCAACTTTAGAGAGTATATAACTACAATAAATATAACTTCAATATCACAATCCGTACGTTAAAAGCAAAAATTTTCTTTTCTTCATATACGCCACCATCCGCACCATACAAGTCCTCTACCCCTTCATATAACTTTCCAAACCCCCTTCCAAAACAAAAAACTCACCAAAAGAACAGCCGACTAGCGACACCAGCTTGTAGCTTTGGATTCGGCCTATGCCTTGTCTCCATTTTTCTCTCTCTCTCTCAATAATCACACCTTTTATCCTTATTGTTCAATATATAATCCACTAATGCACACAACCACTATTATCCCCGGTCCCACGGCACTGCACATGTTCACGCGTCCGCTGCGACGTGTGGTATGTATGTATAAAGCTCCGTTCTCGCGACGCGCGCCGCTTGATCGCGTCTGCAACAACGACGCACCCACACCGTTTATTGCTCGTGTACCGCAGTCCCACTCTTCTCTCTCTTGACGTGGTACATGTGTATGTGTGTGTGGTTATCGTAAGAGAGAGAGAGAGAGAGAGGATTGACGAATGCGATAGAGATAGATAAGGCGAGGTGAATGTATGTATATGGTAGTATTTATTGGCGTGCTGATTATTTTTTTTAAGATTGTATGGGGATTTTGGAAAGAAGAAGATTTCGAAGTTTTTTTTTGGAAACTTGGTGGTGTATGTAGAGAAAATGTTTTTTTTTTGTAAAGAAGAAAAAGCTTTTTTGAACCACCAGTGTGACTATATATTTAGTAAATATCAGTGTGTACACAAAATCAACGATTAATTCAACTTTTTATTCTGAGTCTGAAAGACGTTTCATTTTTAATGAGTCCAATGAACTTGCGAACAAAGTAGTATCTTATTTATACCTTCTTATAGTACCAGTATCTATACATTCGCATTCCATTTTTCTCTGCACAGTATTTCTATTTTTAAATCAATATCAAATATGTATATGACTAGGTGATTTCGAAAGAAATATTTCTCATATTTCTGATTTATTTCTTTTCTAACTTTATGCATGCAAATGTATTTTGTAGAATGTGCATATACGTGACAAACATACATGAATATGGATTTTGCTGTATTATAGGTTCGATAATCAGTAAATCAGCAACAATACAATAATTATTCCTTTTTTTTCCTAAAAACACCGATAAATACATCAATTACCCAGCAGACCATCAAATTTCCATGCGCGGCAATAAAAACGACAATAAAATCGCCAAGTTATTTAATCTCGCTACTATAGAACTTCGAAGATTAATTCCTTTTTCTTATCGCCCGACAACGCTATATATATATATATATATATATATATATATATATATATACCCATACACTGAAAGAAAAACGAGCGAAAATAGCTTTATTCCCACATCGAATTCTGCTTTCTGTTTCCAAAGCAATTCTTGCTGCTTGGCATAAAAGCTATTCTTGCTTGGGTTTCGAACGCAATCTACCTTAGCCACAAAACGATATCAACCGGTAATAAAGCTATTAATATTGCTTGAGACCACCGGTATTTCTGCTTGAATCGAATGCGTGATCTAGGTGTTTTACGTAGCCGATGATGATGTCTAGGTGGTGCGTACCGTAGTTTCTTTTGCCTCTAGGTGTTAAAACACATCAAGTACGTGGTCTAAGTGTGTTTCACGTAGCCGATGATGGAGTCTAGGTAGTGCGCTCCATAGTTTTTTATCTCTAGGTGTTGGAACCTATTGAAAGTGTGATCTAGAGACAAAAAACTACGGAGCGCACTACCTAGACTCCGTCATCGGCTACCTGGACCACTTAGATCATGCATTGGATGTGTTTCAACAGCTAGAGGTAAAAAACTATGGAGCGCACCACCTAGACATCATCATCGGCTACGTAAAACATCTAGATCACGCATTCGATGTGTTCAAATTGCGATCTATTCAATGTACCCATTGTTTTTGCTGGTTTCTTAGATTAATTCTGCTTGCCACCTACCAAGCAAGTATTACTTTTCACTGCTAAGGAAAAACTGCTTAGGTCAATAAGCCGGAATTGCTTTACGACGTTTGCTTGGGACTCAAGCCGAAATCGCTTCTTTTTTTTCAGTGTATATTATAAATGAAAAGCCTCTCAGTACGCAACTAACCGATCCGCGTGCATATATTTCGCACGCGTGTATATATAGATAAGCACGCGTGTATATATAGATAAGCACGCGTATACACGAGAGGCTAGAACCATAGCGACTATGTACATTAAGAATCAATCGACACTAATTATAATTACACATCTCCGCTACGAGAGATAAGCTATCGGCGGCGAGATACTCAATACGCGAGCAAATCGCCTATATGGGCATATATAAGTATACGATAGTTTTGTCTACTACTACAGCTATACCGATTACAGCGTTAATTATAAATATATAAAAATCAAAGAGTGATTAGATCAACGACAAACGTCTTTGTTTCGCATTATACCCGGAAGTTTATGCAGACGTATATAGAGTAATAATTAAAATTGAATAGTCTTACAATTATTGCAATTGATTCGAGCTTGCATTTATATATTTATATATTATAACGACGAGACAGCAGGATTTCTCGACAATGACATTATCATCACGCGGGTATATATATACACGCACAATGTCATCGCCGGAACATACATATATAGATTATCATCGGCCAACACATTTTGTCACGTATATACTAGAACGTATATATATGTATATGAAAGCTATTCTTTGTATAGCAATGTGCAAGCGTCTATCGGAAAACTACTTTTCACGGTCTTTGTAAGATGTTTTCGCGATGATATATACTATAGCTCACCTGAATGGCCTTTTTAGATAAAGAAAAAGAAGAAGAATAATAGTCAGACACGTGCGTATATCGGTATTGATAATAAATGATAATTAGCTGAGGTTCTTTTCAGTTTTTAAACTCTGTCGATGGGCCACCACCGTTTTAATGATACTCTATGCGATAATTTTCACGTGTATTTTATTATCTGATGTTCAGGTTGTAGTTGATTAAACTTGGTGGTGTGTGTATATAAGGAAAAATCAAATGAACTTTTTTTTTTTATTGGAATGAGACTATGTTTGTATTGAATTATCATAATTTACATATTATGGATATATAGAAAAGATACTCGTTGAATTGAATTCCTAGAGCGTGACGAACGTATGCGAATATTTCTATTTTTCAATCGCACATGTGTTTCGAAAATAGGCTGTTATCAAAGGCGCTACTGCAAATCACGTAGGATTACTTTTTAATCAATGCGGTTTAATTTTAATGCAATTCATTCCTCAGTAATAAATAATATCTATTTATACAGACGTTTGATTACGTTGTTTCACAAAGTGTCAATCGTATAGTATTCGTCGATGTATATATATTAAATTCTAATCATATAAATTTTCGCCTACAATAATAGGCCACATTTTTTTACTATTGATTTGATACGATAAATAATAACTTGATACTATATACCATATATCTATGTTTTGAATTACAAATAAAAAAAATTTAATATATACATTAAAGCTATAATTTTTAAGTACCGATATATGTACATTATTCAATAGAATGGAGTACAATCGAATAACATATATATATGTATAGTTATCGTACTGCAAGGTCGTAGAAACCACAGTGATATCGTAATACAATATCGAAATCAAAGAAAAAATCAAAATTGCTGAAACAACACTCAGAGAGCGTCACGGAAATAAATATTACTTGCAAACTTTTCACCTGTTATTTCAATTTATAATAAAATAAAATTCAAAATTAAATTTAATATTTGAATAAGTCTAAAAGCGTTACGTGTATATATGAGAGGACGATGAACTGAATTAATAATGGATAAGAGGCGTAAAAAAAAATTCACAACAATCCGCGCTGGAATTTATATAGATCCGGGATTCTAATCCGGTTTGACTAAAACAGCAGATACTTTAACAAACGCCATAATATACGATTAAAAAAATTTTCCACATTTCAAACCGTTACGCAAAAAAAAACCAATAACATTTTACAATACAAAGAAAATGTTAAATAATCTCCGATTGATATTCTCTGTTCCAGTCGGCATCAGGCACGGGCCTCGCCTTCATCATCTTCACAGAAGCGATCAACCAATTTCCAGGCGCTCAGTTCTGGTCGGTATTGTTCTTCCTTATGCTCTTCACCCTGGGTATAGACTCGCAGTTTGGTACGCTTGAAGGCGTCGTCACCAGTATCGTCGATATGAAGCTCTTTCCCAACCTGCGCAAGGAGATACTTACGGGTAAGACGTGCAACGTATATGTATATGTATGCTATAAGATCAATTGAACGGTCAATGTCATCTTGCTCGGGTTATATTGTTGACGCGATTGTTTTGTTTATATACGAACTGAAGGATGAATCGCGAAGTTAACGACGATATATGGTAGGATTTTCAAATGAAGATTATATCAATGTCAATTGAGGGGTCAATGTCGCTCAATGAGTTTCTTGCGTATAGTAATAGTGATAGTTTTGATGTTAAGGCACTGCGGCATTTCAGTAGAATAGCTAAACTTTATAACGACCGTTAATTAAAAACCTAGAAAATTGAGATCGAGAAGATTTATATTAAGATTTATATACTGTATATATATATATATAAGAACGCGAATATAGAAAATTTGTTTAGTATAAATCACTTTTAATATTGTTTGCATAAAAATATGTAAAATTACAAAAATGATAATAAACAATAACAAATATGCACGCCCGTCGTCTGCGTGCACGCAGTAATTATCATTCGCGAATAAATTTATTCTTATAATTATCATTATTCTTTCGTAAATCAGTGAATTTGTCGTAAATCACAAGGCGATAAGTATTGATATGCAACGTGTATTAATTAATGTTGTAAATGAAGAGACATTGTACGTTCAAATGAAATGTCTCTATTTTTTAAACCACTTGTACGATCAATCTCCAATGGCGTTGCAAAAAGATATTTCATTTACATTCATTACTTATTTGTGTAACTACTTATTTCGAGTCATTTCAAGTTTCAAAAAATCTAAACAACCAAGCACACTATGGCCACAATTTTAACTATCGAAACACTAAATTCTTCGTCGAAAAATATTAAAAAAAAAATAAACAATTAAACAAAAAAGAAAGAAGTCTAACAACTACATTCTCGTTCATTGACCATATAGGCGGCATATGCCTCGTCTGCTGTATCATCTCGATGGCGTTTGCCCACGGCGCTGGCAGTTACGTCTTCGTTCTCTTCGACAACTTCAGTGGCAACTTTCCACTCCTCATCATCGCCTTTTTCGAGTGTATCGGCGTTTCCTACGTCTACGGCATAAAGAGGTACATACACTTACGACTTCTAACCGAAACGCCTATATATTTTCACCCAATCGTGCATTATTTTTTTTTAATATACCCACATATACATGAGTTAAAATCAGAGCAAACGCTTTCACGCACAAGCTCTGCGAGATACAATAATTGTGGTTGATATAGCTTGGGGGTAATCATTCAATTGGCAGAAGGTCAAGTATACGTGCGCGTACTCACGCCAGCACGTATGGTTACACGGTAATTTTCGCGAACGATGGCTGTGTGAATCGGTAAAGTATATAGCCGATGTCTATAGTTTTTAATATATCTTTGTTTGCAATAGTCGTGATGTTTATATACAGTTCGTGGTGAAAATTAGTTTTTTTAATTAAAAACTTAAGATCAGTCCATTGATAGAGAAATAAATATTATGTTAATTAATTGTTCAATTAAGTTTATTATGATTCATTGATCGAAACCATTTATTACAAACATTAATAAAATCTCAAATCCAAATCACCTAAACATTCTAATTTCATCGTACGACAAACAACATTGACAAACAATATCTATATACATCCGCGTGTTAAAATAGGTTCGCGGACGACATCGAACTGATGACGGGCACCAGGCCAGGATTGTACTGGTTGATCTGCTGGAAGTATCTGAGCCCGTTGGCGATGTTAAGCATCCTAGTGGCTTCAGCTGTCGAGATAGTCGTCCAGGGTAGCGGTTATCAGGCTTGGGTAGCCAGTAAAGGCGTCACCGAAAGGCTCGAGTGGCCAGTCTGGGCGCTTGTACTTATCGCCGTTCTCATACTAGCCTCGATCCTCTGGATTCCCGTTGTTGGTATCTGCAGGTACGTATCGATGTACTCACTTGGATATAACGTTCGTCAATTTCATTGGATAATAGAAAATGTTTTTGGAAACCCATTTTTTTTTAATAATACTATTCATGTTTTTCATACGATTTTCATGTTCAAAATTAGCATATAGATAGATTCCTGTTTTACCGACGTTACAGTTTTATTTATTATTTCATTATTTTAAATTTATAGTTGGAAAAAACACTTCGTCCCGCCCTTCGTACGCGTAAAAACTATCATGACAATTTTTTCTGAACAATTCTATTAATATCTCGTAAAGATTTTCATGTTTAAAATATAATGTCGGTAATCATATCCCCTTTGTACAGTACGAATAAAAGAGTAATATATAAGTATAAGTAAATTAGAAAGTTTGATATTTATTTTCTTGACTACAAGTGCTACTGGGCCAATTATTTGAGTTTTACGAATCACTTATTTCTTTCAGATACTTCAACATCCTGATAATCGACGACAACGAGAAGGCCTGGTTCCCAGCCTCAGATCTCAAGGAGTTCCACGGCATCATGCCTCACGAGGTCACAGTAGCAGAGACTCTTCTCTTCTGCATAAGAGCAGATGGTTCGGAAGGCCTCTGCTGTCCGACGAGCGGGCGTAGCGAGGACGACGAGGACCTCGACATAACCTAAGAGCTGTAAGCTGGCTTATATCGTCGCTACAGCAGCGCGTCACAACACGCGAACCGCGATTGAACTGAAAAAAATCCGATATGCGTATGCGTGAGAGAGAAAGAGAGAAGTACGTAAAAAAAATCACAAACGCGAAAACAAGAAGAAGCAGACAATGACATCACACAAGAACGCACCTCATCTCACAACTAATATACAACACTGCGCTGCTGAGTCGTCTGAAGATGACTACGAGTGAAAGGTGAAAGGTAGGGGACGCTACTATACCAAGGCGTCGCGACTCAAGACGAATCCATTTATGGGGGGGCTGTTGGTTGGTTTATATAGGGGAGAGAGTGTTTCGGTGATATTTTTAGATTTTTCAATGTTTTGCTATGCTTCGAATCTTAGATGATTGCTGTTAAGAAAACGTGTAGCAAATGGCGCTCTTGTTGAGTATGAAAAAGCTCCTAAAATTGCTACTCGAACACGCGAAAAGTCTGTTCCCGATCTCTCCCTTATACACATATCTTTTACATATCTAAACCGCAACATATCGCACATCCACATATTACGAGATACCAATCCAATTAACCAATTTATTACTAAAATGTATTATCCTTCAAGTATATCAACACCTCAACGCGCAGTTCAATATAGCTCTCAAGAAAATCACGTCAATTTCGCAAGCCGAACGGCAATTAATAAAGCTGCGAAGAAAGAGAGAGAGAAGAAAGCCCCTCCCTTCCTGCCCCATACGCCTGATGTTTACTGCTCTCCCTTTCACGCGACGTCGCTTATCCGTCAACAGCCTTCAGAAACACTTACGGGCTTTGCCTCACCCTCACCCTTATCTATTTGTACAGGCCGCGGGAAGAGAATAAATTCCCCAAGAGCGTGTGGCGCCCCTTATAATCACAAAATCGATAAGTCGAGCTCGCGGTCCTCCTTCGAGAAAGTATTCTCACTCGCATATACACAGCGCGCGCACACACATACATACACGCAGAGACAGACATAAGGGGTAGAGCACACATTACGCGTCAGTCAATTAAACTCGAGGGAGGAGGGACAAAAAAAAGGGTGCTAAGAGGGAGAAAAAAAAAAGAAACGGATCTCGCCGGCTGGGTCGCGACGTCAATATTGCGGAGGTCTCTCTTTTGAATAATGATAATGCGGGGGCGGGAAGGGGGGAGGGTGGAGGTCGGGAAAGGAAAAGGTCGAGAGTGAGAGTAGAGAGCTTGCGGAGGGTCGAGAGAGTGAGAGGGTCCGGTTCATGGCCATGGTTTTTTCTTCTTTTTTACTTTATTGTATGGCGAATGAGCTCAATTTTCCCTGATTTATCGAGAGGGTATAGGTTGCCTTTTCTTTTTTGTTCGACGAGGGGACAAAAACCGAGAGTTTGACGAGTTAATCTGGCGACTTGCCTGAAATTTGAATAATTTATTAACTTTTTCGTAATGGTATATAAATATTGATAAATTCAGCCATTCAGCCAGATTTAAAAATTAATCATTTTATTTGAATGAAAAACGGAATATCGGTTTCCTCGATATAGGGAATATATACATCAACCTTTAAAATATGTTTTTATGAAATTTGATTATCTCTAATAATACCATGATTGATCTTAAAAATTTTGCAATTTATTGACCATTTACGCACACTAATTTTACATGGTCCGTACTCGCGAGTGTAAAAGAGATGGAAAACTCAAAAACCAATTGTTATTTAGCGTTCGCAATATGCATAATTATCGTATAAATAAATAATTATACATAAGACGGAGACACTGACACATTTCGCCTGTGGCATATCGTCGAACGTAAGGATCTTATTGATTATGAAAAAAAAAAATTATTAAATATTATCCAATTTAGAAACATTAATCGCTTAGAGTAATCGCTATTGACGATCGAGTGTACGATAATGTTAACATTTTCCTAGACTCTTAAAAACCAAATAACTGAATCTCACGTGTACGTTTCTTTTCTAGTCAATTAAAAAGTACTTAAATTTATTAAGTTTATATATGTGAACATTTGTTAAGAGCAACTTTGCATTTGTTATTTCCACTG
Organism: Torymus tubicola; assembly: GCA_035583055.1. Taxonomy (NCBI): domain Eukaryota; kingdom Metazoa; phylum Arthropoda; class Insecta; order Hymenoptera; family Torymidae; genus Torymus; species Torymus tubicola. The sequence goes on from JAWWEQ010000045.1 coordinate 18,066,696, forward strand.
ATTTATAAATAATAACAATTGTTTACGAATAGATTATAAGTATTTTAACGTAATTATTTTCTCAAGGCCAGAAAAATGTTAATGTCACGTGACATCGAGCATACCGCGCGCGATATACATACCACACGAGCGTACAATTTTTAGCTACTTAGGGAGCCGTCCAATGGACACGCGCGCGCGCATACATATATATATAATATACATATATATACAAACGGTAGGGGGTCACTGCCCCCACCGGCCGCAGTCTCTTCCGTTCTTTTGTCCTTCCGTTTCACTTTTTCAAAGCGAGAAGACGCGATTCGTGCGAACTATACATGTACACGTGTAAAAGGATAAAAAATATATTCGCATTACGTAATGCAAAAGCCATCATTAGCCCCCTATCATCATATACGCGCAGTCGATCTTTTCTGCGACGCGCGTCCTGAACGTGTAGGTATAACCTTTTTCTCATTCTTTACGTATGTGATGCGAGTAATGATGTGTCTTCATTTTTCCTCGTTCGAAGAGATGCGATATATGCATATATACATCGTCTAGTTTTTTTTTGTTAACAATTGCCTCGTTTCGTTTGGATTTCAACGTAGATAGATAGTTTTTACTATATAATATATAAAATATATAATTGCATTGTGATATATAGTATATAATATATATTAAAACAAAAGTGCTTGATATAAGTCAAATGTTTGTATGAATTTACAATTGCGTCACGTCTTATTGAAAAAATAATCGAGTCTGTCGTTAGAACTAAACGCTAATTGAAATATGAAAATTTTGAATGCTTATTAAAAAAATGACTCGATTTTTACTTTTATTTATAATTATATTGTTGATTGAAAAAATTCGAAAAAAGTTTTTAATGGCTAAGTAAAATTGCCTTTTTAATCGATAGGTCACGTGATTGAAACGAGATAAAGTTGGTAGATGAATGTTACAACGTCGCCATACAAAATTCGTTTAGCAGAAATGAAAAATAGTTTTTGCTGTTATTTTAACTATTATTATTATTATTATTAAAAAATTTGATTGAAGAATTCATATAAAGTAATTTTTTTTGTGAAAGAACATATTAGTTATTGCAAAGTAGTTATAATTCTTTTTTGTTTAATACTGATTGATTTTCACTAACTTTATCACCGATAGAATTAAAAACTTTTTCTTTTTTTATTAGTAAACATTTATTATTCAACGCCAACGAGAAAACGAGCAATTGTTAACAGAAAAAGCGACGAAAGAACGAAACGAGAAAAGAGAAGTAACTGCAGGTTGAAAAAGGGAAATTGAAAGAAAAAAACAGAACTGATCGATTAGCACGTCGCGGTAGTCTAATCACGTTGAAAGTAAATTTATTTAGTGGTAGCAACGAGATTTTAACGAGCGAACGGTTATTGATGATCGCTCGATAAAAAAAAAAGAAGCAAATGCGCATTTTTCGATCGAGCCGGGATATAACGAACAAAAAGTAATGTGAACCACGTAGAAAAATTAGGAAACGAAGCCAAGATCCCAAGTGCTATATGCAAGGACAAAATTTCTGTGTATAATCAGACCTATATATGAATTGTAAAATACATTTTATTTCATTTCGTTTCAAAATCGCTATAATATTTCTAATTTATTTCTGCTTTAAAATTTACCTTAATTTTACATTTTGTGATGAATCGTATAGATGAAAATTATCGAGCCATAATTATCTGAGCATTGTACACAGAAAATTAGTTCTTGCAATTGTCGATTTTTAAGGGAAACATATGTAAGAAAGACAATAAAAATTAATCTGTTGCCGACAATAATTAGGAATGAGAGAAAAGCGAGGGAGAAAGAGGTACGATGTTTGGAGAAACGACAATAAACAAAAAAAAATATCGTTGGATTATCTGCACTCATGCTGTATGAATATAAAAAAAAATATGTTCACAGAGGCCTACGTAACGTCAGAGATGATTAAGCAAATTTAATAATCGATATGCTATAATGTGCGCCACGAGTCGAAGGAGCTTGGGAGACATTCAAATCATATCGACAATAAATATTTTACTTTTTTAAGTAAATTACAATAATATATAAGGATTTATCCCTTTTAAGTGCAAGCGTACTTATGATTAAAGTGAATTTTAAAGCCGGAACGTATGCATAATTCATGGTATCATGGCTTTGTATATCGTTATAAGAAGAAAACCCAATGAATACATACGAAAAATTTAAAATTTAAAAGTGCATTCTGAAATGTTTGAAAACTAAACGTTTGACAATACAATATATTGCCGTTAATATTACAGAAAAATAAAAATATACAATGTTGATGAAGTTATATTGGTAGAACATAACGTTATATTGTTATGTGTAATGTTACATCTATACAACTGGTAAAATTCGTTTAAATAAAAAGTAATTTTTATTTGAATTGACGAATCCATAAAAAAAAAAATTATACACAGTTCTGTGTAGAGAATAAAATTATTGAAAAAATATCATATAAAAAGACAGCAATGTAAAGCAAATTAAATATATACAAAAATCTAATTGTTGCTTGCACAGTTTATATGCGCAACGAGTGGTAAAAAAATAAAAATATATCACAAAGTTATGATAATTTTATCATGAGTAAACAAAACAAATATATATAGCAGTACGAAGTACAAAGTTAGAGTAGCGGATCTTCGCATCACAGAATATACCATTAATATATATCTTTAATAAAAAAAATATCATATATATTTATTATCATATATTAAACATATACACAAAAATAAAGGTTTTGTTATAAACTTTTTATTACATTATTATATTGTACCGATAAAAGATAAGAATTGTTGACTGATATTTTCTTTAAAATATATACTTACACAAAACATATCGAATGTTAAGTTAAATAGCATCTCCAAGCTCCTGAAACTCGTATACGAAAAATAACAAAAGAAACCCTGAAAATGTTTAAAAATATATCAAAATGTCATAATTAGACATTTTTAGGGCAAAGAAAAAAAATATTATGTGTATCAAAAAACAAAAGAACGAAGAAGAAGAAAAATAACAGAACGAAGGAACGAGAGAAAACGAATGTGCTTTCCGCGTGCGCATAATATATTCCGATCTATATCCGACATTTTTAGTAAGCCGTATATTGTTAATTGATTAATTATACGTGTTATTCTTGCGCGACGATATACATAAAGTGGAGCGACGATCTCTCTCTGTGTGTGTATTATACATATACGTGCACTATGTAATTAATTCGAGCGCACACACCGACAAGTTTTAACATGTATCACGCGTATATAATGAAAAACGATATTGTATAACAGTGGTTGCGATTATTTTCAATATATATATATACATTAAAGGATAAAAATTATATAGTGTTATATTTGAGTATATATGCTTAAGCGTAGGTGAATTACGTTGTACACCTCTGAATAATTGAAAAGTAGTGTTAATTTTGTAAAGAGAAAAAAACAAAATGTTATTTGAATTGGACAAATTTAACATATTCCTATATATATACATATATAGTTTATCCGACCGTTAGTACAAACGTGAACAAAAAAAAAAGAATTGTCCTGCTCAGAGTACAATATACTGTTATATCAATTGATCCATATCGGTAACCCTATATATTTCTGTGACCCTTACACTATATTATCAGATATATAATACAGAGATTTAGCAATATTTCACGTTGAAGAATGTCAAATTTTTAATCAATATCAACAGCGCTCTTAGTAATTAATATTCATTTTGGTCTCAATAGAATAAAAGTATAATATATATAGATAACGATACTTTTTACCAAACGCTTTTTTTAAATTGAAGATTGCTCTTAACTTTTCAAGAAATAGATATAAAACCAAATGATCTCATACAATTACGTTGTGAATTCTTAATTATAGTTTTTGCGGCCGTAAAGCAAATTTGTGAACATGTTTGTGAACACTCGTAGTAAAATATTTCGTTCGGCATACAAACTATTCGAAAATAAAAAAATTTAAGGATTTATTTATAAATTATTGTATAAAACTCCCGCAACTAAATGTTTTCTCGAGTGTATGTGTGTGTGTGTGTAACATCAGAACAATATAAGAGGCGAGCGAACGAATGCGGAAAAGTAATGACAGAAAAAGGATATATATGCTAATAATAATAAATTTGCGCTGCAACGACGAGCACGAAAGAGAGCAAAAGAGAGAAAAAAAAGGTTATTATAAGAATTATTGCAGTGCTGAGCAAGGCGCTTTTACACACAAAGACGATATCGCTGTGACTGTTCGTGATTACTATACATAAATAAATATCTTGTGCCCGAATGTCTCTCTAAAAAAAAAGTTTGAAAAAAAAAATAAAAACAAAAGGTCCCCCGGCTAATCTACTTATGACTTTTCAAAGTGAAATTTCACGATTTTACTCTGAATGAAACACTATATACAAATTTTTATGACAATAACTGCGTCGTTCTCAACGACAGTAGTATACATACATATAGTTATTATTATTATCATTATTATTATTATTATTATTATTATTATTATTATGCTGGAACGAATAAGAAAAAAAAATAATGCAGCGTAGATTTTAATTCATAGAGGCATATAATGTAAATAAATTCGATAGGATTTTATGCGCACAGAACAAAAAAAAAACTTAAAATAAACATTAACTCTAGCGTTTAAAAAAAAAGAAGAAATATTAAGAAACAAATAACAAAAAAAAAATGAACAAAAAATATTCATATCAATGTGTTTTTTCGACGTGGACATTACAAATTTAACGAAATGTGAGGCGACTTTTAACGCGTTTCAAATTGATGAAAAAAAAAAAATAAAATTCTGTGTTTACGAGAAACAGAAAGTAAACAAGAGACGGAGTCGAATAAATGCAGTTATGGTTCATATGGTAATTATTCGATATTAATTTATATTATACAGTATCTATTTTTGTTTTAAATTATTGAAAATGACAATAAGATATTTATATATGTAATTTGAAATTTTTATAATTGATTCTAATTATTAACTATATTTTAATTAAAAGAAGAAATAAAGAACCACAATTGCATTTATTCCGCGTTGACATTCAAAAAATTGTTATATTCCCCGAGCGTTGACTTTTCTATTTCTTAATGTGTCGCAAATAAACAAAAAAACTCACGCAGTGTCTTCGCTTCTATACTCTCGCACGTAGATCAATTGTTTTAAGTAAAAAAAAATATCAACCAAAAAGGGGGCAAACCAAACAAAAAAAAAAGAAGACGAAACGACTGTACAATGGAAAAAAACGTCTCATTTCCTACCTGTCATGGTGTCATTATCTGAGCGAAGCTGAAAGAAAAATATATAACCGAAAAGCGCCTACAATGATTGCAATCGAGACAATAAAAGAGCTGCAAATTTTTTTGGACGCTTATAGCGAAGCAATTTTGTCACTCACACGCGCGCGTTTGAGAGAAGATTTAACGAAACCAAAAAAAAGCATCAAAATGGGCAAATTTTAAAAAGAAGTATAAAAAAAAGTAATATACGTCAAAAATGTAATCGAGTACCGATGAGAAGCATTTTATAGGAACGCGTCCATCCATATCAAAGTGAATTTGTACAATTAGACAAACCCTGAGAACAAAAAGTAAAGTAACAGTTTTAGAGAGAAACAAAAAAATGATAATAATAATAAAATAATTGAATACATAAGCAAACAAAGTAATACAAAAAAACCGTAGATGAAGGAATGAGAGAGAGGTGAAATATAAAATTGAAGACTCGCGAATTTTTCGAAGGCCGTATATATATACACGAATGAAAAAGAATAATAAAAAAATAACAAATCAGTGTAGCTTGCGCAATAATAATAAACAATAATAAAGAAAAAAAAAACACGAAGAGGGGGGTACAGAGAAACCATAGTAAAAACAATTACTTAGCTGCGAGTGATAATTACCGAGTACACAGAGAAGGAAAAAAAAATTGAGTATAAATATTATATATATACATACAAGAAATAATATATATACGCTAGAGGGGATTAATTATGATATTGCGTATACGTAAAAAAAAAACTGTACATATTATATTGTTGTCAGTTGAATGTTACAATAAATACCGTACGTGGGAAAACCCTTTGTGTGTTTTCTTTTCATTTTCCTATATACATATTATTTATTTTATTCAAATATATTCTATCATTTTTTTGTTGTTGTTTCATAAAAAAAGTAATCGAATCCTTTGCATTATTTTTGCTGTAATAAAAACAGCTAGTTTTCATTGTTCATTGATCATGTTTGCTTATCAATATGTGACCGGAAGTTTAACAATGCTTTTAGCCTTTAATTGACGATTTATAAATGGACGCGTAAGGGCCGGTAAGTATACGACGTCACTCGCGCTTCTAATATACGATCGATAAAAAGCTACGTCTGATCAATTCTGCCATTAATACTAACTATATATAGCGAAGCATTTTTAGAGATCAGATACTATCATTAAAAATTGCTCGATATATAGACATCACTTTTACTTTTAATAGTAACAGAATTATACCAAAAATGTTCAAATCCCAAACAATTGTTCTGTTTTTACTGCTTATCAATTGTCTAACATATATACCATTAACTTTATATCTTTTCCTTCCGATTTCACGCTCTTGCTTTTCCACACCGCAAACTCCGCAGTTTTCTCGCATTCCTTGAAACAGAGGGAAATTCACTTAGCAGGGTATACATATATATGTATATAGAAAGAGATAGAAACGTCGCGGGATCACAACAGCGCGTGGGAATAAGTTTGAATCTTGGAAAGGAAGTTCAGCACGAGACTCTCGGCGCGCGCGTCTCTGGGATTGTAATGAAAAAAGTTTACGCCGCTTGCTGTATAACTGATATGGCAGATTTGGGAAATAAAATTTAAAAGTTTTCTACCGCACGGGTACTGTGTGGATGGAATTGTTTTAGTGGAATTATAATGAAATTCATAGCGTTGATTATATTTTCTTTGTATAAGGGAAGAAATATATTGATGCTATGTATTAAGCAAATATTTGCTTTGTAGGCAAAACTTATTAATATATTTTCAAGATTTAAGATATATCTTTTCTTAAAAATATTGAAAAATTTATCAAGAATTATATTTTAAATCTGTCTAATTTTTTCAAGGTCTTTACCTATATATTCTTATATATAAATAGAAAAGGTTTTCGTAGAACCTATATAGGTTGTTTCCGACAAGATAAATAAGTATATCACATAAGAAAAAATAATTCTTCCAAGTTTGAAACAAATTAATCTCTTACACTAAATACTACAGCAATCCGATTAACCCGCTATTCATCTATATAAACCTAATTACAAAGCCTAATCATCATCAGCCCAACAGTATAAAACCATACTATATACACACACCTGCACTGTCGTACCAACCTCGGTCTAATTCTTATCGGCCAAAAAGTTGCCACTTTTACTGGGCCACATCCGGGCGCATTAATTATACGAACGAGGTGTACGTAGATGTATATATACACACAAGTCTTGCGCACACACAGGCACGCCAACTGAAACTTTTGCTCGGGGCTAAAAGTTCAGCACAAATTCGCCTATAGCGTAGATATAGACAGCAGAGTCGCATGGTATACTGGAAGCTTTGAGAACTGCAAAGCCTGGCGCAGCGCCTGAATTACTTATGTGTGTAGGTATACTTGGAGGAGGGAACGACGCGATTCGTTAGGAAGTTTTTGTATAGATTCCAGTGAGATTTAAGAGACGTGTTAATTTAGTTTTTTGATATAATGGAGTGACGTCCGGAGCTGTAATAATTATTTCATTAACATGTAAAAATATTTATTTCAATAAAAGAAACTAGAAACAAAAAATCTACTTGTTTAAAATGTCAAAAGGAAGTAATCTTTGTTCGTTCAATTTATTGTTAAGTAATGATAAAACACATAATATATAAATATGTGAACAGAAAAGAAACTATAAAATAACGCTTTAACGAAATTTATAAAATTGTAAAGAAGAAAAGTAAATGTTTGTTGTTATAATTAACGTTACAGTAACGTACTTTGTATGTAAAAATTAAACAATGATTCAGAGGACAGGAATAATTGAGGTGATGATTGGAAGAAAAAAAAACGAAAGAAGCCAGTTTAAATTTACGACGAACCTTTAATCATGTCATCCTCAATCGCATATTTTCATCGACATCACTTTTCTCTCGCAAATATTCGCACGGATATATCATTTTCCTTTGTTTCTTTTTTTTTTATCTCTTTGTTTCTTTAAGTGGAAGGCCAAAAACAAGAGGAACGAAAAAACAGAAACGATCTACAGTTATGTATATATAATATATATGTATATAAATTAACATCGCAAAACTCATCTTCCGCACACTATACGTTGATCATGTACAAACTTGCACTTCTCCTCTTCCTTCACGTCTCCACTGCGTGTCCATCTCGTTTCTTTATTCATTATCATCCTCCTTTCCTCATTTCATTTCATTACTGCTTCACTATACGTATCAGTTTAATTTTTTTTTGTTCTTATCTCTCGCATCTCCGTCTCACAAATCTCCAGAGATTCTCTCCGTTTGATTATTACAATAGTTCATTTTATTTTATTTTATTTTATTTTTCTCTCGCTTGCTCTGCACACATAGCGTATAGGTCTCGATAGAAATTTGTCATCTAAAAAATTGTTCTCCCCTTTCGCTTCGGTCATATAATTATTATTTCCCTCGCGATCACCTCGCGTGTATCTCACAATCGTTATTATATGTTATATTGTTATGTCTTTAATAGTTTTTTGTTGTTATTGTTGTTTTATTCATTTATCGACAACGTCGAGGTACAATACGAAAAGTCGGGTGTAGAGTTCGCTATTAATAAGCATGCAAAGTATATAAATACGTACATGGTTTTTTTTTCTTTACTTTTACACGTAGGTGGACATCCGAATTCCTCGTCTGTTCTTTTATTATTTTTTTTTATTATTTGTTTTCTCTTACTGGTTGGAAAAATTTGTGCTTTCTTGGTGTTCTCGGGTTGCAAAGCTTTTTAATAAATTTGTCATTATCAATATCGATTTATATCGTCAATTCTCCGCGTTTTTTTAACAGATAAATAAGTAAAAAAAGAAGAAGAAAGAAAGAAAATTATATAAAAAAAAATTAATAATACCGTTTTCACTGCGTGACGTAATTTTTTTCTTCATCACTGGTTTCGTTCGTTCACGCGAGAATTACCTTCAACTAAACTATCAAAATAAATCTCTCTGTAAAAATAACGCGCACGTTACGTAAAAACGAACACAAAACAACGCAGTTCGCGGCAAAACCAATCTCCCCCCCGATTTATACCTCCCACAACAGAACAAAAACCTTTGAATCTCAAAACTTTCCAAGTTATACCACCTGCAACGCCCACCAGTCAATTATTTATTACAATCGTCATCCCTTGATTTTCTGTTTCTTTTCTTTTTTTCTTTTTTTTTACCGCGCGTACAAATGTCAGCAAGGCCACGATTGTGTGTGTGTGTGTGTGTATGTGTGTATGTTTTTTTCCTGTATATGTATGTGTATATGTATGATGTGTGTAGATGGATATAGAGATGGGTGTTCGTACAATCAGCGTGCGAAAGAAATGCGCCTCAATTCATGGCAACGTCAACGAGCGTCGGTGATAACGTCTCGACCGCCGCGTCTCGCGCGTCTCTTTTCGCTGCCGTCGCAGTCGCCCGTTCGAGGTCCCTAGAATCAGAAGAAAGCCATACGGGACGTGTTATAAAGTTATCGAGATAGTGTGAATAAAAAAATAAGAGATATTGGTAGAAAGATAGAGAGAGAAAGAGAGAGGGAGGAAGAGTGAAAGGACAGGACGACGGATTTATCGAGTTCGTGCCTTTTTTTTCGACGAAAGAATATATAACGGGTGCAGTGTATTTTTAGTATATAGAAAATTTTGATATAGTCATTGATCAAATGCATAAAGTAGGTGGTAAAAGTGAGCTTTTCGTATACGAAAACTGTACTGCATATAGTATATAAAGTTAAACGTTCTAATTTATTAATTGAGATGTCATAAAAAAGTAAAAAAAAAATTAAAAATATTTTATAATTAAAATGGTTTTAGTGTAACAAAAAAAACTAGTATTTTTTTATATCTGTCAGGGCGATTTGTGATGTGCTAAATGTTTTTCTTTCCCGTATTATTAATTAACTCAATAATACCAAACAGAAGAATATCGATAAATAATATACTTTTATAGTTCTAGCGTCTCCTTAACTTTGAATTAATAACAATTTAATTGAAAAAAAAATTAATTTAAAAGCACATAATTGAATTAAACTTAAACTGCAATTACTTTAAATATATCTTGGCTATGCCATAATTAAATGATCGTTCATTCCATTCACATCACAGAAACTAAAAGTTTACCCCAAAAGATATAAAAATTTAATATCGTTTAATAAAATTCATCGTCATCATTACGTTTAAAAAGAGTCTATTTCGAGGTGCATCGATCTCCTCTCGAACCGTTTCATTTCTACGCAATATACCGCATTAAATAAACCCCCTGGGTACACGTCACACAACGCGTACAATTACCCGCGCGTACATGTATATTATACACGATACAAATTAACGCGAAAATCACGATCAAATTCTATAAATATAGAGAGCATTTACGTGCTTGCGCACATACATACATATGTATAAATACGTTGGACAGAAAGGTAAAGCTATAGACACAACAACAGCACAGCACATTGTGTTCTCACTTTTATTTAATGTAATAACAATTATTATGAATGTCAGTTTGGTTTATTTTTTGTCGGTTCCCTCAGCGATTAGGAAATTAGGTTCCCCTTTTTTTCGTCTTTAAACACGCAACGAGATAAAGTCCCTCGCGGTGGAAAGAAATAGTCGGCACGGCATTTTGGCGACAGATACAAATTTTTGCGACAAACGAGGTTAAAGTGATAAAAAAACAGTGGTATTGTTTCATTCAAAAAATTTAGCGCACAACCAATGTACAAAAAAGCTCGATCGTCGCTGCGATTTGTCCAAAGTACTTCAGTTATGAATGCTACAAGTGTATACGCATATACACATGTTATTGTGTTTGTGTGTGTCTGCGTGTGTTATTGCATCTTACAAACAATGAGAGCTTCTTTTTCCTTTGTTTATTGCTATTACTTACAATTAATTATTGAATCTCACTAAATAATAAATGGATTAACGATTACATATGATCGATTATTTACAAATTAATAATAAATATATATATATCGTTTATTGTAAGATTGAGATGACAATTAACTATTACATTTATACTTCAATCTATAAAAAATACTAATAATAAAACTGGCGGATCAGCTGTTAATATAGATTTTGCTTTTATTATAGCTTTTTTACGCAAATATCACGATCGGCTTCTCTAAAAACCTACGGTTTACAACTGCTGTGGCTATAGTATGCTTACACAACAACATCTTCTTTATACCTCCCTTCTTCTTTTGTTTGTTTGTTTGTTTTTTCTTTTTATTACAAAAATGCGAGAGCTTCGTTATTACAAAAGTTTTGTCAATGCTTTGCCGTGACAGGGAACTCATTAGTCTACATGTATGTATATGTATATGCGTTACAGAGACATTATTTCTTTTTTTTTAAACCTTTGTTCATGTTTCTCATAAATGAAGTACTTTCGCATTTCGCGCGCCTCGGAAGTTCTATCGAAGATTCGAGGAGTGCAAAGACGTTCAACGATTCGAAAGAAGCAAAATTATAATCAGTTATGTGTGTACCTATACTTTTCGCGAGAGATTGGCTTTGCCGTTACGTTTTATCTATCGATGGGACGCGGATAGAGAGTAAGAGAGATTCGGACATCAAACTATACAAACATACTTTGCGCTAAATACAAATGTCCAATAGTTAGTTAGTAATTCTTTATTTGTCTACCTAAATCCTAATATCTAATATTTATTATTTTTCATCGTCTTATCTCGTCATTTACGGTTGATTTACTTATTTTCCTTGATTTCTTATTTAACGAGGATCAGTTTCAAGTGACGGTTATCGCGAATCGCGTTTTAAACTCTGATGGAAAAGTTCACTTTATTTCTCTGGTCTTTATTGTTCTGTTGCGTTTTTTTTCTCATCATTACACTATAAATAACGTCACATCCTTGGGACACTTTAAAACAGAAATTTACTCGTATCTTACACATAAATAATCTTTAGACTAATGCTTTTTCCATGCTTCGCTGCACAATTAAGAAAATAGTACGAATATGACATTTTTCTCATGATCGCTCATCATCATGTTTTTTCTATACTTCCCCTTAACTCGCATTATAATGATCATTTTTTTATACATAAATTCGAAGAAACTTTTCTACCAGAACCATCAATGTCGTTATCCAAACGTGTCGTGTGCAATAATTAATTTTTGTTACCATCTATCTCGAAACGTAACACAGGAGAATTACAGTGGTCTGACAATGGCAAAAGAAAACATAACCAATGCCTAAATTACAAGATTTCAGACGACCCTTTTGCGATTATTGAAGTTTTTTGTAGGCTTCGAGTGACGTCAATTTGTATTTTTTTCCCATACTTTTCTAACAAAACAACATTAAAAAATAATTATCATACACAATTCGACAAATAAATTAATTTATGAACAAATCACAATAGTTTGTACTCATTTTTACGTTCAACAGCGCAAAAACCAAAAATTTCATCAATACTCTCCTAACATCACTACACTGAGAAAAAAATACAAATTTGTCACCCAAACAAGATTTTTCGATCGTCGACTGGATTTTCTCTGCTTCATATATTTTTTTTATCACCGAGTAAAAAAACCGTTTTACATAAAGAGATTTTTTCGGTTGGCAGGATAACTATTTGTCTCATTTTTTTTTCTTTGTCATATTATCATCTTTGTATTCTTTTACTTCTTTTTTTATTCTCCAATATTCTTTCGATACGTATGTACTAAGCTAAGCTTCCGTCCGCTTCTGTCTACGAATATTTCCTACAAATATATATATATATATATGTATATGACAACGTGAAATCGCTTCGTGAGGCTGCTTAAACGCTAAGTTTATTAATTATTATTACTATTATTATTTCATTATTATATATAATTGGAAGAAGCGAGAGAGACAGTCCCCAAGTTCTTCATAATCATCATCGTCGTTCGTTTATCATTTAATTTCATTTTATCTTTCATCAAATATCGTCTTTTCTGGATAGACGATCTCGGTGTCAACGAAGAAAAAAAAAATAATAGTAATAATATATTGTTATTTATAATCTGCGTATATGATGATCATTAACTCTCGCTCGCGAAAAGCCTACTTAAATTAATGCTTTAATTCATTTTTTTTTACCTCTTTTATTTTATATATATATTTATAAAAAAAGACAACGTTCTACGAACACTGTTTGACAGCAGTAACTTTACTTGCCTCTCCTCCGCACTCTCGAACTTTCGATTATTTATTTACTTATTTTGTTTTTCTCACTTTCATCATCTCCCTTTTCTTTCTTTACGTCTTTCATTTATTATTATTCTTTTATCGCAATGAGTATTATTTAGTTTTCGCCACTCGAGCACAGATCTCTCCCCATCTTTTTCACAGACAACGCGAGGTAGAGCGAAGATCATTTCTTCTTTCTCACTTACACACTCTTTACTTTTCTCTTCGTTTCCTTTCTCTAGCCTCTGACTATTTATCTCCTTCTCTGCATATTCTCTCCATTCCTTAGCTTTCGACTCTCATAATTGAGAAAACGATGTAACTTTGTAAATGCTCTATGTATATATTTATATATATAACTTGTCGTTACGCGAAAAAGGGGATTTTTTTCTCTTTTGTATCATTTTTATTCTTATATTTCTTTATTCTACTATTAATTCATCATGCTTCCTGAAAGCTATGCGTTACAATATTAAAAATGTAGTTATGTATAAATCATTGAAAAAATTCATTCGTCCCTCTCGAAATAAAAAAATGTTCCATTAGTTTTTTCTCGCTAATTTGCGCCTTACTCAAAGAGGGAACGCGAAGATGTCCGCATCACCCGCGAATCCCCGTTTATGTAGTTTCCGTGTCTCGATTCGTCACTCGATAGCCGAAAATCAACGTCTTCGTGACATTTTACAATTTCCAAAAGAAACACAAAATTGCCGGAATTCGTGCCTTACTTTTTGAAAATTGTAAAATCATTTGTATAAATATAAAAAAGAACACGTGAACCTTCGCGTACCCTCGAGGGCTATATTTATCTTTTTTTTGTTCATTTTACTTGTTTTTTGTTCAATGCATTGGAGTATATTAGGTATGTGTATGTGTGTTACGATTCCTTGTAATCAGTACGGCAGGAATGTCACAGCTTTTTCACAACTCCTGGAAGCTTTTTAGTTTTCATTTTATCGTCAAATCACTCGCTTGCGCGTGCAAACAGGCACACACGCATACTTTTTTTTCTTGTTTTTCTCTTTACAATTTCACGTGACATGTACATTTTTTTCTATATATTCTCGACGAGAAACACAGCTTTGGCGATTTTGAATTTTCGCATGAGAACAGATGAAATTCGTACATCAGCAATTGACTTTTAAAACACATTTTTTCTTTCATTTCTGTTATACGTAATAATAAACGTCAGTGTAATGCATTATTTTGAAATGAAAAATATTTAAGAGGCAAGCCCAACAAACGATAATAAACAAGATTGAATCATTGAACTAAAGTGGAAATTGAAATTGCAAAATGTACAAAAATGTTCTGCAGCGTAAAATTTTTATTGCATATTTTTATTAAGCTTTACTTAAGAATACAAGGATATTCTGGTGATTAAATTTTCATAATATAAAATTCAATACAAAAATGAGAAAAAAATTTATTATTAATTAAAATTATCAATTACTCTCGTTTGAAAGCAACAAATGATCCATCACCAGAACTTAATTACGAAGGATGGGTATGAAATAAATGTCCAAAGCCGATTGCATGCATTTACTTTTCTTTTGTATTATTAAGTAAATCACAATAAAAATACGCAATAAAAAAAACAGTGAGTCCACTCGCACTGGATAATTGTATCACCGCGCCCGGGAGGAAAAAACAAAAAGGTACACGCGCGTCTCTGTCTCTCATGACGGCTGCTGCTTCGAATTCCAATTTCCCCTCTGCATTCAACCACGTACACGCACAGACACAGTCTTTCCGTTTTACGTCCTCTTCCTCCTCGTTCGAACGACAGTATACAACAATCAACAAATCGTTTTCCCCCTCGCGCGCGCGCACATACACACACACAACCACAATTTCCCCCCTGTCCTTTTGGCTCGTCGTATACCAATACACTCATCATCGCGTATGTATGTGTGTGTTCGTGTGTAAGTGTGTGTGTGTATATATGCGTCGTCGTTCATCGTAAAAAAAGCACGAAACCGCGAGACACGCATCAATATATGCACGAAAAAGATAGAGAAGAGAGACGGAAAAAGGAGAAACAGATAGTCAGACAGAGATAGGTAGATAGACAGATGAAAGGAGAACGATCTTGTGGGTGGTATAGAGATGCGCGCAAATAGAGAGAGGGGGCTCGGGTCGTGGTAGCAGTACTAGTAATAGTAGTATTGTTGGTATGCAGAGTTGTAAGAGGGGAAGTAGATGGTAAAAAGTAGGGAGATTATAGTAGGATGATGATGATGTTCACTTGATCTGAAGCCAGGGGTGCTTGAGGCACTCGGCAGCTGTCGCTCGGGTGTTCGGATCAAACTCGAGCATCGGTTTCAGAAAGTCTGCGAACTCGCGCGCCTCGGCCGACGACCAGTAGTACTTCTCGATCAGGACGGAGTAGAGGCCCCAAGGCTTCAGGTCCGTTATGTGCTTCAGCTCGCCCTTGCGGTTAAAGAAGGTGCGCGAGTGACGGCCCGAGAGCGCGATGCGCCGCGGTATTTCACCTAGCAGCTCGATTATGTGCGCCAGGTGGTCCTCGTCTCTGTAAATGATGAAGCGTGGTTAATTTAGTTTTTGTCTTGGTATACAAAGTATTGATAGTGAAAAATTACAAAAGTTTTGCATAATTGTTATATTGTTTTAGGTAATGTCACAGAGCAAAATTGCTTACATTACATATTTTATAGGAAATTTCACGAGAACCACATAAAAGTGGATTTATAAATGTAGGGTTATTTTACGCGAAATGTAATAATTTTTCTATTTAATTAAAATAACTTTTAGTGGTGACTTAATTTATTATTTTCTCAATTAGTCGAAAAATTCTTTTGCTAGATTATTTAAAAAATACTTGACTCGTTATTAATATTTTTAATTTTGTGGTATTACACATTTTGGTTTCATTTTTAATGTAAAAGCATAATAAAACCTTTATGATGAAAGAGATTACTTAATATACAACATTAAAACCGAATAAAATGCTACTAGTCACCATTTTACATAACAAGTTCAATGTATAATACTAGATAAAGTAATTATAAATAAATGAAGCATAAACATTGATAATAATTTTGTGAAGTAAATATGAAAAAATGAACCGATATTGTTGACCATTTCAGACGGTTGAAATAGAGTTCACGTTAAACTTATTCAAAAATATTTCATGACATATCGCCCCCTTTTATCAAAAGTTAGCCTAAATTAAACTCACGAGAGGAAATGAACCGACGCTGGCGTATAATTAACTCGTGACATGCAACGTTTTTAACGATTTTGAGATTAAAAGAATGGTACACAAAGTAGCCCTAATGTATTTATAACATTCCTATAAATTGTGTTAGTATTCAAAATTAAATTTTATATCAAACAAATTAGATAATTAAAATATCGAAAAAATAACAGAACCTAGCAATCTAAAAATGAGTTTATATCTCGTCGAACCTCGTTATACAACATTTCGTTCATTCAAGTTCTGACATATCATTTCAGATCCCAAAGATATCATAATTTATTACCACACGAATCTAGAAAAAAAAAGAAAAACTAATCACCTGCAGTAATCTTCGCCACTGTGGGGATCGAAGAGGTAATCGCCGGTAGCTAGCTCGAAAGCCATACAGGCCGTCGACCAAATATCCGCTGACGTGTTGTAGCCGGCGCCGAGGAGGACCTCAAGTGAGCGATACTGGCGGGTCTGTATGTCTTCGGTGAACTTCTTATGAACCCAACAGGCATTTCCCAAATCGGCTATCTTGACCTCGACCTCGCAGTCGACGAGAGCCGGGTCGAGAGGCGCCACGGAGGCCCGCTTCAAGAGTTTGCGGTCACGCTGTGGCTGGTCACCTAGAGAATTGAATATAGAATTTTCTTTATTAATTCTAATGGTTATTATGTGAAAATGATTGTTGTTTTAAATTTCTTAACTACAAGATGAATTAAACAGTGTTAAATGTGAAAAAAATGTTAATATAATTTTTAGATTTCTCAAAAAAGTTTTATCTTTCAATATAACACATTTGATATGATAAAATTGTTGTTTGTTTTATAACTAACTATTGAAAAATTTTGTAAACAGAAACTATGAATATTTATCAATATTGATAAAACTTCAAGGACTTTTTCCGACGCATTAATTTATTTAAAAGTAGTTATTGAATAACTGAAGTTTTAATAACTAATTTTTTAAAATTGAGTTGAAAAGTCGACTTCAATATCCATTTTTAACTAAAATTCAAATTGATGGATCTCCTTTAAAACTGGATAATTTCACTTTTACAAATTTTAAATAAATGCAATACACGTAATTGCATTTACATGGGTTTTAAATGAATTTTGGAAAATTCAAAATATTGTTTTTAACACAAATTTTCTATTTAGGTATTCAGAAAATCTTTAAAAAAAATACGGAATCTTTCATCTAGAAGAAATACTAATATTTTTAAAATAAAATACTTGCCATCTTCGGCATCGTCACCATCAGTCAGCAGATTCGGCCCCTCACCAGAATCCTTCTCAATATCACACATGTCGACGATCTTGGACATCCTTGGCTCGTCGCTCGGTTCGACGTTATTCTCCTGACTCGACGTTGTGCCGCTAATCTGTGGCGGTGGTGGCGGTGGTGGTGTCGTCGACCTCACCTCCTCCTCTTCTTCAACCTCAACCGCCTCTTCCGTCGACGTCGTCGACATTTTGGCCTCACCGTTGTTGCCGGAATCGTCGTCGTCTACATCAGCTGCGGTGACCTCGGTGACAACAATATCAGTCGGGCTAGCGTCGATACCGTTGACGTGCATGAGTGGCGCCGAGGATGGCTCGGACATGTCGTCTGGTGACTCCTTGTTGCTTTCGGTGTTGTCCTCAATGCTCTCAGAGTTCAACTCCTGCTCGGTATTCGCTCCATCAGCATTGCTTGCGGAGCCCGGCGTCGCAGCTGTCTCGCCGTTCGTTTTGTGAGCTAGAGATTGAGAAAGAATTTTCTTAAATTAGCTTTATAAATTTTTACAGAAAAAAATTATATGCTATTCATCTGAAAGTGTGTATCTATATATTGTCAGATATAATTTCTTTAGTCAATCATCAAAGCAAAGTAATTATTGAAATATTACTAAATTGAAATAATGTACTTTAATGCAAATTCGTAATAATTTATCCGAAAATAAGAGATGTACAATAACAGTCTAAATAGTAAAGCAACTTTAGAATAAAAAAAATAAGTAATATAAAAATACCATCTATGCACTGAATTGAATAAAATAAACAAAGATTACAAGTGAAAAATGAAATTGAAAGCAACATTTTAGATATTTAAAATTTCTGCCTTACAAATTTCAATCTGAAAAGCTTCAAAGCCATGGCATGAAAATGATTACAATTTTCCCAAATTTAGTTTATCGTTTGTGCTTACCGGGTAATCCAGTCGTAGTCTCAGTCGTGTGAATAAGCGGCTTGTTTTGCTCCTCCATCTCCTCGATCTGCTCCATCTGTCGTTTGAGCAGTTCATTTTGACGCTTGGCCTTCTTTTTGAGCCGCTTCTTTTTATTCTTCGACATTTTCGCGTTGGGTACCGGTTCTTGAAACTCTTTTGGCGCCGTGGAAACAAGTGAGGCGGGTAATTTCAACCCGAGCGAATGGAGCTCTGTCGCCTCTGAGGCGAGCTTGCGAATGTACGTCTCGTCCACGCAGACCAACACGTTCTCCGGTTTTATGTCTGTGTGAATGATTTGGCCTGAAATTTGATTTAATCAATTTAAGATGTTAAATTTGAAAATTTAGCAAATCAAATAATGTTTTAGAAATCATACTACCAACAAATATTACAAGATTCAAAAAGAAATTCCATGAACATAACCTTTAAATATACGCACGTTTTTCGCTTCTACTGAATAAATAATATTTTCAATGAAGTATATATACACTTGTGTAAATTGAGGAATTTAATTTTTAGAATTTTATAAATATGCAATAAACATTTTAACTAAAGACATTAAAATTTGAAGATCTTACATAAAAAAATAAAATGTTTGAAGTAACTTACATTTATTGTGTAAATAATCTAATCCTTCAAGAACTTGTCTAATTATACGTCTAACATTGTTCCTGGGAATTCCTCTATAGTTGGACTTAATAATCAGTTTAAGAAGATTATGTCCAAGCACCTCAAACACCATACAAACATGTAAACCATTGATACCACTGATTTTGAAATCATTAAGCAACTGGACGGTTTTGTTGCGCTTTGGATCATTGGGATCTGTGTCACGTACATCCTTCAACAGTTTTATTTCGTCCAGCGCTGTTTCTGTGAAGTGTGACGCTGATTTTACGACCTTAAGTGCTACAAATCGCTTGTCCTATTTAAAAGAAAGTGAAATAATTTGAATTTCATAATTTACCATATAATTATTTAGTCTATGATAAAAATACTACTTAATATCTGTACATTACCTGTAAGTCCCAGCACAGCCAAACAGTAGAGAAGTGTCCCCATCCAAGTTTTCTTGTCACATGATAACGATTTAAGAAAAGATCTCCTATTTTAACTGGGTGGTAACCACCTTTGCAGTAATCAGTGCTATCTTCTTGCTCGTCATCTTCACTACTGTACATGTCGTCTTCGTCTTCAATAGTTTCATTACTTGAACTGTGACATGGCTCTAATCTGTAAATGCGATAATAATGATTTATTTATTCGAATGAACGAGATTTAAAAACAACATAAAATAATTAAAAAAATATTTTAAAAATACTTAAACTCTTTTATATTATTATGAACTAATTTCTATAAATATATTAGAATAAAATTCACACTTTTAAAAGAAAATATCTCTTATGGGATGAATAAGTATTTCTTATAATATTGGTGAGATTGTGTATCAAGATCTAAATTACATTATTTGTTATCTTATAAGTTATGAAAATTTGACAATGTCATTATTTATTAAATCTTCTTTGTTCCATTGTTGAAAAGATTAGCTATAATAATATTAAAATTTAGCAGTCTAACAAAAGATCTAGTAGGTGGCATAAATTAATGAGATTGTATGTACATATCTGATAATTAATGCATATCAATGGTTTTATTAAAAGCTTTGCTAAACTCTAAATTTATTTATAAAAATTACTACATAAATCTTTTTATGCAATTATTCAACAACATTTAAGCTAATTTTATTAAAAATAATTTTGGTTTGAAAATAAAAAGCTTTGTTGATTTGTTACTACCTAACAGTTGTACTTAAAAAATAAGCTTTATATGAATATACACATCACATCAGTCAGAATTCCATACTGACAAGCTTCAATGTACAATAGATTCTGTAAACTTGGAGCTATTCTAAAAATATGTATATCTTGAGAAAGAGAGTGAGGTGCCAACTACTAAATCACAAACGATACCACTGGCACTTCCCATGCAAATTTCAGTGCTAGATAAAGAGGTCAAAATCGCGAGTTTCTTAATAAAAAATGATTACATTATTAAAAAAATATCTAGTAGATAACAGAACATCATGAAATTATTGTACAGTTCCATTGTAATTTTAAAATGAAAACTTCAAAGTTTAGAAAGCAGTGTTACACAAATCTTTTAGGTAAGTACACATTGTTGCACTTGTTATGCAAGCAAAGCTTTTTTGTCTGAATTTCAAAATTCCAGTTTTGTCACAATAAATACAACTAGCCAATAACAAGTATAAACTTGATTGTTTGAGGAAGTTTAACAATATTTATTGGCACAAGATTTTAATTTTTCAATGTACACTTGACAAAAACTTTGGTTAAACTTATAATCCACTCAGAACCTTTGTAAGATACAATTTACTCTTTAGAAACTGAAACACATTTTCACACATATCAATTACAAAACTACTTATGTTAAACATAATGATCCAAGAAATAAAGCTTTAATATCAAGTGCTTTTGTACATTTGCTTATAATACATGTTTTTAATTAGCAGAAGCAATTACTCCACTTTATAGCAAGTGCACTGAAAGTAAACAGTGTCTATGCTAAACTGAACTATAGTTGTCATTGTGTAAATATGTTTCCAATAGAAAATGAATCCAAAGAAGTTAATTGCTACATCAGCACATCACTCGGTCAAGCTTCCTATATGAACTAAACGAAATGCTTCATCAGCTATTCAATCTAAAACCATTTTAGTAATTTTAACTTTAAGACATAGAACCAGAAATACATTTTTTTTCTTTTGCTTTTGTTTAAAGTTTTGAAATGATTTTCATTAAAATTGAATAAAATTAATGTAATTTAAAATTATTTGATTAACACATGTCAATGATCAATTACAAAGTACTAATTAAAGATATCAAGCTGTATTGATCAATTAAATATAAAAAATTTTATAAAAACTGTCAATGAAAAATTATGTTAATTTGTAATTTTGATTTAGCTATTGACTTATTAGTATCAATATTAAACAAGCTTGCTGTGATTTGAAATATAGTTTTATTATAAATTCAACACTTGTACTTTGTGATATTGTACAATAGTAAATCTCTTACCTCATATTTTCCAGAATAAATTATTTAAATAAACAGTTTCTAAATTATTTCATATTTAATACAAACATTTACAAGGACTACAGTCATGTATTCTTGACTAAATTAAAACAGGAATTAGTAATCAGTAGTTTTACATGTGATAACTATCAATTCATCTATTTTTCGTAAGGCTTACAAAAAAATTTTTAACTTTGATGATATAAATTACTGATCAGCTTTTTGTAATAAAGATCTACATTAAGCTACTCTTGACCAATTCAGCATAGCAATTTATCATAAGTGTTTAGATATACTTTTTCATACACAATGGTCTGAATGAACTATAAGTATACCTGCTACTTATTCAGTGCAAGCACATGTTGGCTGGTAAAAACTCTGGTGCCTTATCTCACCTGATGCACAATCCCACGCTTCCTATAAACTGAATGCTCAGCACAACTACTTATAACAACGATAAAAATAATAAAACCATCTACAAAGCAGCAAACAGCACGTACTCATCATCACGGTACCTGTTGCCGTTACCCCCACTGGCATACGGCCTATTGCTATCCTGATGGAAGCCTCCGGCAGTGGTACCCTGCTTACTGGGCTGATTCCTGGGAGGAGCGTTGGTAGCAGCCACCGTAGGACGCTGCTGATCCTTCCCCCGTTGGAGCATGTCCAACTTCACTGTCCTCTGCGCTGTCTCCATATAATCAGGTGAAGTGGTTGCTCCTCCAGCACTCTGGCTTGCTCCACCGCCACCTCCACCGCCGCCGCCGCCACCACCACCACCGCCACCCTTGCCCTTGCGCTTGCCGGGCTTGTGGCGCTTCTTCTTGGCCTGTATGGCAAGCACCCGCCTGTTAACGTCGGTCTTGCTATTCATCTCCTCCTCGTGCCCGCCGTCGCTGCCACTGCCGCCGCTCGCCTCTTCCTCGTCTTGCCCGATGCTCCGTTGTTCCACCGCGGTGCCGACTCCCGGACGACAACGACGTGCGCTCGCGCGGATAGACGACAACGACGACCACGACGATGCTGCTCCTTTTTACCGCTTATACACTGCCGCACGCAGTAAAGCGCGCGACTCTGTTGTTGTCGTGCTGTTACGCCGCCGCTGTGGCTGCTGCTGCTGCTGCTACTGCTGGTGAAGATGATATTAGCATGTCCTCGACGATGGTGTGCGGGCGCGCGGGGACGATGGACTTTTCGAGAGAGAAAGAGAGAGAGAAAGAGAGACGAAGACGACGACGACGAGCGTGCGTATCTCTGTGCCTATGTGCGCGCGCTCTCTCGCTAGTGCCTTTCTGCGTGTAAATGTATATGTATCTACGGATATGTATTTGTACGTATATGTGAGAGAATGGGTTATATAGTGGTAGCAGCGCATGAGCGCTGTATAGTGCGGCGCGCGCGCGCAAGAGAGAGAGAGGAGACGAACGAACGAATTACTTACGGGATGAGAGCGCGCTATATAGTAGTTATAGGAAAGAGAGAGAGAGAGATAGAGAATCGCGAGGAATATAGAGGTATAATATAAGCTCTATCACAGCGGCACACAGCGCGCGCGATACATGATGGGAGCAGCGGGGGGGCCAGGCCCGCGAGAGATCAGTGGCGTCATCTGACGCGCGAACTACTTTTGTTTCGTTTCGCGCAGCTGCGCGCGCGCGCGAGCGAGCTCAAGCTCGGCCGCCTTTTTTCCAATACGATGGAGCTATATCCCGCAGTTGATGGCCGTACGTTTCAACGGTGCCAACACAACAGAAAGAAGAGGAAGAGACGATGGAGCTAGTATACTAGTAGGATAAACAAAGGTTGTTGGTGGGTGGGTTCACGGGCACGCCACCCAGCTACCTTGTAATATTAACCGCATGATTGACTAAACTGTCTATAATCGTTGTTAGGCGCGGTTTTGTGATAAATGTATTATGAGTTTATGGCGGTATAGTTTAAGGTTAGGATGCGCGAGATATAGAATATAGCATTTCGGAGTCGCGATTTGCGCAGATATATGTATTCTTGCTATCCGCGCAAATATAGTGGAGAGTTTGCCTATAGGGATAACGGTCAGGGCCGGAAACGGAGGGGGCGAGATGACGAGAACGCCAATGGCTACGTTCTTTTTATTTTGATTTTTAGGATATATAGCCGTTTTAATATGTCGTGTATATATGTATACATATAAGGTACGTGTATGTACATGTATGAATATTCGCGGTCCCCGGGGAGTTACGTGCTGCAACCCGGGGGACGAACGGAGGAAATAAAGGTTGCTCGTGAGAGTGGGATGAGTGGTCGGCAAGGTAGAGTGCGTTTCGTCCCAGGTTTACCATCTGAACTCATTAGTAAAGCTGTGATGGTAACCCGTGCCTTAGACGCGGTGGATGTCTGCTGGTTTCGACCACTGGCAGGTTTGCAAGGTAGGTGCGAGCTGTATGGTGGTTGAGGAGAGAGGTTCGCGGAGCTGCACAGGTGCCCCTGCCAGTGGTGAGGCCGGAGGGCGAAACACAATAGATGAAAGCGAGCGACAGAGTTGAATGCGGAACTCGAGAGACGAAGAGGAAGGAGATATCGACTGAGCCTAAACCTATAGCTCCATGGTGCCCCCCCCCCCCCAGCTGTGGCATAGAACGCTGGCCAGGTTTAGCGTAATGAGGCTTGGACGGGACATAGTGCAGCGATGGCAATTCGGGCCACTGCCAGGGAGTGAAGACTGCGACCTGGGGGAGAAAATGATGCACTATGTGCCGTGATGCCGGGGCCAAGTTGGCCGTGTGAGGCAAAGGTGTGTGTGTGTAGATGGAGGAGCTACGTCTGATAAGTTAGCGGGTCCATTTCGATAAATAGAAGATTTTACTATTGCATTAATTACCGCAATTTAGCCGTAAATAATCCGTAAAATTAAAAAATTTGCCGTTCGCATTTTTTTTAAATAGGAGGACCGCTAACGTGGTATGCAAGTTAGCGGGCCACCTCCACAAAACTCGTTAAAAATACGTAAACTCGCAAAACGAAACTGACCGATAATTGCCGCATAATTAGCCGTTAAATATCCCACCAATCAAATTAAAATATATTTATTATTAAAAAAATGACATTGAATTATTTCATACACCCAGTAACGTCGTATTGTCGCTCCTGAATAAAAAGACGGTATATCTCAGCGGCCGGTTAGAAAAAACGGTATCTCGGCGGCCGGCTAGAAAAGACAGTATCTCGGAGGCCAGTTAGAAAAGACGGTATCTCGGCGGCCGGTTGGAAAAGCCGGTATCTCGGCGGCCGGTTGGAAAAGCCGATATCTCGGAAGCTAATTTTTTTTGCTCCGATTTATGTGTACGTGAATAAATATTACGAAGACGAATTCGTCTTAACAAAAGAAAATTATTTTTCAATAAACCCAATTAATGAAGCATTGAATCGAACAATATGTATAGTTATATATTCAATGTTATGCCTACTATATGCTTCTTTTCTTTTTTCAATAATAAACAGTTTCGACTGAGAAAGTGCAGACGTATAATCGTTATATAAGTGTATATATAATGATTAGAATAGTATATGAAAATACATCTACTGATGTGTGTGTGTGCGTGCGTGTGTGTGTGTGTATGTATGGAATATTTGAATTATATATATATATATATATTCCTAAATTAATAGGTATGTGGAGTGAAACACATTTTATACGATATATTAACCATAAAAACCCATGAAAAAGTTGTTAATATGATCTGAAAATCTAATCTTTTTTTATTAATTGGTTTTTATTGGAAAAATAATTTTCTTTCGTTAAGGCGAATTCGTTTTCGTAATATTTATTCATGTACACATAAATGTGAATAAAGTTTATTTCATCGCATCTAAAATCAAATACTGAAAGTATTTGGTCAGTGTTGCTGACCTAAGCCGGAGCAAAAAAATTATCTTCCGAAATATCGGCTTTTCCAACCGGCCGCCGAGATACCGTCTTTACTAGCCGGAAGCCGAGATACCGTCTTTTCTAACCGGCCTCAGATATACCGTCTTTTCTAGCCGGCCGCTGAGATACCGTCTTTTTATTCGGGAGCGACGATATGTACATTAGGCTGGGCTCCCTAATGAGCCATAAAGTTTATTTAGGTTCGTAAAAGGGCGACCATCTAAAATTTTCTCAAATACTTGCCGCTTTACTTGTACGATTTAAACACAAAAATTTCCAGGATTAGCCGTAGACTGCGATGTTCTATATCATTGAATACTTGTATTTTTTCAGCGTGCTGACTATGAGAGGGTCAGACCTCCGGAACACATATTTTACTCAAACTTTGAGATATGTTTTTGGATACCAAAATATGATAGAAGATGGAATATTAGACCCTAACGATTTGATAAGCTCGAGTTATCGATAATTTTAGTTGTATTTTAAGGAAATATTGCAAAAATTGTTCGTTTTAATTTGTTTATTATTTAGTTTAGATAAAGCATACATACAATTGTCAACAATGAAATTAAAAGTAGAGAGTGTCAACTTTTTGTTGCATTTTTCAGAATTGAAAAATATTGAATCTATCGAAAGTTGTGGAAGTTTAAATTTAAACAATGAAAATACATTAAAATAGACATGATCTAGTTTCCATTGATTTATAAGCGTATTTTTGATGCTTAACTTTAAACTATCACAACTTTGGATAGATTCAATATTTTTCAATGCAACTAAAAATGTCGATAACTCGAGCTTATCGAATCGTTAGAGTCTAATATTCCATCTTACATCATATTTTGGTATCAAAAAACATATCTCAAAATTTGAGCAAAATCCGTGTTCCGGAGGACTGACCCACTCCTAGTGAGTCAGCTAACTTGTTACACCGTGTACTCGTGCTCCTCAAACAGCAGCGATTCAGAATCGCTACGAGAAGGAGTTGTTGCATGACTCGGTGCGCTGCCAGGAAGTAAATCGTAGTTGTGACCTGGAGATGTGAGTGTGCTCGTTCCGGGTGTGAGGCAAGCGTTATGCATTATGCCGTGAACTGCATGGGCTGTAGGTGACAAGTGCGTATGTGATGTGGATCAGAAGGGATCACGTCGGAGTCAGCAATGATGCGGTCCCCGGGGAGCTACGCGCTGCAACCCGGGGGCTGAACAAGGGGAGTAAAGGATGTGAGAGTGGGGTGAGTGATCGGTAAGGTAGAGTACGTTTTGTCCCCGAGTCAACATCTAGACTCATCAATAAGGCTGTGATGGTAACCCGTGCCTTAGACGCGGTGGATATCTGTACTGGCCCTTACATGCGTATATATAGTTATGCGGGGCCTAATTACGGACGCTTGCAGGTTTACAAGGTTTACGAGCTATGGTGACTATGAAGCGAGGTTCGCGGAGCTGCCATAAAGCTACGCCGTACCGTACTATAATCTTATACAGCTATGAAATACGGTACTATATACTTGTATAATATATCGAATATTATTCAATTGCTGAATATAGAATATATAGATGTTGCCAGCAATTAATAGACTCAGTCATGCTACCGCAATATAGTTTTTTTCAAATACTAGCTTGTTGCTATAACATGTGAGCATCATTTTCTTCCTAGTACTTAACTGGTAATTAGCAAGTCTTAAAACTATTACTGTAGACCGATGTAATCTAATGCTTGAGCGGCGTCGTTGCCCCTAATTACTTGTGAGCCTCCGATGTACCCGATTGGCGAATATATATTAGTTAGAAATTATTCTAAGATTTTCAGAACGTAGATTTATAGAACGCCCAGAAAAGACCATTCGATCTTTACATCTTGCATGTAATACTGATAATTTTAAATACTATTCATTGTCTCGTAAAATTTTCAATTATTACAAGTTTTCTTGCAAATTCTTTTTATTCGCAAAAATTATGAAATAAAAAATTAATAAGGAAAATTTCAACTTAATAAAATTCTATACCCTTCAATCATTATACATTCTACGGATAAATTTTCAGAACTCACAGATAGATATTATTTTATCGAAACTTAAACACATAATGATTCACTTTTCTATTCAATTGTACAATGAATCACATCGATAATGCAGTGGTAGAGTGATACTAGTGTTCAAAACCATCTTTGGCTATAGCATTCTCATCCCCTTACAAGCCCCTAAAATTCGAGCGCGAGTGTTTCGAAGCATTTTGCCACTTGTGCTGCTTGTCCGGTGTACCGGTGTATTTGAATTCGTAGCTCCCTTTTGCTTACTTAGAAGTCTGACCCTACCACACGGATGCATCCATAGGGTTCGGTGAATCTTTCATAGTCAACTTGCTTCTCTCTTTCACATTTCATATTACTCTATTGTTTTCTAAAAGCATAAACGAATCGCTGGTATAAACTAAATATAAATAATTTATGTGTCCCACGGTAAATAATTAAATAACAAATAATGTTTATTATTTTTTTATTTTTATTTTTAATTAGTGTATAATTATATTATAGCATACAAAAATAATTTAGTCAATATTCTTATTGAAATTTTGAGAAATTAAATGTTAAAGATTAATCGAAATATTTTATTTTTTATAATCCATTGTTTGTTTAAAAGTACAATTGCTAATGTCGAAAATAAAGAAAAAAATCTGAGAAAACAAAGATGGTAAATTATAAAAAAATTACTAAGATTTCAAAAAAAACTGCATTGAGAAAAATGGAGTTAGGCACGTACGTTACTTTTACTTTCAGACGGCTGCTTGCTTCTTGCGTATACAAGTCATTAACGCTCCCCTAAAAATCAGCATCACTGTAGTATCGATTGGTATAAATTGAAACAAAGATTATTAATTTCATACATAGATACCTATAACCACAAGGAGAAAAATGTTGTAAAATGATTCCCTAAAACATTACCACAATTCATGGATAACGTTCCCATAAATTTATAATAATTTTTACAGTATAAAAAAATTTGTCATTAATTGTTAATTACAATTTTTACCATAAATATGGTAATTTCTAATACAACATATTATTTTTCCCTATGACAGCTTTTACAAAAGTCAGGACATGTATAGGGAAAAGCGGTAAGGGAAAAATTTTATTAATAATATTCCGTACCCACATGCGCACCGTGCATAATCCCCACGTGGTAAGGGTACTAGCGTGAAGCGTAACCATTGTTGTTGGTAGGCCAAGCTGCTGCGGCTCAGCTAAATTAGAATCGACATAGTCTTCGCCGAGGGGGGAGTAACTATAAAAACAATTCGTTGCGGTCTTGCACGTGTCAAAAGTGAGATTTAAATGGTATATAGCGCAATGGGGATGTAATGTATATTATCATGGTACAGTGCAAACTCTACTATCTTTATTAATAATAAACGAGAGAAATAAGTACAGTGGAAATACTTAACTAGTACTTTTTTTACACTTATACTATTTTTGGAAAATCGAAGGTACAATAAAAGTATAAAATAGATATTTCTTCTTTTTGAATTTCACTAATGTATTGTAATATTTTAGATAAATACATTTACTTCTGAAATGTTCATAAGAAATATCTTTTTTGGTAAATTTTCATGGGATTTTTTAATTTTATCGCGATCTATTTTGTGAAGAAACGTAAAAAATTTAAAATTTTATTAACTTTTTATAAGACAGACGCTCTATTAATTAATTTTGAACGAAGGGAATCGATGAAAGAATAAAAAATCTCAATCTCTAACGTTTCTTCAAAAATGGACGCAGAGAAAAAAGGGTATAATTATTGCATTAATCCAAAATAAGAGATTACTTGTTTTACTTAAATTATACACTAATTGAAAATAAAAATAAAAAAAATAGATATTATTTATTATTTAATTATTTACCGTGGAACACATAAATTATTATTTAGTTTATACTAGAGATTCGATTATGCTTTCAGGAAACAATAACATAATATGAAATGTGAAAGAGGGAAGCAAGTTGACTATGAAAGACTTACCATTACGAACCCTATACGGATGCATCCGCGTGATAGGGTCAGATTTCTAAGCAAGCAAAAGGGAGCTACGAATTCAAATACACCGGTACGCCGGACAAGCAGCACAAGTGGCAAAATGCTTCGGAACACTTGCACTCGAATTTTAGGGGCTTGTATAAGGGGATGAAAATGCTATATAGCCAAAGATGGTTTTGAACACTAGTGTCACTCTACCACTGCATTATCGCCGTGGATCATTGTAATTGAATAGGAAAGTGAATCATGATGTGTTTAAGTTTTGATGAAATAATATTTAGCTGCGTGAGTTCAGAAAATTTATGTGTAGAATGTATAATGATTGAAGGCTATAGAAATTTGTTATGTTGAAATTTTCCTTGTTAATTTTTTATTTCATAATTTTGACGAATAAAAAGAATTTGCAAGAAAAATTGTATTGATTGAAATTTTGACTAGACAATGGATGGAAATGAAAAATTATCGGTTTTATATGCAAGATGTAAAGATCAAAATATGGTCTTTTCTGGGCGTTCTATAAATCTACCTGAAAATCGTAAAGTAATTTCTATGTAATATATCTCGTCGGGCGTACGTCGGACGATCGCAAGTAATTAGTGGAAACGGCGCCACTAAAACATTAGATGGGTCTACAGTAATAGTTTTAAGACTTGCTAATTACCAGTTAAGTACTAGGAAGAAATTATTTTTTACTTGTCATAGCAATAAGCTAATATTTGAGAGAAAACCATTTCCGTACCATGAACGAATTTGAAATCTATAATTATTTTACATTCTATTTTTATGGTACATGCAGACACCTGTGTATGTGGATGTGTGTCTGTGTGTGTAGTTTATTAATCCAGAGTAAGTATATAAATGAAAGAATATAGGTTTCAATCATTGTACGTGTTTACATTATACAAAATAATCCAGCAGAGGAAAGTAGTTTTCCTGTTCACTGGTCCGGTGTACTTAAATCTAACTTAAAACAATTGAAGATACAAACATAGATTTTATTTACAATTATAATAGTTGAGATTGCTACTGTTTATACGTCCACGGTGTATTTCACAGTACCAATTCCAACCATAGGCAGTTATTATAAATTTTTAAATTTTAATGATAAATAATTATGGAACAACAGTAAATAATTACTATATTTGTTAGTAATTATTTTTAAATTATTATAGCTCTAATATAACTCTATTTTTTATGCTAACAGTTTTGAGTCTTTTCGGAATTTGAATACTTTTCTTTCTTGTTGTAGTGTTTGAGTTAAGATATATCGATTGTAATTCGTTATAATGATAAACTATTGATTAATATGAAAATAATTGATCTAAGGACATTGTATTTACATCACAGATAAATTTGTTCTTATTAACAATTTTTATTAATCTAATTTAAAGGCTTTTGAACAATTTGATACTGTTTATATACGCGCCTTCCCAGATATAATCTTAGTCAGTTTGTAAAAAATGAAAATAAAAGTCGAAGACTATTCCAAGATATTTAGTACTCATAACCCTCTCGATTATTGTACCGACTAAGTTGATGTTCAAATTTTTTGGAGTACTATTAAATTGATTTCCAAATTCCATGCGAACTGTTTTGTCAGTGTTTATATACAGTGAGAGTTTATACAGAGCTAACGCAGCTGAATATTTGTCGTAAAGAATCATTCGTTATTGATGTTTTAGCTGTAGTAACCACAGCAGTATCATCCCCTTATGAAACGATAGAATTTTCTACTATTTCTATCTCGAGATAGAAATAAGAGATCTCTTATCCAAATGTGTATATATATATATATATATATATATATATATATGTGTACAGTTGTACGCCCGCTATATCTAAAGTAGTAATCAGAAATATATAGTAAAAGTATTATCGCGCAATGTATCCTTTATAATCATAGAATTCATAGTCTACGAAGCGATTGATCGGATTGGCATTATAGTATAGGCAAATTCGGGGAGTTTATCTTACCTTTGTGATTTTATCAATGAATCATGCTTTCAGGTGCACTTTCTGTTATGGCTTATACAATTATCGCACTCTCAATTGATGGACCGCCCGCAAACTCTGTGAGGCGACTTAATCGTATAATGTTCTTTCATATCTTTTATGCAAAAAAAATAGAATACCACTTTACAGGTGCTTCATGCTTGACATATATATGTACATTGGTCTGTGACTTTTTCAAAGATGTTAACATTTTGATAAGATGTATTTTTTATTTATGTATTTCTGTTACAAAACTTTTGTCTTTCTTTTGAATAAAGTTAAATACAATTCGTAAAAGTAAATTACTACAATTGTTTATATTCTAGAGTTTATAATGTAGTATCAAATAATTACTCAATAATATCAAAAGCTACACTGACCCTGGTAGAAATTTTAATCACATTTTTGCTATAAATTATCTAGTATTCAGAATATAGTCAATTTTAAGTTAAAAATTAAATATAAAGGTCGGTAAAAACATAGCGTTTTTAGCCAGAGATCTGACTAAATTATGCTTAAGCCCCTATGTAAAAATTTTATCCAAAATTTTATCCAAAATAAAAAAATTTTTTCTCTGATAACTTTATGGCTACTTCAAAGAATTCATCATTAGAACCACTACTTATCTTTATATTTTCAATATCAAATTTGATATTATTTCCTAAAACTGTTTGTGATCTTACAGGTACAGTTTGTAGAAGTTTTAAATTTAATAATTCTAATAATTTACAGTACGAATATGGGGTATTTTACCCTTAATAATCCATTTTTTATTTTTTTTTTATTTCCACTGATTCAAATAATTTATTTTACAAATATCATCTTTGGAATTCCTTATTTCAATATCTTCCTCATTATTACTCATAATATCTTGATCACAATCATAGGTATCAATACTAACATTTTTTTATTTAGCCCAAAAATTTGTGACAAACTATTCAATTCATTTTTTTCTTTTGTGGTATTGCTTAGATCGTTTCTTACTATACGATCCATACCCGTCTGTATTATTGTATTGTAATTTGTCTTTAAATACAATAATCAGCGGGCGAAGCACGTGTGTGTGACTCTAGTTTTTATAGAATATTAAACTGGTAAGTGCGTTCTCCAAAAAAAAAAAAAAAAAAAAAAAACCTTATAAATCAAAGCTTAACTAACTCTTAACCAGAAATGATAGTTAATTGATAACTAACTAACGAATATCGTTAGTTATATGTTAAAAAATTATCGATTTAGTCTATTTACAGCTAAGAAATATAGCTAATTCATTAAATTTATAGAAATTAACATGACATTATATTTTTATAGCGCTGATCGCAGTTTTATCATATTTTATTTATATATGATTCATTTATACAAGAAGAAACATTATGCGAAAAATCTTTTTTATAAAGCATTAAAGACAAAACATTTGTTAAATATATAATTCATGTTTTTCGTAAATTTTCTAAAAGTTTTAATAAAAAATTAACGAGTACTATCCATAATTTTTTTTTTCAACCAATTTGGTACAATACAAACAAATGGTTAATGGCAAGCACTAATACAAATTTACAACTTATTGTACCAAGTTTTCAAAAAAGATTGAATAAGATCTTATGACGATAGTATCATGGTGAGATAACGCGCAGGCATATTAAACTTTTAATGTCGTACCCTCCAAAGCTAGGAACTGGCCGCTACTCGTACTACCAATTTTCGAAGCACCACGACGAATAAGAATATGAGCCGCGCATTGTGTACAAAGATTGACGGTGCCCCCTATAATGGCTTTTTAAATGCTTTTCGCTTGCTGTGCGAGAGCTTCTCTATTAATGAAAGGGGCTAGACCTACAAGCGTTTTGGTAAACGGGACGGGTAGCTCCCCTAGTAGCACCGCTGCACCTTGCGCACCAAAATGTCCAACCCCCACTATTTGGCATTATCGTCGCTGTATAAATAAGCTGGGGTCTGTACGATTCGCTCAGTTGTCAAACCAACTTTGCTCTGAGAACATCCTAACAATAGACACTATATTATTAGTGAAATACTAACAATTTTCAAAGTTGGTTTAACATTAAGAAAAAAAGTGTTGGGAATGGTATAAAAAAAAAACAAAAAAAAAACGTTAACAATAAAATAAGTGTGCATAATCGTAGTGCTATTAGTGCCAGTTACTACTGGATACCAGGGTTTGAAATTTTTCTCCTTCTCAAAAAATTCTCAAATCCGCCCTGATGTTGGACATCGCGAGAAATACGAATACACATCCAATGATCTCGAATAACGCACTAGTTATGAGTATCGGAGGTTTTAAAAAACCAGTGCCAACTATGCCTCCAAATGCTGTTTACACTGGTAGACCAACTGTAAAGGCAGGTAGTGAATTGGCTATCAACGCTTCTACTGAAGTAATAGACGTTAGTGTAGTTGCACAGAATCCACAGTTAATTCAATATGTAAGTATTCTTAAGATTATTTATATTTCAATAAATTCACTTTATCCATTCATTAATTTGGTCAAAATACCATAATAGCTACTGACAATTACTATTTACGTTAGAGGGATTACTGTACAAATGATGTATGTATACAAATATATCTATAAACTATAAGTTTTAACGACATCGTAGGGAATCAAAACAAAATTGGCATATAAGATTTATATCCATAGTTTACAATATCGTTATTTTCTACAAGTACATATTTTACATAAATTACAAATAAATACTGCCAGACCTAGAACCTCAGTCTAATAGGTTTTTTAATGCGTAATAATAAATTTTTAAAGAAATCAAGTCAACATGATGTACATCATAAAATATAAGAATCGCGTTGAGTTTGTTTAGAAATGTATATGTCATTGGCCATTATGTTATTTTCAGCTATTAGTATAACTATAGTATTACTACTTTATTACTACTAATATACTTTTTTTTTATTTTAAGATTTGAAATACTAAAATGTTCTATCAATTCTAACATCCTACAAAACTATTATTTTTTAGGTGGAAATAAGTGATTACTGTGGTAGACTTTATTGTTCGAATGACGGTACAGTCCACGCTTCTTGTTGGCTCAAAATAGTCACCATTGCAAAAGATTGTCAAAGTTGTAATGTTCTATTGATGATGACTTCAGGGGGCATTGTACTCAAAACCATTAGAAGCATTACTCCCGGAGAACCACTCTTGATGTGGTTTACAGAAAATGTCTTGGCCATGCTGAATATGCCTTATTTGACAAACATAAACATAAAGGGTAAATATATTGTTATTTGTTGCTTGCTCTGAAACATATAAGTTAAATATTTTTATTGTATCACGTTTTACGCACTAATTTTTTGTATAATGCAAATTTTATCAAAGTTGCGTTTCGCGAGCTGAAATAACATATAAATACAATAACAGTTTAATTTTGATTTTTTTTAGGACAAAATCTCTACACATGCCATTTGTGCAACAACCACTTTGAATATCCGAATCCTTTAAAGATACATTTAGCGCTGAAATGCAACCGTTTAGATAGCAATTACTTGTGGACAGTATTGGCTAAAGAAGTAAATGCAGTTTCACGATCACGAGATCAATCGATCGGTTCAGGTCTATCGACATTTAAGTTTACATTAACGGGATCACCAGGAACATCTCCACCTTCATCGTTGGCTAGAACGTCGCCACAGTTATTTGCTCGAGAATCATCGGCTTCAGTGGAAGAGAACTCATTTATAAGTGCAGGAATTGGAAGCAGTATATCAAATAATATAGATACTTTTATAAATTATTCACCAACATCATCGGACCATGCATCACCTACGTTATCGAATATTTCTCAAGTATCGCCACCTAGTCAAACATCGTTCTGTTCAACTAGTTTATCGTCATCTACACTCATCTCGCCAGAAAAAAAGAATCTCGATCAACGACATTCCGCTTTTAAACCTTATATCAATAAGCCATTTATCATTCAAGCAAATAATTTACCTTCATGTGACAAAGCAATGATTATTTCTTCTTTTCCTCCCTATCCTTCCGAAGTTATTCCAATTCGTTCAGATTATGATCAAGCAGCGCGCTTAGAAACTGTTGTTAGCAATCTCGGGAAATCGAAGCAAGGCCATAAATGCGTTTATTGTGGCAAAATTTATTCAAGAAAGTATGGGTTGAAAATTCACATAAGGTACATTTTATTTATTCTTATATCCTTTACAGTTAACGATCCATGTTTTATAGTTATATTCAATGTGTATCGGTTTTCGTTATTTTATTTATTTATTCATTTCTTAATGTTATGAACACGATCAAGTCAGTTTAATTTTAAAAATTTCTTACACTCAGTTTGGATTGAACTATTATAATATTTTAATTAATCTATCTTAAATACTTATACTCGAAAATTCAATCTTGAAAATTCAAACATATTAGATTTGCTCAGCTATGCTGTTTTTTTAATAGAAAAATAAGATATAGTATAACATTTACACTGTCTTAAAAACAATAAAAGTCAACTATTTCAGTTGTTATTAGTTGTAATTCTCAATGTTGTTTTTAATTTGCATTAATCAAAGTTATAACAGAAAAAAAATTTGTAAAATTAATCGTTAAGGCGATTATTCATAAGAATAACTCACATAAATATATTGAATATGTTATTAATTTATAAATATATGTTGTAGAATTCATACTGGATATAAGCCACTCAAATGTAAATACTGCTCGAGACCATTTGGCGATCCAAGCAACTTGAACAAGCACGTTCGTCTTCATTCCGAAGGTGAAACGCCTTATCGATGCGACATGTGTGGAAAAGTATTAGTCCGAAGGCGAGATCTCGAGAGGCATATCAAATCACGACATCAAACTGCTATGGAACACCACCAGGCTTCTGATAATTCATCTGACGGAGCTGAAATTTAATTGTTTAAGGAGACGTAGCACTACCTAAAATTTTGAGTTTAAAGTCTGACGAAAGGCAAAATTTAATCCTCTGTAGTGATCATATTTTTATACAAAGATAATAAATAACGAATGTTAAATTCTGTAAATTTCGCTTTTACAGAATCTAATACTTTAAAGTCTTTTGACGATCACTTCAAAAGATTAAATATAATAATGTAAGCCTTTATAGAAAAGGGAGCTTTTTACTTGTTAAAATCATCGTTATAGTTCTAATATTATAATTTTGAAAAAATATTAAGGCAAGAAAATACTTCTGTATAACAGAATTTCATCGCATACTTTTAGACTTTAAAAGATTTCTTTTATAAAATTATAATTTTTAAGACGTGGATGTGGACTTTACCACTTTTAAAGCAAGTTGTGTAGTTTTAAAATATAAATATTAATTTAGTGTAATCGTGTTTGTAAATCGACATTTAATTTAATTTAGATAAAAATAAAAGCTGGCACTTTTATGCATATATATATATATATTAATTTTCATGTATCTTTTTTCAATATTTTATAATGAATAAAAAAGGTTATTCTTCGAAGCTTTCGTTTAAAGAAAGTAAACTTTTTTACTGCAATTAAGACTACACAATTTACAATATAGGATGTAATCTTTTGAAGAGTATATTTTATATATAAAAGTTAATAATATATATCATTACTTTCAAAGCATTTACATAAATGTTTATATTTGATTATATATATATGAAAGAAGTTATAAAAACTAAAAATATTTTAGCACGTTACTTAACACTAGTTTGAAAACCTCGCTCGCAGTCATTCGCTCGGCAAAATATCTTTTCCTAAAAGACAATCAAATTTAATTTGATCACTATAAATTATCAAGTTTATGTATAGCCCTATATAAAAAAGAAATGGTCTTGAGATTGTCATCTCTATTGATTGCGATTGGTCAATTCGAAATGAACATGTAAAATTTAATTGGCCCTCGATAAGCCCTAATACTGCAAGTATTTTAAAAATGTACAAAAATAAGCTTAACCTACATAATTTATAATGTTAGTTAATGTTGAATAAAAAATATTTTGTAATAATAAGATTTTTTATTAACTTAATATAATACATAATATAATTTAAGTGAAGAATAATCTTTCGATATTTATGAAAGTATTATACTTTTATAATTTATAAATAATTTAAATATGATAGAACATGGCCAAGTCTCTGTCAAATCGAGAGGTCAACAAATAGATTTTCATAAAACTCGCAGAAAATGTTCTGATACTCATTTCGGATATCCCTGAATTTTTTTTAGATTTTTTTGACCCATAGTTTTGAAGATATAAGAGGTCAAAAACTAAGTTTGATGATTGTCAAAAAATAAGTTTTGATGATTTTTTGCATTTTTGACCTATTTTCATCAATTTATAACTTCTCGGGGAAGCATTTTTCGCGATAGACACAAGAATAGTTTTTTTGTAGAATTTTCTCAGCTTAACACAATAGTAACACGTATTATACTAATAGTTAATTAGTTAAAACGGAGATTTTACCTTAGACATTGGTAATTTCATCATTTAATGAATTAATATTCGAATGTTTATTTGGAAAAGTAATTCTGTCAGGCGCTCCGTATATGTAACTACTATGTTTAGAATTTTTTTGTGATATACTATCAACATTTTTATCAGATACACCCGTTTTAAAACTAGATAAAAATTCGAAAATACAGATTCCTACTTACCAACATCGCGGTTTTTATTTAACTAAACAATTTTTAACTATTTTTTAAAAAAAAAGAAGACTGTCAGGCGCTCCGTATATATAAATACTATATTAAAAAAAGTTTTTTGAGTATCTATCTGAATATCTTTTGCAAATACTAATGAATTTACTCTAAAATTTTTTTGAGTAGAATTTACTCTAAAGTTTTTTTGTATTCCTAGAATTGTCATCTATTTGAAAAAGAGCATATCTCATGGAATTGCTGATAGAATCGGTAAAAAAATTTCTAAGTATAATATTAAGATATACGGACCGTCTGACAGACTTGGTTTTCCAAATAAATGTTCGAATTTTATTAAATTAAATAATAAAATTAGGTTATTTTTCGGTATCAATACCGACATAATTTTAAAATGACTATATCTTCTGCAAACACTAATAGAATCACTCAAAAAATTTTTTTAGCATAGTATTTACGTATACGGAGCGCCTGACAGATCTATTTTTTTTTAAAACCTACTCAGAACTTATTTAATTAAATAAAAACTACAATTTCGGTAAGTAGGAATCCGTATTTTCAAATTTTTATCTAGTTTTACAACGGGCGTATCTCATACAAATGTTTATAGAATATCACAAAAAAAATTCTAAGCATAGTAGTTACATATACCAAGCGCCAGACAGAATTATTTTTCCAAATAAACATTCGAATGTTAATTCATTAAATGATGAAATTGGGTTGATTTTTGGTATCACATAGCAGTAAATAATATAATATAATCAGTAAATAATCAGCTAAAATAATATAATAGAATTATTTCAGTATGATCATTTTGAGGACAGCTATTGGTGTTATTGATCGGAGTTATGTTTATCAGTGACTTTGTATCTTTCAACATATTTGAATTTTCGCGCTATTTATTTTTATGTCAGTTTACCATTGACGAGATGCTTGACGAGCCATAAATTTACATTTTACAACAAATAATTATACAACAAATAATTATACACAAATAATTAAACAAAAATATTTAAAATACTTAAAACTTTGTCAAAACCAAAGTTCTTTCCAATATATGTTTTCACAATCATCACCTTTATCCCAAAGAAATGCTTCAAATCCTGACGTCATGGTACCCAATAAACCCAAACACACGTTGACCCCAATGTCACGGTAAGTCAATTCCGTTCGGCTGTAAAAATGGCGCTTCCGCTTGGCGTTCATCTGACGCGCACGATTTCCGTCTTACTGTGAGACTCTCTCATGCCCACATGGTTCGCTTGTTCGCGTGCCGACGGTCGCAAAGTAGTAAACGCGGCGATGCTTTGAAGCCT
Source organism: Torymus tubicola (assembly GCA_035583055.1). NCBI lineage: Eukaryota > Metazoa > Arthropoda > Insecta > Hymenoptera > Torymidae > Torymus > Torymus tubicola. The sequence continues at coordinate 18,106,562 of JAWWEQ010000045.1, forward strand.
CGTCGTCGTTGTCTTTTCTATTAATATTCGCTGAAAAATCAGGACGCTATCATGGTAAGAATGCTTTATAATTATAAAGTAGTATTAACAATGAGAAGTTTGTTTGTGTTTGTAAATAGAGGGTTTGTTGAGAGATAACCTATATCGGCGTTAGCATGTGTCAATTGAACACGCTGTAAACATAAAGTACAATGTGTTTGTTTAGAATACAATATTATTTTTTTGTTTTCGGTTCAGTAGTGTTTGTTACTAATTGTAAATAGAAAAGAGCTTTGTTTACACTTGTTCACTATAGTTTTTGTTTATATAACCTATAAAACTTTGATTTACATTATTTTTATTCCTTTACATGGTAAAAGAACAATATATTGTAATTTTATAAAATTATTTATTTTATTAACAATTCTGTTTTGTAAATTTCAGTCCAAGTTATTTGTACTCTACGAGCATGCTGCAGGCTACTCCCTTTTCTCCGTTAGGGAGTTTGAGGAGGTCGGCATGCTATTGCCTCAGGTTGAAGCATCAGTCACAGACTTGTCTCGCTTCAATCAGGTGGTCAAACTTGTTGGCTTCTCACCTTTCAAAACTGCCTTGACTGCTCTGGAGAATATAAACAGTATATCTGAAGGTATTGTGCCCGAAGACTTGAAGCTGTTTTTGGATACCGATGTGCCCAAGGCAGGAAAGAAGGAAAAAGTTATCCTAGGAGTTGCTGATCCTAAGCTTGGTGCCAGTATCACAGAGGCTTTGAATATTAAGTGTGATCATACTGGAGCTGTCCCTGAAATCATTCGTGGAATCAGGTTTCACTTCCATAACTTAGTAAAGGGCTTCACAGCTAAGAGCTCAGGTGTTGCACAATTGGGTTTAGGTCATAGTTATTCCAGAGCCAAAGTCAAGTTCAATGTTAACAGAGTAGATAATATGATCATTCAAAGTATAGCTCTATTGGATCAACTTGATAAAGATGTCAATACATTTAGCATGCGTATAAGGTAATTGAAATATTTTTTATACTCTTTTACAATACATATATTGCGAAAAGCAATATAATATATAGCTACTTTCTGTGTTTACATATCGATGAATTATTTTTCAGAGAATGGTACAGTTATCACTTCCCAGAGCTCGTCAAAATTGTACCTGATAACTACATGTATTCAAAAGTTGCCCAACTCATTAAGAACAGAAAAGAGTTGGACCAGGATAAACTAGATGCTTTAGAAGAAATTGTTATGGATAGTGCAAAGGCTCAAGCTATTATTGATGCCTCAAAATCTTCAATGGGAATGGACATCAGTCCTCTTGATCTCATAAACATTGACATGTTTGCCAGCCGCGTTATATCTTTGGCTGATTATCGTAAAGAACTAGCTGAGTATTTGAGAGCAAAGATGTCTGGAGTAGCTCCCAACTTGGCAACATTGATTGGCGACCAAGTAGGCGCTCGTCTCATTGCCCATGCCGGCTCACTTACGAACCTCGCCAAGTACCCAGCATCAACTGTTCAGATATTAGGTAATTAAACCTATCAAACTGTTTTTAATAATTCTTAGTCTGATTTTTTTATTCTAATTTATCTTTTTTCGTCTTTAGGTGCTGAAAAAGCTTTGTTCAGAGCGTTGAAAACGAGAGGCAACACGCCTAAATACGGTTTGTTGTTCCATTCGACGTTCATAGGACGAGCAGGAACTAAAAACAAGGGTAGAATCTCGAGGTATCTTGCTAATAAATGTTCAATTGCCTCCAGAATTGATTGCTTTACTGAAACTCCCTGCAACGTTTTTGGTGAAAAACTTCGTCAGCAGGTGAGTTAGAAATAACAAAAAATTTTAAAAGTACAATATTCTAATTTTTTAATATAATAATTTATACTAATCACAATTTTTATAATAGGTTGAAGATAGGCTCAAATTTTATGAAACTGGCGATGTGCCCAAGAAAAACATCGAAGTTATGCAAGAGGCTATTGAGGAAGCTTCCCATATAATACCTGTAACAGAGGAGGAAGCTCCGAAAAAGAAAAAGAAGAAGGACAAGAAAAGGAAGAGTGATGCTCTGCAAAATGGTGATGCAAATGGCACTGTTGAGAACGGACAAAATGGAGATGCCATGGAAGTTGATGGAGAAGAAGAAGAAGCTCCAAAGAAAAAGAAGAAGAAGAAGAAGTCAAAGAGTCTTCCTGAAGATGAATAAATGCATTAAAAGTTTACCCTGGTGAAAGATTTTTATGCAGAGTTTTATGGTTTATACTTTTTAAGTATTATAGATTTTCCTTTAGGTATATACAAAAATATTATTACAAAATATATATTCATTTTAACCATAAAGATATTTCAACCAGGGATAGTTTAAGAGAGAGTAAACTTTCTGTGAAAGTTTCACAGTCCATTCTTCACTTTATAAATGTAAATATGCTTTTTGTTACATCTTCTATACTGGCAGTTCGTCAATCAAAATACATTCTGGCATTTATGATAGCAAGAGTTTTTAAGATTTCATGCAACTAAAAATTATCAACTAGAATTTTTTTATAATTCTGACATTTTGATCGGCGAGATACATTTTTTCATACAATTTATGTAAAAAATAAAAAATTGTTATAAAATAAAATAATTTAAGTTCAAATTATGACATGAAAATTAAAAAAATATTACATTGAGTAAACAGAAGGTAAATATTTTTCACATTTGTACATTAGAAATAATGAAATAAAAAAAGTTCAAACTTACTTCTGTTTGGTTCAAAATTAGAAATTAAGTATTTTAAGAAAAAAGTAAGAAAAAAGTTTGGGTACTAATTTAGATTCGGTTGGCGTAAATATATTTTCTATTATATTTTTTAGAAGTGTCATTTTTATTGTTGAATCAATAAAAAGTGTTTTTCAGTAAAATTATTAACTCTTTATTTCGAAATAATAAAACATCGAAAAATTGCAAAATATAACATTTTCATTTAGTGTTATCGAATTAAGTGTAAAATTTTTTTTTATCAAATATCTGAAACAAAATGAAAATAAAACTCTTATTAATTATTACCAGCACCAATGAGCATTTAATGAAGACATAGCTATACTGCAACATAGGTATAAATACTTAAAACAATAATTACAATTCTTAATTAGTAAATCTTACACTAGACAAAAAGTTTAATAAGCTGCATCAAGTTACATTTTCGTATTTTATCTTCTCTCGACAGTTACTTCCATCAGAAATGACTCTAATTAATTGGTAATTACAGAAAAATTTCGTCTCGATTACAGGAATAACGTTTTCTATTACTTAATTATTTATACAGCTTTTGCCATTTCACTCTCGTATTTACAAATAAGAACTTCGTGAAATCAAGATAATACATCATAACAGTTAACAGCTGAAGTTTCAGTCTCGTTTTCGAGGTTTCCAATTGCAATTCAAGAGGATATTCATTTATACTCCATCTCCTTTATTCAGTAAGAATTTATCCTTTTTTTTTGTTTTTTTTTTTTATTTTTTATTTTTCATCATTCAAGACAATTTTATTATTCACGTTCGTCAACGCGAGCATTACGGTATAGCTAAAAAATTCACCTACACGCGTACTCTGTCTAATAATCGCGATGTATGCTGACTTTGCCACTTGTCCCGGCCCCCCGACGAAACAACACTAAAAGATCGCCACGAGGCAGTCGAGGAGTCAAGCGGCGAAGCACGTAATAACAAAACAGATAAAACGAACTTCTTATATATCTTAAAAAAAGAAAGACAAAAAATATATCTTGAATATGATTATAACTTGGCAAACCTAGCTGTTATTTCAATGCTTAAGTCTATTAATTATCTTTTAAAATGATGTGTTTCCATTGTAATTCATTTGTAATCTCCTGCGAACGATATGCATTTTATTTTTATTTTTCATTTTGTTTTTTCACTCTCAACCGTTGAGTTTGGGTCGCTGGTGCGCGTCTGTGTGTATATACGTAACTATACACTTTAAGGGGTAGGGGAAATTCGATTTTACAAAGTAAAACGCGATCGTGCAAATACATTCTTCGAAAAAGTATCAACAGAAAAGACTGTATTCATGTACGATTAAAAACATTCAACTATCTATTCCGTACTAACGTTTTGTGCACCGAGCGTCGACGCAACCTCACTCGAACGTTTTTCTTCCGTCGAAGTCACTCTCTCTCTCACTCTCCCCTCGCTCTTGATCATGATTTCTTTACTTAATTATAATACACTTGTGATTTTCAATAATTCTTGTCGAATTGGAATATCATACTTCAGTTTTCCTAAAAATTTCTAATAAACAGTTAAAACCTCTTCTTTTTACACGTTTCGCTCTATGTACACAAAGTAACATATTTCTTAAAGTTATAGAAAAGCATCTTAATTTAAAATGCAAAAATTGGCATCAAAGACTCGTCGATGGTATCTATTTTGAAAAAATTTAATTTTTATCCTTGCAATCACATTTTTCCTCGGCATCTTTTATTCATTTAATGTACTAGAAAATTCATTAAAATAAACTTTAAAAAAATAAAAATTAAACTTTTCAAAATATACACGTTCTTCCTTTAACACTAAATTAGCATTAACATTGCAGTTGTGAAAATGCTTCACATTAAGACTACTACATGATTCCATTTAAAAGTCACTATAGGGAACTCACTGATCACATCATTATATTCATACCATTCGGTTAAAAGGGATAAAATTCTTGAAAATCACACGTATACATGACTTTTAAAAGTGTTTTAAAATTGTTTTTTTTCAGGCTTACCGCAACCATGTTTAATAATTTTTTTTCTCATTTTCTTATTACTTTTTTTTATACATTATGCATTTTTGGTGCAAAAGTAGAGGTTCAACTCGGGGAAGCACATTATTATTCATTACTTATTATTAAGTCTGTTCATTCAACTTCAAACGACGTACTTTACAACAGTACGTTTTTTTTTTATTTTAAAATCTACGTTTCCTCTTGCTTTTACTTTTTTAGTCGCTCGTTATTCTCTCCGCCCACTTATTTTCCCTCTCTTTGTCTCAGCTTGCAAAAAACCGACATTGTGTACAACGGAAAGACGAGAGATAAAATTGATTAATTTATCTTTCCCTCGCTCCTTCGCTTTCTTTTTACAATATGTATATATAAAATTTGCAGAGCATCTGTCCCATATCTTTACGCAACTATACAACTTTCACGAACACTCGCTATGCGTCGTGAAGTTGCTATAACTCTAGCCTCCACTCAATCGTTCGACGCGAAATGCTTTTCCGTTAACTATTCAATTTCAGTTCACCCTGATTGTTATCCTGATATTTGTCTTTTGTTTTGTTTCATTTTTTTTATTATTCGTCTCTTGAGAGTGGCACTGATGGAAAATTAGGAATGTGATATAGATAAGGCATTTTCTTCGCTACTCATCAGCTCGCTTGAGAATCATTGAAATGCAGAAAAGAATGTTGCGTTGGATTGCTGCTGCTGCAGCGGCGATGCGAAGCCCATCGATGGCATAGCTGTAAACAAATATTTGTTTTTAGTGTCAACAACTATTATTTTGATCATATTCTATTCAATTCTTTCATCTCTAATACTTATTTACCAATTATTTTACTCTACAAAACAAACTATAATCTTTAATTTAAAACTTAACAAAAAAAAAAAAAAAAAATCATTCAACTCACCAAGCGGCGGTCGAACCTGATGCTGCGGGCTGTTGCTCGCCAGTTGGTTCATCGTAGGCGCCGGGCCGCTTTGCTTCGTCTTGCTTCCCATGATGTTATCCAAGTCAATATTCAAACCGGCGCCTTTCCACGTCGAGCCTACTTGCTGTTGTTGTAGCTGCGAGTGCGCTGCGTTCATCTGATTATTTTTGTCCGATGCACTGATCGGCGTCAGTGGTGCTGCACCTGCGTTTTACCATTGAAAACAGTATAATATATATGTCTAGATTTTCAATGAGAATTTGGGTTAATGTATAATGATTAGTAAGTAATGAAAAGTCCGAGTTTATTAGCAAAATTAAATTTATTTGATGTACTTGGAGCATGAGGTTGTGGTGCATGGTATATGGTACAATCGTTATGAAAGTATTTGGTTATTGCAAAAATAGGAAAATGAAGTTTGTACATGACTCTTATACTCTAAATTCAAAGCTAAAAATAAAATATGTATATAAAAGTTCCTAACCGTAATAATAGGCTCTATCTTACAATAACAACATTTTGTTCTGTACAAGGAACATTTAAAAATAACGAACTAGATTCGTCGCTGTAAAGCTATACAACACTTCAAGTAAATCAAAAACCCGCCGAGTTTCTGAGTAAAGCGTATAACCACCATTCACAAGACTCGTATCTTCATCTTCAGCCTTACAATACCCCTTGCATGATCGAGTCCACTAGGTACATCACATGTCTCCCCAGCTCCTTGCAATCACTGTCAGGATCGCCTTTAAACGTGTTCTGACTGACCACCAGTAGCCACTCCCTGATCTCTCCAATAGCACCGAGCATTTCACCTCTGAGCACGAACTCTGGTACACTGAGCAGCACAGCTGCCACGCACTTCATTACAGCAAGGCGTACTTTACCCTCATCATGGTATCTCAACGTCCAAACTAATTCCAGCACCTCCTTGCCCATCTTAGCAGCTGGCGCACAATTCTGCGCAGCGTTCATAATGACAGCGAGAGTCTCCAAGAACCGCGTAAGTAAAAGATTCTCTTGGTCGCGGTAGCTACGTGGCAGCTCGTACATGAAACTACGGTTGGCACTGGCGAAACCATAGATCAATGGGTAGAAAAAGGACGAGACAAAGTTACCAAACTTATTCACAGTCGTTTTGGCACGTTTCGTACTGTGTGCGAAGTGACGCGTATGGGTGGATATCCTGCGTTGAACAACTTCACGCCAGTCGACCGATAGCGTTGATTCGTCCTGTAGGTCGTCAAAGTCGTCATCGTAAAGGGTCTCGTATTTCTTCGATTTGTCCGTCTCGATGAACAAGTTTATAGGTTTCGACAGTTTCTTCCTTTTCACGAGGACCTTATCTTCTTCTTCATCCTTGGCTATTTCCACAGCAGACAGTCTCCTTGCAGATTCGCAAAGGATATTCAGCATAAGCAACCTCTGCTGCACAGAATACTTGGACAGCTCGGAATGGAACTCTTTGCAAATATATTCAGCCGTGGGATTCGGGTGTGTTGTCACTATAGCAACGCAAGCCTTGAACGTAAGCTCCTCGAAATCATCCACAGAACATTTCTCGGTCAGGTTCATGAAGATCTCAAGAAGTTCGCAAGCAAAACTAGCATCGTCGTTAGGCAGTTGTGCAAGGATAAGCTCCTCACTGACACGGAGAGTTTGCTCAAAGATGTTAGCATCTTCCTCGCCTTTAGGTTCAGCATTGATGAGATTGTCGCGTAGGTCGCGGAGGTAGAGAGGTTTGAGCTTCTCTTTCTGGTCGACATCGTTCGACATGTCGTAGGGAACAAGATCGTCATCGCTATCGAGTTCTTCCGCAACTTCGGAAGTAGTTGGCTGAAGTTTGATTGATTCCTTTAACATAGCTAAGGCTTTCGTTGGTTGCGATGCGATAACGGCTATTGGTTTAGATTCAAAGACACTATTCAAAATCTTGCATTCTACCCCTAGCTCATACACTTTCTTGCTACCCACATTTGAAAACTCCATTTCCCCAACAACCAATTCCACATCTACATCCATCTTTTCTTGTCTATCTCTAACCTTCAGCTTCCTTAACATCTCTACCATCGTTAGCGCGTTCTTCGACATCCCATCATATTCAAATTTCAGTTTCTCCACTTGCCCCACATTGATTAACACTTCTGTTAGTACTTCTCCAGTTATCATACCAACAGCTCTAATCTCAACCTCGGTCGAACCTAGATGTGTGGGTATACCTGAAAACACAAGCTTTACCATCTCGTCACGTTCGCTGGGCGTTAAGCGATCCCTCATCGCCCTCGCGGCTAGGATTATAATTTTCGTTATGTACAGATGCTGGTCGAAAGTCGCGTGGTTCAGCGCGCTCTTGTCGCCCCAGATGTCGAGCAGCTTTGTAATTAGCTTCACTAAGATTCTGTCATCGCTTGTTTGGGAATACAGAAGGTACGAGACAAGATTGTCGAGAAGATTATTGTCCTTGTACCAAGACATCAATGGAATTCTAATGGTCAGCGCGTGGCGCCAGTTGTCGTTGGCCGATAATTTACCAAAGACTTTAGGAGTGAACTTGCTGTGCTTTAGAAACAGAACTGCAATTGACTCGACGCTATGCGAATCGACGCCAGCTAGAATTTTGTGTAGAAAATTTTCTAAATCGTTGGTATTTGATATGCACCATTCCATTAAAATATCTACCAATACCGCGAGATCGTCCGCATTCAAAAGTAGGAACATTTTACTGAGCAGCGTTGAAATGATCCTCGTATCAACTTCTACTTTCTGAATATACCGAGCTTCGCTGAGAAAATAAACAGCTCGAGCTATGTGAAAGCTAAGCACGTGCGTAAAGTTCCTGAGCTTGAACGTATCCAATAGCTTTCTCTGCATCTTATTAGCCACTCTGTTCGGTAAGGATACTACGATTTGAATAATACTCTGCCAGATTTCATCTTCTGTGCTCTTCTCCAATTCGCTGACACCTGCCACTCGACTGGACGTAACAATAGCCGACAGCAAAGCGTCACTCTTCACCAGTTCCTCTAACAGCATCCCGTAGCACTTGATGATACTCTCATCATTCGCCATCTTCATCCCCTCTGTTAGCGCAAGCAAAGCTTCGTTCACCAACTGGCAGTCTGCACCATCCACCACAAAAAGGCTACGTACAGCAACGTTCGATGCCGGCCAATGTGGGTCGAACAGCTCCATTAGACTCTCTAGTACTCGGCTGTATGCTATAAAGTCCACCTTATAATTCGTCTCGTCATCTTCGCCAGTGAATTTTTGCGGGGTCAGCGGTCCAGGTAAGAATTTGGCGTACTCTAGTATCTCGGCTTGGAGCTTCTTTAGGGCGGCTTGGCTCTTGTTAGCGGCAATTGTGCGGAGGGACTCCAAGAGCCGGTCGCTCGCGCGCCTCTCGAGGTTGCTGCGAGCTGTAAGGAAAGGCTAACTTGGCGGCATTATACGAAGACGCGGGCTTAGGTTATCGCTTTTTTTCACGCCGGACACATGCCGCGAAAGAGAGAAAAGAGAGAAGATGAAGGTTGGAGAATTTAGCTGTGCAGTGTGATACGTGTATCAGTATTTAATGTTTTTGATCAAGAAATTTTCGAGTAAGTTTAGTTGACTAATTGAAAAAGTGCAGACTTTTTAGAGAGACATTGATTAAAATTTAAATGAAAATATTGTTATTTAAATACCGCTTAGATAATAAATGAAGCTAGGAAGATGTAGCATTTATGAAAAAACAGACTAAAGGTATCTGAAACATTGTTTTAGTTCACTTTTCTGTTAAACACTACTATTTTAAAAAAAAAATTTTTGTTTTATTTTAATTCCTACATCTTCTTAAACGATCGGCACTTTTTCATTTACAAATTTAACCATGTTTGTACACAATTCTATAGAAGAAGCATTAAATACTGACACAATAGTCAGACAGAATCATGCAAAGCGGCTTACCTGAATTACTGAACGGGCTCACGGGATCGGAGTTGAAGAGGTTCGCGTTGTTCATGTTATTCGTCTGGCCCATCGTCGGCGCGATCGGAGTGTTAAAGCCTGCCAAGTCGGATAATAAGTCGGTATTTGACATTGCTGAAAAAATTAAGATCACATTAACTTCATATCCAACAAATACATCTCATGGTTTATGTTTTACCGACATATTCTACAAAAGTACATTTTAAGAAATGTCAAAGTATGCTAAAGCATTTTCATCTTCATTTTCACGTACTTTACAATAATAATCCGAACCAAAGCTCCACTAAAAATACAATAATCGTATAAACCTTTGACATCTCTTAACTAATTCGTTCCTCGCCCTCTCCATTCCTATAAACACACAAACTCCACACTCACTGGTATTATTATTGCTATTATTCACGCTCTGCGGCTGCCCGGTCTGCACGTTAAAGAGATCATTGCCACCGAATCCAGCGTTCGCCGTCGTGCTCAACGGTGTCATAAGGTCATCCGCCATAGGGTTACCGATATTCGGAATCGTCGCTCCGAGCAACGATATTTGCGGCTGTTGTGTCGCTTGAGGTTGGCTACTAATCGTGAGACTGGAATCGAACGCAGACGTGAAATCAGCGAACTCATCGCCACCGGAATCTTTAGGCTTAGAGACGGGAGGTGGTACAGTAGTGGCAGCGGTGTTGGTAGAAGCGCCGAACGCTGAAGTGAAATCACCAAAATCAGTGTTTGGAGCGGCAGGCGATGTGGTCAATGGAACGTAGTTCTCAGCACGAGGATTGAAATCGTCGTCGTTTACGTCCGACGTCGTGTTACCTGGAAATAAGAGAGAAAGACAAGGGTTATAAATTTTAAATGTTGTTGTGAGATGTGATATTTTGATTGGCATAATAATCGAGAATAACTTTATTGATTTATGAACGCAGGAAGATATTAATGACGGCCAAACGAAAATAGCCTCATGCTTTGTTAATGTTAAAGCTGTGTACATGATTTGATATAAAATTAACGGCGATTGAAATATCAGGTCATAAAAAAAGACGCTTTCACAATATCGTCACATTGTATTTAACGCAGAATAAGACCTGGCTGTAGTAACGTAGTGAAATCTCACTTTTAGCTCGTATTGCATTTCAGCAGGTACTATATTTAACTCGCGCTCTAGAAACATGACTCTGGAATATTACTGCTTCATTATTGCTCATATAATAATAAATATTAAAAATTTCTATTTTTTCCTTGTGTCCTCAACAAATTCGTTCATTATAACGTCAAGCTTTATAACAGTCTTTTTTTTAACCGCGTTATTCGTAAATTCTCAACAAACCAATTGTCCTTCATAAAATTTCGAATCGACGACCAATCTTCCATTAAAAAGAAAAAAAAATTACGCAACCAACAATACCTGTACCGTTATCATTCTGCGAGTCGAATATATCATTCAATATATCGTTCTGACTCCTTTGCGGTTGTGGCGGCTGTTTGACAGGGGACGTCATAAGATTAGCCTGCGGCTGTTGGGTTATCTGCTGCTGCTGCTGTTCCTTGCCATAATTCGCCGCGGCGCCAAGATCAACTTTTTTAATTGGCCTTTGGGCACGCGCTGGCGAGCGGTTCGTCACTGGCGACGTAGCCGTCGTTTTTGCCGTCGTAGATGTTACCGAGGTAGCTTCCGTTGTGTCACGGTACTCGCGACGATCGCCCACTGCGCCTGGAGTTTTACGTGGACTGGTATGATGACCTCCGGTCTCGACGTCCGAGTCCTCGCGTTCGCCATCGTCGCTAAATAACATTGGAGAAACAGGATACGGTTAGTTGTGGTTGATAAAGGATATATAATTGATTTAATTTTTACGTATAGATAGATATATTGATATATAAGGTATACCAATGTTATAAATATAACGAGAAAATTGATATAGTTTGAAACTTTTCACGAGAGAAAATGTTGTTGGGTACCTATTAGCGTTCGCTATTAAGTTATACAGAGATCAAAGTGATCGATTTTTAATATCAAAGAGTGCTGGTGTCACAACGCCTTTATGTAGTGTAAAAAATTACTTTTTATAAAGAAAAATCTTTAAATAATGTGGGTACAAAAAAGATTATTAAAATTATACTATTATTATGAAAAAAAATGATATTTTTGTACACATACAACTATATTAATATAATATCTAGTAATACGTTCCGATATATATGAGTGCACAAATTGAACTTTGCGTGCCGTAATAAAAAGTTAAAATTAATAAATAATTCGAGTAAAATTACGCAAAAAAAATAAATAGAAGTAAATGATACCAAATTTTTCTCTCTTCGTTACTTTAGGTTTTTCTTTTTTCTCTCTATTTTTCGATTATTTTTTTCTCTTTACTTGAACTTTTTCTAGATTCAAAAGTCCAATTTACATAAAGAAATAGAATAAAACGATTAAAAACGAAAATATACACAGAAAAGTACGCAAAAAAGAAAACAACAACAAACCAGAAAAACACATCAAATTTTTCTCTCAGAGTATATCTATATATACATCGACAATGTCACTTCCTTTCAAAATGTCGGAACCTTATCAATTCTACAACCTCAAATACCGAATTAACCAGAAAATATTAGATCAGCTGTATTATATATCTATACCGCTATTATACATCATTCTCGCAATAGGCCATTGTACAATATGTGTACTTGAAACAACAAAGCATGCCAAATATATATTTGTCACGCTACAGCTTAACCCGCTATTGTAAAATACTCTCTTTCTCTCCTCGTAACTTGCCTACTGTAACTGTCATTACCAACAGGCCACGCGTACATCATATTCCCGTTATCATATAACCCCGGTACTTTTAGCACATATATATATATGTATGTACTCTCTTTACACTTTAACACACTTCGAACAGTCGATTTTGTTTTTACGACCTATCGTTTTAGAAGTCTTCGAGTATGATAATATTGAGACAGCGACGACAGGCAATTCGGTGCGCGAGAGCTTTTCGATACTAACGTATATAGGTAAATATAAAATAAACGATTCGTTATCTTATCTGTCAGTCACACACATACATATATATTGATAATATAATAATGTACAGTACGCGAGTACTCGACTGAACGTTATACATTTTTTTATATGCATATAATATATATTTGCTTCGCTTCCTTTCAGCAAGTTATGGAAGCGATCGTTTATAACGGATATGTCAAATCTATATATACATTTTTATAGATCAACGCTGGTAAATTGGATTGCGCTTATTTATGTATGAAATTCATGAGGTAGGTGCACGAAACAAGTCTCTTATCTCGTGATGATAAAGAAAAAAAATAGACACGCTGCACTGTATAAGCATAACTGACGGACGAATCAATATCACAACATGCATTGCTATACGTATATATAAAAACTGGTCTCTGATGAGTTGGAAAAAGTCGCTCGTGTTATACCAAACGCTTTCCGCTTAACAATTTTGTTTTTCCTTTCGTTATAATTTACGAAAGTACTTGATACTTCCTATAAACTTGCTCATAAAACGAAGGGAATCGATGCAAATGAAACAACGTAGTAAGGTATAAAGGATATATGTATATATGGTTTGAAAGCCAAACTTCTTACATAAAGTAATGCTAATATGATTACGTAAGTTCAACGCTTGAGAAGCGATCCCGATGTACTTGAATTTAATGCCTTAATCACAAACGTCGGTATATAGAAGCGATAACTTCCGACGATATCATTGGCAAATAGAAAATTCAAGGTGCGACAGTTTGCTTTCCGGTTCTCTCGGCAGAGCATGACAACTTGCGAACCTGTTGGAATTTTTTTATTTTTATTTTCTTGTACCGTGAACTTGTTGAGTATACGGGGGATACCGTGAGACGAAAGAAGATGAAATTAATGTGTCGGATTTTTTAAATTCGAAAAAACTAAAAAATATTTAGTTATACTCTCTAAAGTTGAATTATACTGAAAATTGCTCCACTATTTCAATTAGTGAAAAAAATTACTAATTTATTAGTGCATATTTACTATTTCATTCAGTAGTTTTATAAAACTTTTGTATTTTTTACTAATTTGATTACTGGTTTAAAAAAAATACTAATCAAATAGTGAATATTTACTGATAAATTAGTCATTTTTTCCACTATTTGAAATGGTGGAGCAATTTTCACTAATTCAACTTTAGAAAGTACGTTTGTGAAAAAAAATCTGATAAACGTTGACGTCAATGGTAACTATTGTGAAGATAATTATTGTAAACATTATTTACGAAAGATAAAAAAAGAAATATTGCAATCTAACTTTGCGCGACTGTACACGTGTACACGTTCCATTTTCATAAAAAGTATATAAATTATTTATTTTTTCAGCTATACATATAGTTAAAGCTCAAGCTTTTTACATTTAAATTATTAATTCTAATCTTTCAACGCATTCGACCTGTTTTTTCCGAATGCTTAAGTGACATTTTTAAATCAATCATATATATATATATATATATATATATATATAAACTACACTAGACATAACTCAAATCAACAGAAACGTTTATTAGAAATGAAAAATGAAAAATTTCAAAGCACTATTCGTCACAGTTACAGTTCTTATCTCTCTTTCATAAGCTGTTATGCATCCTTTTAACAAAGAAAAATCTGGTTTTCAATGTAAGAAATATGAATTATTCAACATCTTCGCCGCGATATAAACCACACTTATAACGCTGCACTATTTTTTCAAAATTAAACTTTTTTTGTTTTTATATTTGTAACGTATCGGCCAATTATTATATATATATATATAATGCGAAACGACAATTATTCTATAATAATAGCAAAAAAGTATAAAACATATTACAAAAAAAATGATACAGAAAAATCATTAATAAAATAAAACAATACACTGCTCTCACCTGTTATTCGCATCCTCGAAACCTCCTTTCCCTCTGTTCTCCCTATCCCATTCATTATATCCATCTCCACCAGTTCCAGTACTTCCTCTATTGCTCTGCCACTTTGGATTATCCATCCAGCGTTCAGGTCCCATACCACCAGGTCCACTACCAATAGCTGCCATACCACGTCCACTCATCGCTTCACTCGACATCCCAATATACTTGTCCTTATTCTTCTTAGCCTTTTTACGCTCCTCGCGTAGCTTATCATCGTCCTGAATGAAATCGATCAGTTCGCGTACTTTATGCCTGATGTTGATACCTTGATCTTTGCCGAACTCGTCTATGTACGAGTAATTCTCCAGTGACCGTAGATCGTAGATGTGCTCGCGCGACGAGGTGACTACGCGTTCCGAGCCGTTGCGCACTAGGTAGTTTAGGAGAAGAAGCGACTGTGCAAAGGACAGAAGAAAAAAGACAATGAAAGTTGTGTATATATATGTGAGAAAGTTTAAGAGTTAGTAGTATGGAGTTTGAGCTTAAGTTTATAGAGTTGGAAGCGAAGGTTTTACTTCGATTTATAGAGGCAAGTTGGCCGAGTGTAAAGCCCTTGAGGTTCGTGGTCGCGGTGTAAAGGCTTTGGAAAGTGTGTATATATATATGGGGGAGGAAATTGATGTGTTATAAGAAATTTTATTGCTCTTCAGTAGTTGAATATCATTTGTTTTTCAATCGTATTGTAATGAATTCTTTTTTTTGTTTTATAAAGTTGTATCACATTAACGGAAAAATTAATGTAATAAACTTTATCGAACGAGATAAGTTGAAGTAAATTTTATAAGACATTTATTCGTAGTTAGATAACAGCCGGCACGATTACTTTTTAGGCGCTCCATTGATAAGGTCTCGAAACTTTTTTAATAAAAAAAAAATTAATAAAAATATGATAAAATATACACTGTAGCATATAAAAGTATTCTATACGGTCTGAAGTGTAAATAAATATTTTATAGATGCACTTTATTACTTTAAGTAATGAATTAATTATAAAGCATTTATATAAAAATAGTAAAGCCGAGTGTACGTATACGGTCGATAGATTTGTAAATTATCATAATACGCGATTGTTAATTATATACATTATGTGTATTCGACTATTGATAATGTTTGAGATACCGAAGCAAGAGGAAAATCGTATATTTATTAATATAAAAGTAAAAGCAGAAAACATATATACATATATGTATATACTATATGTACACATGTATATAAGAATCGATAAGAAAGTTATTTTTCCGCGAGCACTTAAAAATCAATACCCACTTGCGGAAATCTGCGCAATTTTTCGTTTCGAACATTAAAACCGCAAAAGGCTCGTAAAGGCCGAGAAGTAACGCAGCAGCATTTTTATCGCTTTTATATATATATACACTTCTAATAATTTGGCATAGAAGAGCATGATAAATCCTCATCATTTATGATTTCTTATAACTATATACTGGCAAATATATACAATAATTTCTATAAGCACTCTTGCTCTCTTTTGGTCAAAATAAATTACGAAACATTACGCGATAGTGCGTGGCATTCGAAAAATTAATTTTTCTTTCTTTTATGGCGACTTTATAAGCTGCGAGTGCGCGAATGAATGAAACAGTAGTATAGAAAATTATTGAGCATTGATTTCTCCTTCAGTATATTATTCACTCGCATTCACGTGAAATTTGAACTTTGAAGCGTATATAATTATTTCTGCCAATACTTAATTAAGCGTTCGATTGAAAACGAATGAAGGGCAACTGCGTGTGTGTGTGTATATATATATATACACACGTGCAGTTGATAATTTCCGAAGGAATAAATTGAAACTGTATATCGACGTAAGTGTGATAATGGACCATCCTCATCATTCAATTAGCGTCTTTAAGTAGGTAACTAAATGCGCTAACTAACGCCACAATTATTGACACAAGAATTATATATATATATACATACAGCTGCATTTTTTTTCTTCGATTTGAATTTCTCAACAATAAAATCAATTTTGTTCCACTTTCGTGCAAAATTTCTTTTTTTTTTGTTTTTAGGAAACTTTAAAGCATCTTGGAACCTCGATGTTACAGTGATAATGACTCTAAACCCAAACACAAACGTTATCACAGAAAATTGACTTGACATCTTTTCGCGTTATCTTCAGGTTAGATTCAACTTTTTCAAGTGGGACACACACACACACACATATATTATATACACCAAAAATAGATGTTATGTCTATATTTGACCAACGAATACTCTCCGTTGTGCTCGGCTTAATATTCATGCGAACTTTCGTAATAAAAGTTATTTCCAACATTTTGCGCGCGAAATCGAATATATATATATTCAGTCAGTTTTAATAAGTGACCCGCATGAAAGTCTCGCGTCTAAAAGTTGATATCGGTAGTAAGTATAACTTGTGCTTTGGGTGCGGTTTCATTGTTAACAATTTACGAGATGCCAACTGTATATATATTATAAATCACACAGTGAAAATTAATTTTGGAATATCTAGTTTATAAGGGAAAAGAGTGTGTAAATTTCAGTTCGAAAATTATGAAATTATAACGAAAGTTATAAGGTTAAGTACTTTTTAATTGTGTGAACGTCACACACACTCACGGCCCGGGAAGATGATAACGATGTTATGGGCTTATTGGGAATTGATATATGAGAGCATTTTGAAATTCGTATATAGAATTGTCGTGGTAACAAGTGATCAATTAGGGATATTTTGTACTCATAATTATAATACAAGATTTTGTATATTTTTTTTTAATACTAAAAAAAAAGCCTTTTGAAAAATTTACGTATATTTTTAGTTTAAGTCAACTGGAACAGCGACCTTGCAGCTTTTATTACCTATTATCGCACAATTCGCGGAAAAAAAAGAATTGCCACCATGATCTACAACGGTAAAAACTTTATCGTACAACCGACCTAAACCTTCGCGTTCAACTTGACATTTTTCCCACCAGTATAAATTATACAACGACCACGAATACCTATAAAATATTTCTACCGTAAAAGAAAAAAAATTTTTCATAATTTCACACCTTCAACCTTACAAGGTGTATAGATATATATATATAGATGAAATCATCATTTTTAAACTTCCATCATGCCATTGACCTCTAAACGTTAGAAAAAAGAAGTATACACATATACTATAGTGAAAAGACACGTACTTTATAAGTGCGCCGCCAGTTGCGTTTGTTCTCCTGCAGCATGCGTTTCCACAGCATCGACATGACTTCCGGGAACTGCTCGTACGTGAAGGTCGCCTGTGCGAGCTCTTGCATCATGGCACCTGGCGTGAACGACAAAAAAGAAAAAAAACGAAGGAATAAAAAAAAATAAAAGAAACACCGTGTGTCGGAAACAATTTGCTCTGTGTTGCGCGTAGGTAAGTATATATATCTGGTACGTTGATATATAAACAGGACGTGCGGGTGTACCCTGGTAGTGTACTTAGTTTTTGGTTTAACTGGTAACGAAAGATTGTACAGTAGGTGCAGTTAAATTTTATTTCTTAATTAATCCATCGTTGTATCCGCTGTTTCCATCTCAACTAATTCATTATACCTTTATTATTAAATAACAATAAAATTCATTCACGTATTTTAATTCAAATAAAATATAAGATAAAAATCTGTAAAAGCTTCGTTACCATATACGAAAATTTAAAAATTGCATTGCCAGAACACCGCCAATACTCTATAGTAAAAAAAAACGTGGCCGATCTAAAAATATCTTGCGTTCATGGCAATTCTCACTCGAAACCGATAAAAATTCATTTCCAACTACTACTACTACCAGTCGAATCTCTCCCCTCACACGTGTGTGTCATCGAGAAAAAATCTCCGCGGTTCTCGTTTATATACCAGCGCACCTATATATATATATCCACAAAAATGGTAGTAAGCTTGTTACCGGTCGGGCCCCAGGCGTCGTCGTTTGTAGCCTCGCGGACCTTCGCCTCCGTGTCCGTGTAGTTCATGACGACGTTCGTCCTGTAATTATACGAAAACAAAAGAAATGTAGTATGTTTGTGTTGTTTATTTAAGTATGGTTGAGAACTACATTCCCACGGGATTTTTTTTCATTTTAAAGGGTAAGTATATAATATATTGGGAATGCGGAATATAAACGCAAGTGCGTGCGGTTCCGAAAATAAACACAAGCATATATATATTGGTATAAATATATGAGGATGTGTTTTGAAAAAAGAAAAAATGTATATATAAAGTTCGCTGTGCTTGGTATGCTTATTGTTTGTTTAGTGTCGCTATGTATACGAGAGGTGTGCGTCGTTAAAATTCAATTGAACCGCGAGTAATAAAAACGTCGCTGGTATATGGATGACAATTCCGGAGATGCGGAGCACACACTGTATATAATTAATTAATCTGTAACTGAATAATAAATTTCCAAGTGTTTTTTGTTTTAATTATCACTATATACGATAAACGCCTTTGGTATCATAATAATTGTTGTTTATGCTTACAACTCGCATAAATACAGTTGTTGCACAATTGTATCAGAGTAAACGAACAATCTTATTTATTTATTATATACGGTCGATTTCTCGCAACAGCTAAAGAAAAATAATCACAGGAAACCATATAGACAAGAAAACCCATCGCGGTTATGACACGTGAGTCATGCAAATATACCAGGCAGATTCATAAGGACAAAAATTATCGCACATTTAAGTTTATATATATACACCGGGTCCTCTTCATATAATCATCATCGGTATAAACCCACACACGCGCGCGCGCGCAGGCATTTTTTTTTCATTCTCTCGCCGGTTGTGCGTGACACAATCACGGGCACACATCGCGATCCCCATTGCGCCAGGAATTCGTGTTACTCAAAACCTATAGTATATATATACCTATCTGTGCACGTATATAAGGGGGGAATACACAGCAGCCCCGCGGCAGCTTAGATCGACTTTCACTCGTATACACTTGCGAAACTCGCACGTTTCCATTGCGGGATATACTTAAGTGTATATATATATATATAAGTATATACCTGCATCGGGAAATCGTCCGTTTGTGCGGTCGTGAAAATTTAAGCGATTTGAGAAGCCAATGATGTGTGGGTAGGTATAGGTGTGTGGAAGGCGCGGAGATACATTA
Organism: Torymus tubicola; assembly: GCA_035583055.1. Lineage (NCBI taxonomy): Eukaryota > Metazoa > Arthropoda > Insecta > Hymenoptera > Torymidae > Torymus > Torymus tubicola. The sequence continues at coordinate 18,126,290 of JAWWEQ010000045.1, forward strand.
ACGTATATAAATGCTGTCCATAGTGAAAGTAAAAGTGTGCTGATTATTTTTTTTTTGTTGTTCGAACAGTGCGGCGATGATTGCGATATTGAGGTGCGAAAATGAGAGCAGACGCGTGAGCGCGAGAGCGGAAAGAATGATTAAATTGAAATTTTTCTCCTTTTTTTTGCTCTTATAGGTGTAAGATTTAATAGTGCCTGTTTTCTGTTTGTTGGAATGGAGGTTTTGATTTGTAGTATAAACAAAAGGTATATTTATTAATTGCTAAGAATGTCCAAGGTTAAATATAGAAGTTGCTTGCTGAGGTAACAATAACATAAAAAAAAAAAAAAGAAAACGAAACAAGTAAAGACCACAAGTGACATTTTCTTTTTTCTTCTTGTAATAGTATTAAATTACACTGTGTTATCCTTCTGTATGTGGAGCCAATTCACATTATTATTCAGCAAAACATGTCAGCTTGCACACTGCGGTATCATATGAATTAGATAAGACTTGTAATTTATCGGAATGCCACTGGTGTAAACATAGATGCACTACTCCAATGGGCTTTCCAGACTACATGAGACACACGCACACAACTTTAGAAGCCAGCCTCTATTTCCTGTATCAAGTGCATACAGGCCAGTGGCCGATGTAAAAGGCAATTTTGCAGCCGAAAGGCCAAACTGGTTTTCTGCTGGGAGGGAGAATTCATTTCAGACATACCTTTTCACCTGAGCCTTGCGTAATCAGCATTCAATTACAGTGGCAGACTTTAGTTGACCCTGACCCGATCTTAATGAAAAGAAATCGGGTGTCTCTCTACTGAATTTGATAACTCATGAATCACACTCAATTATTGGATAATGGACACTGATTCAATCAGACTTATCGACTGACTTCATTTCTTTTTGCACTTCTGAAGTGTGAAATAATTTTTACAAGAGGGGATTCAAGTTCCATAAAGTTAAAATCATTGAAAACTTATTTGAAACATTGGTTCCTTGACCTCGAAAGTGTTTTCACAGATACTAAATTTGGATATGGAACAATAAGCTTTGTTGAAGAAACAAAACATAAAACAAAGATAATAAGCATGAATACAGCAAAAGAATATTGTTTTGCAAAAACAACTGATTTAATGGTATGATAATTTTATCCCAGCACAAACATAAAGGAGTTTACATTCTACAGTAGAATCTACTGAACACCAAATAATCAGCATTTGTCACACGAGATTACATTGAAACTATGTTAACATCAAACCCATCGAGAAACTTGAAACCCAAGAAACTCCTAATCACATGTACAAAAAGGGATAAGCTGTACAATATGAGGGTAATTCGATAACCTGTTCATACATAATTCATCGGAGAAACCAACACACAGCAGCTATTTTTCTCTCTCTCTTTCTCTCTTTCCCTCATCTGGTAATCAAACCCAAAGTCCTTGAGCCCTGGCCACACTCAGTCCACCTGCACTCCAAAAAAAAAAAAAAAACTCTCCACCCACTATAAACACGGTAGTTCCATCAAACCGCTTATCTCAGCACAATACACACGAGGTTATAAGCTTAGGTGGGGTATCAAAACTACATATCAACATGACACTCACGCCTTGTCCATGAGTTCGCGCACTTTCCACATGTTCATCATCCTGGAGGCTCGGCGGCGAGCCTTCGTCGATGGCCCTCCTTGTTCACTTCACACACTTTATCTCTCTCTCTCTCTCTCTCTCTTCCACTAAGCTGCTCCTTTTCTTCGTGTTTGTGGCTTCAACCACCTCGCCTCGCCTCTCCAGATGGTTCACACTCCCCCGGACGTGGACGTCGTACTGCTCCTCTGCTGCTGCTACTGCTGCTGCTGCCTACGACGAGTACGACGACAACGTATAGACGACGGACGTCATCAGTTCTCGCGCTGCTGCTGCGCGGTGGCCATGTTTCCTGCCTCACCGCTGCCGCCGCCACCGCCGCTCACTTTTCGCCTTGCGCCGCGCCGCGCTGCCGCTCCCCGCTAATTGCGCGATTTATACACCTTGCGCGGAACGGAGCACGCGTATTATGTGTATGTGTATATGCATAGATATATATACGCGTGTGAACAGAGTATACTATGGTAATTCTGTTTCTTTTTAAAGGTTAAGTGGTAGCGCGATGATTTACGGGGGAAACCACAAAGTGTTTTGGTAGGTTGATAAGGGCGTAAGAATAAGGATGAGCGTATTGGTAGCGCGGGAGTCTCGGACGACGATGATTTTCAAAAGCGAGATTTCGGAGCACGCATACTTATATACAGGCAGCGATTTTATCGACCGCGATTGTTATCGGAGAGCGAAGTTTACGAGCGCCGGATGTCACGTTTTGCGGGCGAGGTGCGAGATTCGAATGCGCAAGTGGTTTCGCTGCACCTTCGCCGTGAGAATTTCTGGGTTACTCACGGACGTTGGTCTGGATTATTGTTTATGCGGGAATTATAATACTTTTGAGGTGCAGATTGTTGTTGTTTATAGTTTTTGTTTTTTTAAACAATGGAATGGTATAATTGTTAGGATTATTGGATAAAATATACAGATAGTTGATTAAAAGATGCCAAGAGTCAAGTTTTTTTAGGGGATTCAATATAGAGTGGTTATAATTATGTTAATGAGATAAAAACATTATAGGAATGCGTTTATTTGTACAGTATAAAGAGATTCCATATGCCATTGCGTAACCGGAAATCACATAATTAATGGTACCGGAGCGGTGGTAAGCTTTTTATGCCGTTCAAAATGTCAAGTTCTCCCTATACATTCAATCTACATTTCTGAACTCTTTTTTATTTTTAATATACCGAATACACGAATTTTTATAGTACTACTATCCTATCGTAAATCATTAAATGCTATTTATAACGAAGGAATAGTTATTTATAGCTACAGGAGTTTATTAAAAATCTGCAGGCGCGCAACTTGCAAGTCACGTGATGCAAACAAGAAATGTGAGTGAACCCTAAGTGCACACTTTACGTTGTGGACGCGGGAAAACTTGGTGAACGTGACAATTTGGTTTACTCCGGTGGCGGTGTCTAACTCGATGTAAGAACGTGGAACGTTGTTGTTTTACATGATTTGGCATTGTAAGAACTATCTTTTTAACATTGGAAAATATATTTTTCAGTTTTTTAAGTAATGGCTTCTGTTATTAGAAAGTAACTTTTGATTTGTTTTTATTTTTGCCTGATAGTTTTTATCATCTGTCAGTTTTTACTATCATTATCTTATAGATTATTATTATATTACAAATATCATTTACCTAAAAAGTGTTAGATGCATTTTCAGTAACGAAATGAAAACAGAATAAACTTTAATTATTTCATATTTTTTTATTGCAGATATTCAAAATGGCATTTAAATTTCTAAGAAGCTGGAATCGGTTTCAGGTTTACCTGAATAATGAGTCAATTAGAGCAACTACATATAAATTAAGATATATTGGTGCTGGATTAGTTGCCACTAGTTTTGTTGTATACACTACTTCCAGAACAAATGTTCATGCTGCTACTCCAGAGTTTAACTTCAAATACTATATGGCAGAACCTATTACAAGTGTAGATCATTTGAAGAAAAACAAGAATGACATGAAGACAAAGATGGAACTTTTAATTATGAAAATCCAAGCAGATTTTGTTAAGTCTTTGGAATCATTGGAAGATGGTGATACCAAGTTCATAGTTGATAGGTGGACAAGAAAAGAAGGAGGCGGAGGTATTACTTGCGTCATGCAAGATGGCCAGACTTTTGAGAAGGCTGGTGTCAATATTTCTGTAGTTACTGGTACATTACCACCAAGTGCTGCACAGCAAATGAGAACTAGAGGTAAACAATTAGATGAAGGCTTTCTTCCTTTTTTCGCTGCTGGTGTTAGTGCAGTAATTCATCCAAGAAATCCAATGGTATAGTTTGTTTTTTTTTTACATTATACATTCAATCAACAAATTAAATTAGGGTGTTTAATAATTTTTTTAGGTTCCTACAATTCATTTTAATTATCGATACTTTGAAGTGACAAATAATGATGGTTCTACACAATGGTGGTTTGGAGGTGGCACTGACCTAACTCCATACTACCTTAATGAAGAGGATGCCAAGCATTTCCACAAAACACTGCAGAAGGCTTGTGACAAGCATGATCCTAGTTACTATGCCAAATTCAAGAAATGGTGCGATGATTACTTCCACATACCTCACAGAGGAGAAAGGAGAGGTGTGGGAGGTATATTTTTCGATGATTTGGACACACCTACTCAGGAAAAAGCTTACAAGTTTGTTGAGTCTTGTGCAGAAGCAGTCATACCATCTTACATACCACTGGTAGAAAAGCACAAAAATGATGGCTATGGCTATGCTGAACGACAGTGGCAACTGTTAAGGAGGGGCAGATATGTAGAATTCAACTTAATCTATGACAGAGGAACCAAATTTGGTCTGTACACACCTGGTGCTAGATATGAAAGTATCCTCATGTCGTTGCCATTGACTGCTAGATGGGAGTACATGCATGATCCAAAGGAAGGTTCAAAGGAAGCTAAGCTACTTGAGGTTTTAAAGAACCCAAAAGATTGGCTTGCCATTGCTGCTTGAACAATTACGTGTATATATTTGAATCGTTTTTTTATTACAAAACATTTAATTACATTAGATTGTTGATACAATTATTTTTCTTTTGTGATAAACTTAGATAAATAGAAAAGAATAATACAAAATTATGTAAATGGACAATTCAATTTTGTTTTTAGAATTCAGAAAAAGTATTTATTTTTATGAAAGACTTGTAATATTTAGAGCTATAATGAATGTTGTTAAAAGAGAATAGGGTACTTAATTGGTAAAGATAAAAAATATAATGTATAAAAGGAGAAGGATATATTAAAAACATATTTTCAATAAATTTTTAAATATGATAATTATTTTTTATTTTTATTATCAAATAGCATTGCATCTAGCATTTAACATAAAATATCAAATTACAATTTGCAACAATTTGCAGTAAATATTCAGAAGTACGCGAGCATTAAATTTTAAACTTCGAATGAATATCCAACAAAAAAAAAATAACAATTTTAACCTCTATTCATGTAAAAGACCAGTACAAAAAGTGCTCCTTTAAAATTTAATGCCGCGACACCTGTTCTATAAATAAATGCAATACTGAACAATGATTCTAACTAGGCGAGTCGTTAAGCAATGATATTCGTCTTCATCATCATCTTCATAACAAGAATTAACAATAATTCTGTTTTTTTTTTTCAAATCTGTTTTTGCTGCGCAAAAAAAATACATCTTTGCAAAGTTCGCGGATATTTACATATATTTATAAATTACAAGCACCAACATAATTTTCTCCTCTCAAATTATGAAAATTCATATAGGAAAAAAATAATATCCTCCCTCTGTCCTCTATCTCTCACGCGTCAACATGTTATATTTTTGTTATATTTTCCCTCTTTCGAGAATCCGGATTCAGAACATCGTCCTCTGAAAACGAGCGCGATTGTATATAATCAATTATACACATTATCACCAAAAAAAACATTAAAAAAAAAGAAAATAACGAAAGCCATCGAGCGTTTCATTAAAATTTGCGTTGTATTTTTTAAAAAAAGAGTTGTCAAATCATCATTCGACGTTAAACAACTCTTTCTGCATTTCTTTACTTCCCTTGGGAGGTACGAAGTAAACCGAGTACGATTGCGTGCTCGTATGGCAATAGTAGCTAAGGCCCCGTGTTTATTATTTTATTCATCTCTCATCTTCTTTCTCGTTCATTCGAGTTTTCAAGTCGATTCGAGACGATACATATTCGATGATCCCTTTCTTCTTTCTCCACCTCTGTGCTTCTTGCTCCAGCGGCACGCGCCAACGTAGAACCGCAAGCAGTTCCTTCGTCTCTATCTCTCAATAAATAGCGCATCATACACGTGTTACATGGCTATATGTATAATATATATATATATCACCGAAACGTGTGTTAACGTAGGTGTGTATGTCTGTATGTATGTATGTATGTATGTATGTATATGTGTGTGTGTGTGTAGGTGTATAAAAGAAGTACATCGAGTCGTTATGCATTCTTGAGGCTCAATCAAGTGCTACACACGAAGTCCATTTTTCTCCTCTTACGACGCTCGGCGAGTCGCCCACCGCACGTCCCTTACTAGCTGTTTAGGTAAGGTTCCGCTGACGCGGACGTGTAGAAGAGCAGGTAGGCGCTGTTGCTCTGATTTTTCACCTGATTTTGATGGACTTCGGTCACCGTGTGGTCGTCGTATTTGTACCACCTATAATGGAAAATTTCCATTGATTAGATACAATTTACTTAAAAAAGAAGTAATCTTTATACTTTCAATGTATATTAAAAAGAAACCTGAACTCACTTGTTCTGTCCGCTGCTCTTGCAGTACGCCGTGTAGTGTCCGCCATCCATCGTACCGTAATGATTGGACATGGCGTAAAGATTGTACAGCGAGCTCTGTTGATTGTTCAGCTGATAGTCGCCGTCCTGTACGAGGTATGGCCTAAGGTTGAAGTCTGACAGAGGAAACTCGACGGCTGTGTTTTTCTTCTCTAGCCAACCACCTGTCTCGCCAAAGCGGTTCAAATGGATGACGATTATGTGAGGCAGTTTGGCGATATCGAACTTCTTTACACCCTCGCGTGGTACTTTGCAGTGTGGACACTTCCAGCCTGAGACTTTCTGTCCGCTCACGAATTTCCTCACGCAGTCCTGGAATTTTAAGGTTCCGTTAGAGACATAATTTTAAGAGGTTGGCGGTTTAGGTTTGACTTTATACGATCAAATTTAGAGAAAAATATTTTTTTAATACTTTAGGTTATTTTAGATTTTAAAATATTATTTACTTCGGGACAATGTGAAAATATATACAAAATTCAAAGGATAAACAGATTTTTGTTTAAAAATTAAAACAATAGTTAAAAACTTAATAGATCAATATTTAGAATATCTAAAATTCTCAAATAATTCAACGAACCTACAAACTCAAGTTTCCTACAACCTAAACCTAATAAATTATTCCTGTCGAAACTTACATCCAAGCTGCATTTGTTCGTCGCCGGCAACGACATGGTCAGACTGTTGAATGTCTCGTACGTGGTGCTGTTCTTTCGGCACTCAAGACACTCGATGGTCGACCTTAGCTGTCCGAAGAACAATTTCGAGATGATGGAACTCTGCCCGTCCATCGACTTTTCCCACTCTTTCTCCGCGACGGTCAACTGTCGGTCATACGAGATCTTACTCCTCTGCTTCAGATCATTGTGCATCCAGTCTAACAGAAACATGAGGAACTCATGCGAATCCTGCTGATCGTAGCTTTCGAACTGAAGTTTGTACTGACCGACTACAACCTGAAAGTAATAAAAGGAAATTGTTAGATAACCTTCATTTATTCGGTTTACTCCAAGTTAAGAATTTGGTAACGACTGATCGGAGCATATTAAATAATTATAGGCATAATAATAGAAAAAAAAGAACTGATCTCTTGGCCACTAATTGAACAAAAATCAGTTTTGCAACAAACCATATAGTTCCCCGATAACTCTCATCTTTCTTTTTCTACCCACGCGTCCCCTTTTTTTTTACCAATCATCCTCTCGATAACCGCGTTTCACAACGACTTCCAACGACCGATAATAACTTGGCAGCCACAGTCGCTTTTATTATCGGCAAAGCAAAAATAAATCGCCCAAACATTATGTACAAATATTACCTTGAGATCTCGTGGAGAGATGCTCTTGTACTGTCCGCGCCAGAGGGCCTTGATCACCATGGCAACCTCTTCAGCTACATAACCCTGCACTCCTTTGTCGCTGTTCTTGTTCAGATCGTTAGCGTAATGGTTGTCGTTGAAGTACTTGGCCAGGTAGACTGTATTGCTTAGGCACTGGATTATACTGTTCATGTAGCACGAGTTGCCCAGGTTCTTCAAACCTGTGATACCTGGGTGCTGGAAACAAGAAAAGAGGTTCAGTTAGGTTTTTTTTGTCATATACTTTTTACTTTGGTTTATATATATAAAATTAAGGTTTAACGTAAAACTTCCTATATACGTGATCTACCCTAAAACGGTTTCTACATATATTCTTACAATATTGCATAACGCTGCGGTACTCTATAAATATATAACATACTCTAAATCCTCCGAAACATTCTATTACACAATAGAACATTATCGCATTATTAAACCAGAATATTTGACGAGGACTTATACGAAAATTTTTCCTGAACGAAAAAATAAAAAATTTCGGCATTATTTCATCAAGCGAATCTACGACGGCGCTGTCGTACGAGTCGCGTTAATGGCTCTTTGCGATAAGGCGAGAGCGAGAGAGAGAGACAGGATGACTTTGAATTTCGGTTACTTAATAATCATCCGATCGTTATTCACGAACGCGTTATTATATCCAGACAATTGGCTACGCAGGGGCGCGTAATTAATAAGTCACATGCACACACATATAGACATATCATACGCACACGCGTGATTTGCATGTGATATATACTTTGATATCGTAATTGCTGCTATATTTAAAATTTGTTCTACTGTGTGTATGATATATTTATAGATATGACAAATATGTAATTCATTTTTCAAATGTAATATCGCCGGCAATTAAGAGAGCTGCACTAAATATACAATGATATGTATATATGATATACGTTTTGACGTATTTATAAGTGAAACGCTCGTAACGCACACAGTTATTCGTTCGTTTTCCTCGTCTCACTAAATTGTCGATCGATCAGCGGCATATTAGAATCTCGTAATTTAGATTTGATTACATTTTTTACGATGCGTAACTTTACAACACGACAAATCTATATCTACCGATAATCTTATACGGCAGCAGCAAGTTAATAAAACAAAAAAAAAGTCATCTGATAAACATATATTACACGCGACAATCGCGCACATTCAATTAAGATTTTTGTTGATAAAAAAAACGTATATTTTCGCGGTAACAAAATGCAACATTGACGGTTAATTTACTGCAGGCTGCGACGAAGGATATCTCATGCACTTTTCTCTTGATGAAAAAAAAGAGAAAAAAAAGGAAAACGCTAGCCGTGAAATTTCAAGATACAATCGATAAATAAAAAAAAACAACAACAACGAAGAAGAAGTAGAAGAAAAAAGTGCGGGAGACACAACAGCGTAATGAATTCTATTATACTTTATTTATTTCTGAAGGTGATACCAGCACGAGCGGCTTGTAAAATATTATCCGTTTTAATTGCCATAACAGAATTAAGGAGGAAGAGAGAGAGAGAGAGAGAGAGAGAGAGAGAGAGAGAAAAACTATATCGCTACCGTACACTACACGTCGCGCCCCTTTACGTAACAAAGTCGCCGCGCAGCCGTCGTCGGCAACATCTGACCGAGACTTTTGGCTTTGCCGAAACGGTGCATATATACATATATATAACCGCGATAACGATAACGACGCCACGTATAAAGAAAGAAAGGCAAAAAAAACTGATCATAATTGTCCCAATATTTTGACTTGCCAACTCGTGCTATCTATTTGCCCACCTCGTACGATCTTTCGTTTCTCCTTCTTTCTGTCTCTCTCTCTCTTTTCTCGCGAAAGTTACCACCGCGCGCGTGTTATGACAATTGGGCCATACGAGACACCCGGTGAGATGTAAATCACACTTTTGCAAATAATCAGCCGATTGTCTTGCTGTCGTCACAGGTCAATATTGAATCTACGGTTTAATGTAAATAGAGACGAGACGGGAGTTCGGTTAATTTTTTTTTTGCTTCTTCTTGGATGTCTCCTATATATATACATATATATGCGCGTCGTGTGGATTATAAGTGTATATACTGAGTGAAGAGACTATACGGTTGAGCAATCGTGTCGCGGAAAAGCACAAGTGTATATGCGAGAGATGAGTTTTTATGTAATAATAGGGTAATTGTAGAGTTTAGGATGGTACGCAGGAAAAATAAAATTTGGTCTATGGAATATCTAATGCGATAATAATTGTTTCTTTTTTTTTTGTTATTGTCGCACGTGTATTGTCTATATTAGACAACCGAGTTTAATGTGATTTTTTTTAATAACCTATTCACGTTCGTTTTTTCCTTTCAATTTAAAATATTTCAAAATTAACCGACGACGACGACGATTTTATAAATATATTCAGCGTGGCAAGTAAAACTGTGCGATAAATACATTATTGAGAAACGAAAAAGTCATTGAATATAAAAATATGCTATCTCATGATTGAGAATCAAGCTTCGCGCGCGCTCGCATTCAGATCAGCAATAATTTGTCGTCTTGTCACGATTGTGCAGTTCAAGTTCACTATCAAACTCGCACTTTTCTCTCTCTCTCTCTCTCTCACTCACTCTCTCGTCTCGTTCCGCAAAGATTCCAAGTAAAATGTCAAGGCTGCGCCTGCGCGCGTAGTAATATTACGCGAGTAAATGAATTAAGTACATAAAAAAAACAACTTATAACGTACAACTCCAATTCTACAAGCAGCAGTACATACGAACAAACAAATAAATAAATATAAAAAAAAATTAACGTTTACCGCGTATATAGCAACCCATTATACATACATCTATCAAATGAATTTCCTGAATTTCCATCGCGTATACATTGCATACAAGTTTTCGATAAAGTGAATCACACACACACATCGCGCGCGCTAGGAACCTTGAATTTCATTAGATATATATTGTCGAAGTCTATTTTTGTATATAAGCAAAGATACGTGTATGTGTATGTGTGTGAGTGTGTGCTTCGTGATAATGTATGTACAAAAAGTCGAAAGCCGGTTCGCAACTTTCTAGATTCATCTAAGTCTTCGGTCAAAATTAAATTTAGCCGCGCGCGCGCGCGCGCGAGTCGCTATAATACACACGTGTACATGTATATACACTTTGTTCAAACTATCTCACGTGATATTCTACATTTGCGTGATTAAACGTCGTCTTGCGGTGGTTCACTACTTTCCATACGTCCGCATCGTTCCTATATATATATCCTTATATATACATTGTAACCGAGATTTAATCGTGTGGTCACCTACAATGACATTTATTCAAATCCACCTCTCAACTTCCTCAATACAATCAATCACCATCACTCGAATTTTTTTCTTTCTCTCAACCTCCACACTATATATATCACCAACCGCAATTATCGTTATTAAAAAAAAAGAGAGAACGCACCTTTTTAAAGTAACTCGCAATATAATGCGTCACGTTCTTCCCACTGAGATGCACCATCTTTTCACTATTTTTTATGTATACGTTTCACTATCTTTCACGTGTATACTTATAAATATATAAAAATACTTCAATGTCTAGGTCGGTACTACCACGCGCGCGCTCGGCCGACAGCAGCTTACAACAACTAACTGCGCGTGCTCTTATGTGATGTGCCTGTGGCTGACTGCTGCGGCATGAGGCTCAAGAGAGTGTGTATAGCGGGCGCGGGCGTGTGCGGGTATATCGGATTTGGAAGCCTGACTAGTGCGAGACGACGAAGAAGAAGAGAAGGAGGAGGAGGAGGAGGAGGAGAAAGAGAGGAGAGGAGAAGGAGGAGCCGCACAGCTGGCACGTGCCAATGGACTCTCGCATGTATATACCGGCGTGTATAAGAGATCGCGTGTCTGTTTACGCTACTACTGCTTGTGACGTGCGTATGTGTATGTATGTATGTATGTATGTATATGTGTGACGTGGAGAATCGTAAAATGTGTATGGATAATGTGTGCTGTTGGTGTATGTATATAATGTGGTATGAGTGGAAGGCTGCTGTGCAGATGGTTAGTAATGTGTATGTGTGTGGAAAGGTTTTGGGTGTTATGTTTTAATATTTGAACGAGGTATTATAATTTTTGGTATGCATGCATATACGGAGAAAAAATTTTTTTTTGTTTGGTCATGACGATGCTACTGTAGAAAAGTTTTCGGTTTACTTTAGAAAGTGTCTGTGGAATTTACATTTGGAAATACTTAGGAATCTACATTTTCGAAAAGTGAAATTTACATTTCGAATGGCCATGTAGTGATATTTATATACATTTTTGGAATAATGTAATTATATATTACTTAACTTTTACTATATGTTTTTTATTTTATTCATGAATCTTTGACAAATTTTATTATGATTAATATTATGTCAAATTCGAATGTCACGTGTGAAAGGCTTCGTTAAAAATTCATATATGATACAATAAAATGTCGAGGTGATCAACGAATCAGGCCTGCTTTGTTTTGTCACGCGAATGATATATATATATAAGTAAAAACCCAACCCAGCAGCTCAAACCTGACTACACGACGCGATCCTAAAACCCCGACCAAAAGAAAAAAAAATCATATACATACATTACTCGCGGATCGTAGCAAATGACGTTATCATCACACACACGCATACATACACATACACTGTTTTTGGCCTTTAAAAGTTCCGCGCTGGTATAGAGCAATATATACAATCAAAGCTTATACTCGAAAGAATAAATTTGAATCTCGTTATCCCGTCATCAGAGCGAACTTTTAATATATGCGTGTCCCCTCCGCGTATACATATATAGCGAACTGTCACCTGAACCCTGTTCTATATATACAAGTGCGGATATTAAAATCGCACGTTGCCAATTGGAGTATATACCTTACTATACATACAAATATAATTGCGCAATATCTCGATTACAATTGTATTATTTTATGTAACGTTAAATAATATATATATATACATATATATTATCACTCTGTTATCGCAAACTTTTTAAAAATTCAGCCTTTGTACAGTAGTAACCTTTGCTATATGCAACTTGCACGCATACATGTATACATATTCCTCGATTGTACAACAATGAAAAAAAAAAGAAACAAAACCGAATGGAATTCTCTGAAAGCGCAAACAATAATTCCGGTAGAGAATAAGAAGAAAAACGTGTTTGCATTCTCTCACTCTATTCCTCTCTCGTAGCCGCATTTTAATAACAAACATCTCGTCAGAACACATAGCATGTGCGATAATCGTAAACAACACATCGTGACTTTTTTCACCGAGAGTGAAAAGAAGAAAAACAGATCAGAAAAATTTGTTAATCTTGACGTCAGCAGCAGGCGCATATACGCACACACGCCTGTCTCCCTCTCTCTCAGTATGATGCATATCATGTATGTCGGCTTTGAGTTTGCGTTGCGAAAAGAAGAAAAAAAATCATTTTTCATTAATGCGTCAGCCGCATGAAATTTTCTTTAATGGAATTGTTTGCAAACGACGAGCCCGAGCGAACGAACGCTGATCTCGTCGCGCGTGCGTGTACGGGTGCAAAGTCTAATCTTTGGTTGAGAGAGAGGGGGAAAAAAGAGAGAAACTAATGATGAGTAATTTAACAATTAGCTCGGATTCGATAATAAATACGTATATAGTTGTACGAAGAGGACTGATCAAGAAAGAAGTCCAAAGGCTGTTATACATATATCTGCGTATTTAATAGATTGGTTACTATCTATTGTTTATTTATTTATTTTTGCATTTCGTCTGTTTATCATTTTCGGTGTTATTATAGCCTCAATTATTAGCATGTAAATATTACATATATATACTTACTCGCAAAAAAAAATCTGCTAAAAAGACGATGACAATTATAAAAAAAAAAAAAAAAAAAATTATGTAACTACAACTCCTGCGAGTAACAAAAAAAAAATCTTTAAGTATACCCAATAACCAAATGCATCGACACGATCGTTTCTGATTTCGGCTATATACTCGCACACAGACAAGTAGCAACGGACCCTGACACGAATAATACACGCGATAAGGATTATCTCGAGCAAAGGACACACTGCAAGTACAATAAAAAAAAAGAACGCGTAAACAAACACGTGCCGTGATGATAAGCCATGGTATATACAAGTGGTTGTATACGTGCAGATACGGTAAGTAAGTAAGTAAGTGGAAGGGCGTGAGGTTATTTGGTTTATTAGTTCTGTTTTGGAGTGCGGAAAAGTTGTCATAAAGATAAAAAGATGGAAGGTTATATATGGTCTAAGGGTTGGCTTAAACTTTGTACTATAGATTTAAGGTGGACCCTAATTACTTGTAATAAACGTCAATTAGCAGTGAGCCCGAGAGCCACTAATGTGCTACGACCTTGAACCACTATCAAGGAGCGCGGAAGCGTTCCGAAGGCAAGTATAGAAAAAGAGCCATAGGAACGACCGCGTGATGATATATAGGTACATTGAAATGGGTACCCGAGAATTTTCGAACTAAATACTTTACAATATACCCATTAAATTCCAATCGTCGACAATGTATGTAAGCCCCCATATACCTTTAAACTACGATAATAGCCGTCTTTGCTATATATAATACAGTCGTTAAAATATTGTACATGTATACATATTATACTAAAACTCAACGATACGACCACTACTATGAGTTACGAGATCTCTCCAAACTCACGACTATTAAACGACAAAAGCCGCCCATCTTCCCCCCTCTCTCTCTGTTCACCGAATTCACCTAATAATACGTCCCCGTCACATTCCATACGTCTCTCTAATCTCCCCGTAATTTCACCTTATAACACTCCCACTGCTGCTTGTATACATATATACATACATACACGTTAAACACACGCGACCGCCCGTCGACGACGTAACGTATATAACCGTGACTCTGCACCGCGAACGCACATACATACACGTACATATATATATACATATACATTCGACGCTTGGAGTCAACAGCCAGCCTGACGCAAATCACGGCCTCCTCCGTATCAATTATCGCGTGTATGTACATGTATGTACGTATATGAGCGCTCGGTCATTGAGATGGGAGGCAACGACAAAAAAAAGGAAAAAAAAAATATATATATAATGGCGTTTATGTAAGAGAAGATGGGTTATAACGATGTGCGGTAAGAGAACGAAGAATGAACAGACGGGGTGACGGTCGAGAGGATGCGCGAGTGTGTATATATATATATAGAGGTGATGTATATACAACATATGCGAATGGAAGTTTTTCGGGTACGAGAATTAGTTTAATTTGGTCGTGTCAGGGTCAAGCAGTATGGTGACCTAGTTTTTATTGTTTATAGGATGTATATGTTGTTGTCGTTGTGTTTGCATTTACATGTGTGTTAATAATATATTAAGTACCCGACTGTATTTTTAATCAACTTTATACTATAATAAACATGAAAACATTATTCTATATCACTATAATCTTTCCTCTCCGAGGTCCCCTCGCCGCGCCACTCCCAAATATTCCACCAACCCCACCCATCGAATCTCCCCCCCTCCTTCACACACACACACACACACACACATACGCCTACACATCGCATACCCATATACCAAAATATAACGCCCGCAATATCTTTATTTTTTTTCTCTCTTTTTAAGCTATAGTGTCCAAAGTCCACAACGACGTTATACATGCGCCAATCCCGGTTTTACACATATATGCCTATATTATATATATACACACACACACATACACACGAAAACAAACTCGTTAAAAAGACATTCCTCCTCTCGCCTCAACACAACGCGGCGTCTCGAATTCCTCCGCCGCACCGTATAGGAATGCGCGCGTGCGCGTGCGCGTGTGATGTTGTTGCCTTTCGCTGCAAATATGTGTATGTGTGTATATAATGTAAGTGATGGTAAATTAGGCAGGGCCTTGCCTTTATATTATACCATATCACATATAATCATCGGAATTTTCGAATATCTCGTCGTGTATATATGTATGTATGTATGCGTGTAATATAATAAAGCATCGAGAGAGAGAGAGAGAGAGAGAGAGAGAGAGAGAGAGAGAGAGAGAGAGAGAGAGAGAGAGAGAGAGAGAGAGAGAGATAAATGTGTATAATCGTTATCGTGTATATCGTTCGCACTCCAATTGCACCTGCCGATATACATATATACATACACACAGAGTACACGCAATTATCTAACTCTTTAGGAATGCTTCGCCCGCACCTTATATATCTATTATATATAATATGTATATTGAATCATACTACTACTACTTACAGGGTTACGCTTGTCAACGACGTTGAAGAACTTGATCTGCACCATTTTTCAAAAATTTCGTTTTATTCACTTTTATATTATATATTAAATATTAATCAACCGTCTGTATACCCCGAATTCTTAAACTCTCGCCTATATGTATGTATAATAAATACTTCAATATATACGCTCTCTTTTGCTGCTACATTCCTCGTTCAACGCTATATAATAATACACGAGAAGCGAGAGAAAGAAACGAAACAACCAACTCGGAGCGCGGGCGCACGCGGACTACCACCACCACCGCGCTAACTCTCTCGAGAGAGCGCGCGCTGCTGCCGCGTATAGCCCAGCCGACTGACACGTGATAAGGAAATTATCGCACATTAGATGCCGCCGCCACCGCTACCGCCGCTATACGTCACGCGAAAGAGAAGAAGTAGGAGGAGGAGGGCCTTATTAATGCTATATAGCGTCGTGTCTCGCAGCCTCCCACTATATGTATATATACTTTCGCTGTGGAATTTTATAATATCTGTGTATGTATGTGTGTCTTTCTGCAGTCGTGGAAACGATTGGAATGTATGCGACGATGGGGATATATATACATATAGAGAGATTGGTTTTAGAGCCACACGAGTTCATGCTACATAATTGTGTAACTTCGCGTGTGTCGAGAGAACCGCGAGATAGGATACTTATATACTTCTATGTGATGATAATGATGATGATGGTCTGTAATCATCGTGGTATACGTATCACGCTCCGGTTCTCGTGAAATTCTTTAATATTTCGTGTGTATATATTTTTTTGTTTTCTTACGCTTATACACCGCACGTGCGTCGCCGCGATTATCTATTTACGGATCATATATTATATTGTCGTCGCTGCCCGTCGTCTATATGTAATTGTCTAATTTTATATATACACGTCTCTGCGCGCGCGCGACGAACAATAAATTGTATATAATGCTTATAACTATTATAGAGCGCGGCGTGTACACTCCAGCGCGTCTTTGACATTTGTATTCGCAAGAGCAGCGTGTGTGCGTGTGTGTATAAATAGATAAATAGATCTCGAAATAGATTATAAGAGCGGGACGTACCGGGAAGGCTTTTATTTGAGCGCTTTGTTGTATGTCTATAGATGTATACGAAATGTACGTGTATGTCGTGGTTCAAGAGCAGATCAAACATGTATATATATGTGAGGTATGGAGATAGAGAATATTGGTTATTGTATATACATGGAAGTAAGTATATAGTAGTCGAGTGCGGGTGTGCTTAATGTTTGTATATTCATATCCCCTTTTAAAAAAGAGATCCGAAAAAAATGAAGCCGACTAAAACATCTTCTGATTGGTTGACCTTTAAAAAAGTGCGATATTTTGAATTAAATCTTAAATTTTGAAAGTTTTAAATGACAATCAATATTTATAAATTAAAATAATATTGTTATTAAGATTTGTTGTATTTATTATCAATATTTACTAATATTTACTAATATTTTGAGTGTAAAATAACGGAAGGAAAAAGAATGACTGACGTTCTTATATTCCGAGTTCTTAAGTATATGTATCTATAAAAACATTTTATTTTATTTTATTTCACTATAATCTATGATGTCTGTACAGAAGATTTTATTTTAGTTATTATTTATTCATAATATATCTATTTATAATATTTTTTTGCCGATATTTATATTGCCCGCGCGTAGCGCGCTTGAGTAAATTTATATATACAGAAAAGCATATAGATTTATTCGTGTGTAATAATTGTGTGTTTTTTTTTTTTTTTTTTTTTTTTTTTTTTTTTTTTTTTTTTTTTTTTTTTTTTTTTTTGAGAATACAAAGAATATCGCAATTTATGCATGTATACCCCAAATTTTCGTTAATCAATTGCATTGCATTGTATTATATTGTATACATATATCTTTGAGAATTCAAACACCCAAATTTCCATTCGCACCGCGTATGCGCAAGCCGCACGTTTCGAACCCACCCATCTGTGATTTAACTCGCTCGACAACACACACATATACATATTCCTATACACTATCTCCCACTCTCTTCCCAAGAATAATTTTCGCGTTCACCACGCGCTCACCGCGCGCGTCAGCCGGCGCGCACACGCTGACGACACCGGAGTAGCAGCATATAGCATCATCATCATCACAGCTTAAAAAAAAAGAAAAAACAGCACACGGGTCTGGCGTCAGACAACCAACACCACACGTATAAAGAAGTGTTTTGGGCTGCTGATCATCGTTGTCGTCGTCGTTGTGTGTAAAGTATAGGCACACACATACATGTGCCTGGGCAAACACGCGCGGCGACCGGCTGACGCCGACGAGCAACTGAGCAAAGTCGCGTGTTGCTGCTGGCAAAGAGAGAAGAAGAAGAAGAAGAGCTAATTGCCATCGCAGAGATGTGAAAGAGAATAAAAGTATATGTATAATGCGTGGGTGGGTGGATGGAAAGGTTATTTTTGGGGTATATGATATGTAGCACACTTGTGGGAATATTTGACGATCGATTGATTTGTCATATTAGGTGATGTGTGATGTGTGTTTTTTTTCTTTTTTTTTTTACTCGGAAGCGTATATGCGATTGGGTTGTGATAATGTTATTTGTAAATATACGAAGATATATATATACATGCGCGGGTTTGAAGAGTTAATTTGTGATCGATTTGATGGATTAATTTGCTTAGTTTGTTGTGGTATAGTATTATAGAATCTTTATAGTCGAAACCTATCAGTAAGATATATTTTGCTGCCCGGAGCAACGTGTCGTTATGTAGTCTGTTCATTTTTTTTTATGACTTGCGGGTACACTACGTTTTTGCTAATCGTGACGCAGTTGTAGAAAGAAATGTTATACGAATGGACGAAAAGAAATATTGAGAGGGTTTATATAGATACATATATACTTGTATGAGGTAATGTTGAAAAGAAGAAGAAATATAAGCTGTTGTAATGGTTGGTCGATAGTTTGTTTATCTCGAATGAAATATACATCATGATATTTCACGTAATTCCCCGTTTAATTGGAACTCCATTGTGTTATAAAATAATTATCTCAAGGTGACATCGACGACCTTTGATATTAAAAACGATCATCTTCAACGCTTTTTTAAACAAAAGTTGTATTCGCATCTTATATAAAAAAAAAACTTTTATAATCTATGTTTAAAAAAAAAAGATCCGAGGTCACCAACGAAATTATCATTTAAGAAACAGGTTCGTAAAATGTCGCATATATACATACAACATCATACACGTGTCGCACATGTATATACATAAATACAAAGAAGGGGAGAAATTTTATAGCCTCAAATCTAGGCAAACAATAAAAATAATATATATCGTCCTTGATAAATATATCAATTAATGAAATTAGATTATCTCTCTTAACGGTGTACTACATCTAATGGAATTATTGCAATCGTAAAAGTATACTGTGAGAGAGTAGCGGACAAAAACAGAGATATCGAGAATAAAAATTGCAAATATATACCATTCCAACGTCCCACACATACACACACACACACACGTGTATCGACACACGAGTTGGGTCAAATTAGCGGTTGTTTTTTTCCCTCCCAACTATAATTACATATCTACCAGACGGTGGTTCATTCCACTTTTTTTTCCTTCAATCAAGCTAGTTTATTATACCTATACGAGATTCTAATAATACTTATCCTGAGAATTAGGATCTATCGATTAATATATGACTATACTACTCGACAAGAAAAGTAAAAGAAAAAATAGAAACGGATGAACTCTATATATATATGACGTTCTCGGTGCAATTAACTTACAATCGAAGGAACTGCCGCAACGATTCGTGCGAAAAAGTGCACGGAATTACATCAGACGCTAAATGTATACATACGTAAGATACGAGTATATATATACATCGTGCGAGTTCACGTCATGGCGCTCGTAAATCTTTAAAGCCACGCGCGCGACACCGTACGATGCAAGGCTTTAAACTGTATTCAAACAATATTGTAAAACCTCTACGTGTGTAAATCATCGGGCGCCTACACTTTATGTACATATGTTTGGATCGGCGCGCGTGCGCGTGATGCAACGTTCTTTCTTTTTTTTTCTTTTCGTATATTACTTATATATAAGTATAGAGAATTAGGATGTTCGATATACGTGTAGGCGATAAAATCAACGCGATGTACCGTCAGATTACGTTGGTTAACCCTGCCGATCGCATATACATTCTTTTGGTATATATATTGCGATAAATTTGATATGCGCATATATATATTGTAAGCTAAATATTATAACTGCGCGTGGAGAGATAAGGAGAGAAGGGGACATCGAAGCCACGAAGATAAACTTGAAAACGATATATAGCTTATATAAACTTTTTCTTTATTTTTTTTTTTAATTTTAGACTCTGGTAATGAAGTTCAGGTGATAATAATTTAGTGCGAGCTATAAATTGGGTGATGATAATAATATTAGAAGAATATGTATATATGTATATATTTTTTTGTGTGTGTTTGTCAATATAGTCGGTGATATGGTTATATAGGTATGTTGAGATGACACAGTTCACGCGTAAGTAAAGAAACGTTGGAATGGCATAAACGTTTATCACGAATAGAAATACGTGGTATATGGAATTCCTTTTAATATCGTTGATACCGAGGTAACTGTAGGTTATTAACTTTAAATTTCCAATGAACGATGCGAAGAGGAAAACCACTTCGGAATGAAAAGTCAATCGTTAGCTTGCATCATAATTTGGTGAAAGTTATACTACTATATATTATCAGAAAAGTCTGCCCCTTACTCGAATCATCATATATTTTATTGATAATTCGTACATATACTTATTAGCACAAAAAATTATAACGCTTTAAAGCAGTTTTTTTGTTTTTTAAAACAATATTTTTTTAGGTTTGTTTAATCATAAATATTATATTATAAACAACTCAGTCAATGAAACTATATTTTTACGTTTTCTCATTATTAATGTACCTGAAATGTGCAAAAACCTAAATCTGAATACGTTAACAACTAATTAAATAAATCGAGGCGATAAAGTCAATTACCACGAATACTTCAAAGAGTTAAATCCAAAAAAAGTCGCAGCAACGATTCAATCCCCACCATATATCACCGTCTCTTTCCTACTATACACCTCTACACACCATCCGCATCGTCCGATACACATGTATAACCATCGACCTGCGAGCCACTCACGCGTCGAACCGAGCCACCACCTCCTAAACCACGGAATCATTGAACCTCTCCGCCCCCCTCTATAAATATACCGCACGAGCTGCGTCGCTATACTCAGGCACGTGCGCTTCCGTTTTTTGTAATATACATACACACACATACACACACAGCGGACCGAATTTCGTTCAAGGTGAGCCAGCCAGCCGCACGCGCATGCGTGTATATAGACATTATGGCTTGATAATAAGATTACAGCGGAAATCGTTTGGTTGTGTGTATATATATATTATTATAGTGTGATGCTGTGTGATTTGAGCGATGTTTGTATTATATACGTAGTTTTATTGTATGTAGTGGGTTAAATATTAATGGGCGGATGATAAGGAAGAGGATTTTCCCCACAGAGTGAGTTGACGAGATTGTTTTTTTGGTTGCGTTGCGATATTATTTCATAGTTGGGAGGACGCTGTGATTGTAATTCTCTCTCTCTCTCTTTAAAAAGTGATATTGATAGAATGTTGTAAAGCATTTGATTAGAGAAGCAATGCGATTAGTTAATTGTTTAATACTCAGCTTGCAATAGCGTCGAAAATGAAAAATGTTCTCTGATATAAAATAAATATTATATTCAATATCCAAATTGATTAAAATTAGTTAGTACAAATGTGATAATGGAATGATATATTTCTTCTTATATATTTCAAATCAGTTTATTACAAATCCGATCGTAAATTGAATTTCATCTTCGTGTACACCTACTACTGTACCACATCGCACTTTCGGTATTCCGAGTATTAATACAAATATGTCTATATCTTTTCGCTCAGCTGAAAATTTCTTATTCTTTTTAGCTCATATTCCTGGGAAACTGGTAGGTATATAATGTATTTCGAGGGACCGCATCGTCGGATCATATAATACCTATATACACGCACGACACACAACGTTTTTCAGAGAAAGTTTTTCAGGAAATGAAAAAACTCGTTTGATCATTAAAAAAGTCGCTATATCACGAAAACCTTTCACTTAAGCTTCCCATGGTAAAGGTTATATACATTTCCATATTTAACTATACCGGAAGCATCGGTTCTCTCCTATTCAACAATAAATAAACTGCTATACACTAAATTTATGCATACCTATACGCATAGTTTCAAAGAAAACGGTCGAAAGCAAAAAAAAAAATTGATCACACAGAGTATAGAGAGCACAATATGTTCTTTAAGTTTGCTCCGCGAACGGATCAGAATCTGATGATATACTTATATATCCCCTGAACAAGATAATAATAATTCAAAGTTTGTGCGTTATCGTTGAACCGTATATATTGATATTGATAAAATAAAATACCGTTCAATCACTGTTACTACACTATATACCTATATAAATTTTTTTCGTATTAGATAAGAGCCATTATAGATATAGGATTAGTTCATTATAGAAATAAATCAATGCATCGGTATATATATACTATACAATTTTCTATATAAGTTAATGAGGTTTCGTCTATATATATATACATCAACATGTAATCGTGCGCGATAACACTTTGCAGTGACAGGTTAACGAAGGAAGTGTATGTATATATAATATACTTTCGGATACCCATTAAGTATACGACAGACACATACACGTGACCGACACCGTGTCTATTATAGATTCTTTATTTTCCTTATACACCGGTATTATAATTATTTCCTTTAATTCACCGAATTACTTATACCACAATTACATATATATACGATTCATCAAACTATTCTAAACAACGGTCCTTAAATATAATTTTTTTTTTCTTTGCGTATATAATCTTTCCACCACGTCTCCTCTTATCTTCACTATACTTTGTACACGAAGCACGAGGTAGAGAATTTCCAACAACCTTATTGGCGTTTATAAAAGTCAAACAGTATATAACAACAAACCTTCAGGATATATACCTCCTCCCACGCGTCGTTGCGGCAAAGAAATAAAAATACAGACGTATAGAAGATGTGTGTCGTGCGCGTCACACAGCGCGGGTATAAACAGAGAGAAAATGGTAAGGTTATTAAATTTTTTTTTCCGTTCACGCGAGCTGAGAGTTCAAGGAAAGAAGAAGAAGAAGATGAGCTGCGAGGTTGCTAATAAGTTATTCTTGGTATGTATACATGTGTATATTAAGAGTTCTTTGGAAATTGAGAAACGAACAACAGTTGTTTGTGCCGGTGTGAATATTTGCACGTTACGTAAGTATATATAGGTGGCATTTAAGATATTGAGATGTCAGGAACGAACGATGGAAATGTAGGTATATACGTATTTTTGAAATCGACGCTGTGTAATTGTTTGTCTTTTCGGTATATAAAGATCTTGAAAGGAAATATTTTTTAACGATGACGTTTAGTGCGGGAATTGTAACTTGAAAAATTAACCCTGAAATGTTTATAGGCAAAAAGATTCACCCTTCGCGCGGGTTGCACTATATGTATACACATACGTCGTAATTTATATACTTCAACGTTTATTTACTCGGCCTTATACTTAATTTTCATTGAGCCGACAAATTTTTTTTATTTTACTTTTTTTTTGCAACCGACGTGAAATATCACCGCTTATCTGACAAAACACAAAGTCACGGAAAGAAAAGAGTAATGTTGCTGTCGAATTAATAAAAAGGAAAGAAAAAGTTTCAATATTTGCCAACAACGAAAATGTGTATAAGTACTTATATATACATGAGATTAAAGATTCGCGAGTAAGATGAGCATCTCTGACGACATCATTTGGGAGGGACGATAACAACCGGAGTACTTATACATTATATCGGCCGACGATCGATATCGCACTAGCGATTTTGATTTCGACTTTGATACGCTGTATATTCGATTACAGATTATCGCGGTTTAATTATTATATTTACTGGCCGATATGTACAAGAGTTGATATAAAGTGGCTACGTATATGTATATACACACACAGCACGTGATGTGGTTCGGGGTTACTGAGGAAATATGTATAACGTTATAATATACGGACAACGTGAATTCGTACACGTATTTCCTCGCGCTGGGGGTTTCTCAATGGTTTTACATTGAGCATTTCTTTTTTTCGTTAACTATACAAAGTTAAAGAATTCAATGCCTTTTGTATATAAGTCTCGTCTTATATATCGCATATTTGTAATTTATAAATTTACATTGGTGATTTGCATATGGCTGCGCGGTATATATAAGCGTTAAGTCAATAGAGCTAATCGAGCGGTTAATTTATCCGAATGTTCGGAATTAAAGAAAAAAAAACGAAAACGAAAAAGGAAAATAACAAAGTCATGCGCGGAATCGTTGTTGTTGTTTCTATTGAAAGACGTTATGTCATATCGGTTTGATGTACATATATGTATGATGTATGTGCCCGCGAACAGATAGCACACACCACAAATGTGCGCGTGAATTCAATTTTTTTTTCACGTATAGGTATATAAGCGCGGAAGAATTACTTTGTCTCTGGAAAGCTATAGAGAGACTCATTCAATGCTAGCAGCTGGTTGGGACATAACTTGTGACTAATATATATATATAGTAAAAGCTAGTGTGATCCAGATTAATTGTGTTATCAACTAGTTTTAACGTGTGCGAAAATAAGTGATCAACAACCGCAGCGGTGGCAATATTGGTTCCGAGAATATTCTTTTTATTATACTGGATTAATCTTTAATGATACCAATTAGAAAGATTTAAGAATTTAAGGAATTTATACGAGAATCTAGTATTAATTGTAAGCTTTTCAAATGGAATGTGTGCGCTCAAAGTCATATATAACGTGTACTGAGAATATATACGTAAAGGTTTATCAATTGAAATAGTTTAATATATTATATACATATATACGCGTCGAATTGGTCACAATAATGGAAAGCAAAACCAAAATAATCAACCGTCCTATAATGATAATAAAAAAAACCAACGCATGATGTTTCACTGCACGCTTCTTCTTCGACCTTTCTCTCAGTTTATAATCCCAAACCCTGACTCACCCAGAATCCCGCGACTGATATTAAATTCACCGCACCTGCGGCCTCGGCTCTCATTCTATATATATATATATATATACATACACACATATCCTCACCCACGACCTCAGCCATCGCACATGGCGACTTCCTTCCGTAAACAGCCGCACCGTTGTTTACTTATATATTACATACCAGACACGTGTGCTGTTGTTACTACGACGAGGAAAAAATGCAGGGCAAATGTATATATGTAGTTAAGTAGTGCGACACGCGGTGACAAATGGAATTATAGACGTCAATGTGATGGAAGAAGGGGGTGAAAAGAGAGAGAGAGAGAGAGAGAGAGAGAGTAGGCGTTTAGGAAGAAGAGAAAAAGAGATTAGAATAGGTGGAATGAGATTTACGAGGGAGGAATGAGAATTGACGATGAAGAGGAGGAAGCCCGTAGTGTGATGGAAAAAGGCGCTTGATTTGAGTAATTGGATTTTGGAATGTCGATGTTGTTTGTTCAATCGTTGGTTGGATTAGGCGGTTTTTTTATAACGTTGATGTGAATCTATACATATAGAGAGAGAGTGATGTTGAGCAAAGCGATTATCATTTTGATGAATTGAATTAAAGGTACTTAATTAAATTATTCATAAAGTGTATGTGAATGTTATTCTGCAGTTTATGTATATATTTTTTTTTTATTTCAGTCTATTGCTGATATTTTTATTTATTCTCAGAGTTTAAAGTAATAGAGATTACTATATTTACTTATATTACAGAAGACTGTTTTTTCAAGATAAGTATAAATAAATAGAACGACATTAAAAAAAAACACACACACCGCGCTTTAGTTTAATCGAAAGTGTATATAGTGCCTGATAATTGAATAATCGGCTTCCATCAGATATAAAAATAGCGAATTCGACGTAATTTCTTGAATTAAAACGATCGGTATACATATCTGTTGAAGAAGATTAAAATACATTTCGTAATATTCGACAGAGAGATAGAGAAAGAGAGAAAGAGGAAAAAAGCAGCAGGCGACGACTCGTTAAAAGTAATAGTTGTAACAGCAAAAGATTCACTGAAAAACGTGATATTTATTCACGTGCCATTGCGCAAACATTATATACATATGTTTTACGAAGGATTCATACATGTATATATATACGTAGACAGAGAAGAAAGTACAAAGATTAGAGTTTCATACTACATATATATCACCAAACCTAATCTTTTTTTCTTCGAGCACGAGGAAACTTTCTAAGGCTTGATGCTTTTTAGTTTTAAGACGCGTGTGTGTGTCGCTATATATATTATATACGCGATTTCCCGAATTAAACATATTATAATATAAAAGAAATTTAATAATATACTGCATGTTTTTTTTCACTGCTTGTGCTAATTATTCTGATAAATTATACTTATATAATTTCTTATACATTGTAAAATATCATTTAATGAATTATTGCACTGTTAATAATAAAAATAAATGAATTATGCATCATGTTGATGGTCTGATGGTCAATTTTAAAATTGAATATTTTTATAATAAAACAATTCGTGATAGAATTAATGAAGCGTCGAAGGTAGCGCTATTCTGCCAATATATACGCACTGTTGTGAAATTCTGGGAAATTCTTGTAAAAAATTATTCATTCTAAATCTTGATTATATAAAAAGTTACCGCTACGATTTAAAGTAGTGAATATATTATTATATTATAATACGGTATTATTATATCATTAAACGCAAAGTAATGCAGTTTATGCATATAGATTGATATTAGAGGGTGCGAATGAATAGTTCGAAAGTATTTTTCATTTCTTATTTTTTTACATTACATTAAAATGAATTTACTCATGTATTTTATTAAGAACCTGGTGAACTTATAAATGTTATGTAGAATCTTTTCAGTTTACTAAATTAATGCACTAGTTAGAAAATTTGAGCAATTTTAATGTACTTTTTTTATAATTTATGCCTGTTATACGTAAGTTTATCAAAGGAAAAATGTAAAGAAACTTTCGACCTTTAAACTCAATCCACAGCTCTGTTCGCTATATATAGTAATAAAACGTTTTATATACATTTTACCAAATCTACAACTATATATACCATATCATACTGCGAAAATAATAAAATTTCGTTATCTCGACGACACTTTCCATGCGCTTCAACTTAAATTGCATTCGCAACCTGCCGGCGCGTGTCGTGTGATCGTCTCCTCTGAAAATCTTCCCACGACGACAGCCGCCGTCGCCTCTGACGAGAGGAAACCTTTCTCTCATCTCTGTTATTATTTACATCGTGCGTTCATCTACCCAGTGAACAAAGTTCCCTCTCTCCCAATGTATACTCACTCACTCACCCGCGTACGCAAAAAAAAAAAGAAAGAAAGAAATCATCGCGTTACTAAATTCTTACACGTGTCAGTATAGTGTATATCGTCTTATCACGCGGCGATGAGTAATGTAAGCGAGATATATAGCAAGAGATTTTCAATCGTGTGTCGGCGGGTGTATGCGATTATTTTTTACCCGTCGTCTGACGAATAAAGTTCAATTTTTCAAGAGCAAAAAGCGCGCGCCGGCTGCTGTTGAGGGTATATATAAGAAACGAGTTTATGTAAGCTGTCTCGTCGGGTTATTGCCCATGTATAAACACACGGGACAACAACGTGAGCGTCTTGAGCTTTGTTGTGCGGTGTACTAGATTTTTTTTACGCACCGTTTCGTTTTCTGGACGATGCGATGCGATGTTTGTTTGTTGGCGCGGTTGCAGAACATAATTCGATGAGCGTGTGGGTTGTGATTGTATAATGTCTGGTGTATTGGTTGCGGAACGGCTGTGATGGCAATGAATTTATTGTTGTTAGAAGAGTTTTGAAGGGGGGATGGGGGGGGGGTGAAAATGGTCTTTTTTTAGTTTCACGGTTGATTGATGCTTTTATCGTTCAATTGTAGATTTAAAAAAAAATTGTATATTTTTTAAAAGAGGATGTCACGACTAATGTCAATAAAGAATCATTATGATAAAATTAATAGAAGTATAATACAGAATCCACATGCGTACTTAAACATCTACTTCCAAATTATAACTGGAGAAATATTTAAGTTATTTTTTACATTTTTCACTACTAAATTTCGCATGAAATTTTCAATTTTCCTAATTATTTATTTTAGCTTACCCTTGTTTTTTCAGAATTGAATCTTATTTAATTTTTATATTTTGACAAGCTCTACATAATAGCATTCGTTTTGTACGTTTTTTGCGTCATTCTATTTACTACATATTGGTGAGCATCCTCTTTTTAAAAACACTGATATTTTATAATTTCATTGTCAGTTACAACATTGTAATATCTACGTTCGTAAACTGCTTTTTAACTTTATTACTGCAATGTTGCATCATTCGGAAAACCTTAGAACCGGGAAAAATTAAAAAAAAAAAAACGACGAGGTAAATTAAAAAATAAAGGAAAAGATTGTTCACGAAATACATAGATCAATATAAAATTGACACAATATTTTATAAAAATTATTAATTAAAAAAAAAAATTCTGAGTGATACATCTATTTTTTTACGACAACGTTCGTCCACTATCGCGTGTTTTCCCTACTTCTACTACAAATAATATTATGATTTTTGCTTGTAACACATTTAACGAGATTACAAGAGTCGTGAAACCGTTGAAGATTATAAAATTACTTATATAAGCGTCGAAAGAAAGGCCGATTTTATCAGCCTACAGATCAGGGTCGATAAAACAGATTTCATTCCTATATACGTATTTTTGCGCTCCTTGAGCTGAATGCCTACTTAATTCTCACCTGCGTATCCTATTTTATTTATAAACCTTCTTTTTTTTCTTTACTCAAATACACGGAATGCAATTGTGGAAAACAAGATAAAAATCAATGCCATCTTTAAGTAAATACAGAATTCCTGTTTTATTGGCTCTTTTAATTTTCTTTATTTGCTTAAAATTGCTTCATTGTCAATTTTGTTCAATGCTTCTTAATGCGCTGTTTACAGAAAGGAAAATTTGTCTACTTATTTACTGCTTCGTTATTGATAAAAAAAAGCTATAAAAAAAGTTTCTAGCTTACGACAAAGGAAGATTTTGCTTCGTTACAAAAAAAAAGATATAACTCAGCGAGTATTCAATTCTGATAAACGTAAAGAAAAATTTAAAAAATTGCATACACGTTCAAACATTCACGCGCAAAAAATGTAAAACTGTAGAAAAAAAAATACAAGATATGCAGTTTAAGCAACATACGCAAGAACATATCTAGCTTTCTCTACACTTGCGTATCTCAAAGTTACTTTCTTTCTATCTCTCAAAGGCATTCGATAACTCATACCGGTCGCCGTTTAAAGCAGGAATCTGCAGTCACTTTGAAGAAAAAAAAAGAACGAAATAAGAAAACAAAAAACGACTCACATTGTTTGCACTGGAGAAAACCGGCTCCAATCGCTGTTCCCTATCCTTGGAGGTGTAATACGCGTTGAGGGTGTTGTGATTTGTGTTTTCCGTCACAACTTTCGGTTTAAGGGAGCGGTTGACCTCGGGCACCGACTTCTTCTCCTGCAAAAACTTATGTTTAAACGACTGGAAATAAAATTTACTACAAAACTTGTTCGTGTCTCGTCTAGGCAAAGCTTTTTTTTCAAACGAGCACATGAAGATGTGTACGTACGTATAAAAAATATAAAGAAAAAAAAAATAAATAAAAAAAAATGAGAGAAATAAAAAAAGCGATATTTACTTGCTGCTGGTTTTTTAACTTCTTTACCTTCTGGAGATCCGGACTTGTGTGCGAGCGCTTCAAGCCGCCCGGTGTAACAGTCGGTGTCGCGGGTTTCAACGGTTCTTTGTGAATCTCCTCTTCAGGCTCGTTGTCAGGATCCTCGACGACTTCCATTCTCTGCGGTGGCGGTGGCATGTGAGGTTTCACCACTGGTTTTGGTCGAGGTGGCTCACGAGGAATGTTTTCTTTCTCCTCGCTGAAGGTACATTGAAATCGATTAGTCGAGTAGGCTGAAAAGTTGGCGAGATAACTTTTTAAGATCACGTTGTACTTACCTGAGGTCCTTCTTTATAGGGCGTGTGCCCCGAGGTCTATTGCCTATAGACATAGCTGATACGTCTGGTAATGTGGGATAAAGTTTGCTGGGTTTTGTCTCCTCTGATTTTCGAAGCTTTTCTATTTCGGCGATCTGCAATGGTGAATTTTCATTATGTAGCTGAATGTAAAACCAGAATAGATTTTTGCACAGCAGTTTCTTATATACTTATACAATAATTATGTAAAGCTTTATCAAAGGCTGTTTATAATTACAGTTTAAACATATGTAAATATCTAAGATTTCGATATTATTAACTTACATAACGTGATATTAAAAAATACAGGTAGAAAATATTTTTTCATTTCCATTGGAAAAATTAGACTGTTTTTTATACGTGAATTATACCAATATTATTGTCTTTGTAAAACAACAAATTTTGATTACGGATCATTTACGTGAATTATACCAATATTATTGTCTTATAAACAACAAATTTTGATTACGGAACATTTATGGCAGACCTTGCGCGCGCTAGGCGCGCGCTTGGTTTTTTTTTAAATCCAAATGTTAACCTCATTTTCATTTTAAAACAAATAAATAACATGAAGTTGGCTTTTCTCATTGAAGATATTAGACCAATCGAAGCGCAAATAATAATGCAACAATAATGCAACAATAATTTTAGCGTTTGATTTGAGATTTAACACCAGGATTTTTTTAACATAATTTTTTTTAAGTCTTTTTAATTTTCCAGAAGTATTATGTTTGGGAAACAATACTTACCAGTCCCTGCTCCTTGATGCGCAGCGTGTCAAGCTGCTCGTGCGTCCAGTTGCTTTCGTAAATACTGACAGCCCGTTTCATTGAATCTCGCACATCGGCAAGCTCCTTCTCTAGTTGCATCCTTGTGGTCGAGTTCTTGCGGCCCAAAGTCTGGGGTTTTTTGCTGCGGTCAATACGCGGTCGCTCCGGTAGCTTCTCCACGCTCACCTTTGCGTCGCGCGTTATATTGTTTTGGCGCAATAGCTGACGGTCTATTGAGTTATTGCTGTTGCTGCCGTTCATGTCGAGATAGTAACCATTTACGAGGGACGACGGCGGTGCATAAACTGCGGGCCCAGGAACTTCGTAGGTCCTGGTAAAGTCAGAAAAGGTGGGCTGGTCCGTAGGTACCTGAGGGTTGATGTTCATGGGTATCTGGAAGAAAAGAATTTCGTTAAGTTTTGTGTGTTACTACTTTATTTGTAATTGTGAACATTTTTCGAAGTTTAAAACTAAAAGATTTGCATATATGTATTCATGAGAAATTCCATTAATTCCACTGACATAGTTGAATACAATTTCTTACCATTATTTGTGAAGTAGATATTGGTTTGACTGGTACACCGAATGGACATGTTCTTGACAATATTGGAGATGGTGTATAATTGTCAATCGAGGAAATGGGAGAATAACTAACTTTATCAAGTGTATCACTTGATGTATCCTAAAAATAATATAATCAAATATAATCATAATATAATCAAATTTAGTACATTATTTTTGACATAATATGCAATGAACAACAAACAGTTTAAAAATGAATTTTTAAAAAGTTTTAATTTTGTTTTAAAATATAAAATTGAAATTATAAATAATTAATTGAAAGTGTGAAAAAATATATGGAATTTTAATAGTTTTGTGAATAATATGAAGTTTGGAAAATTGATTATTAATGTTATTTTTAAATTTAAAATTCTCACCATAGGTTGTATGTCTGATGTTGGGAAATTTTGAACATCAGAAATTGATGGATTAGGTGTTGTTGGTATTGATGGCATTGGTTTTACGTTTTCATTTGTTGAAACTGATGGCAGACCACCACTATTAAGTTTACTAATTATGTCAGTTTTTGTATCCTTCAAATAAATATTATTTAGTTTAATAATAATTTAATAAAAAAAATAAATTAGAATTACAACCTAGTTACAATAAAAATAATATAATACTAACCAATGGAACGAAAGGTTTTTTTATAGATGGATCTGTAACATAATTAGGATATGTAATTATCCATTTTGCAAAACCACCTTCCAAAACTGCTATCCTTTTATATTGCGTCTTTCCATCCATTTCTTTTAAACATTTTCTTAATACAGCTATTGGAGTATTTTTTTTCAAGGTGTTCAAAGAAGAGTACCAATCAAGAAGAACAACAATATCAGTGTATTTTTTTGATCTTCTATTAAACTTGTCTGCAGCTTCTGTATCTTCTAGTAATAAATTCGCGTAATAATTTACTGCTTTGCTGTAAATAAGAAAATGGTAAGAAATAAGTTTCAAACTTTGTTATATCAAAGGTTTAGGACATACTCCGTACTTAGGTTCTATTTTTTCAGCTGGAATGTTAATCATATTATCTGGGAATGATATTCTTGTCCGATCATAATCTATTTTAGTTCTTACGTCAATGACAAGTAATCTTTTATCACTTGGTCTATTTTTATTTAAAATTTTAAACAATTCTGTACATGTGATTTCATCATTTTCTTTAGGTTGTGGTTCCTCATTTGGAATGTCAGGAAGCATATTGATGATATCATCATCTATACTAGAACCTTTACTACCGCTCAATTGTGGATTTTTAAGAAAATATTTTCGACTTTTTTCAGTATCCAATTCAAGTGTCATACCTTTTACAACTTCTTGAAGCAGATTTTGTACATCCTTGATCTAAAAAAAAATTAAACCACTGTAAAATAACTTTTACAATTTTGTAGATTAAAAAAAAAAGGAAAAAAAATCACTGGTTCACCTTAGAATTCGGAAAGTGTTGCTGAATTGACCCTTTATCCAGACCTTTTTTCTTCAACCATTCAACACAAGCTACCCATCTATGAAAATAAATATAAGCCTTATCAAGTTCTTTCTTCTGTTTTGCATCTGTGCCCGATTCATATAGTTTACTTAGACGATCACATATCATCAAAGGTTTCTTATTATTGAAATCCAGCTTAGCTTCTAAATTTAGGTTTCGAAGCTTCGTATTGATATCCATGTTAGCTATTATTTACAACACCTGTAACATACAAAATCGATAAAAATCCGAATAAAAAACATCTGGAGCCACTGCTAAACACTTAGTTCCTCAAAAAATTTTCTGATTAAAAAAAAATACAATTACACTACTAAACGTACGGTCGCATTTTATGATAATCTTGAAAAGACGCGAATCTTTCTACTATAAACTTTTTCCTTAAAAATAACCTAGAAATCTCTAGTGCGTCACAATTTAATTCAGCGAGAAAAAAATCTTGTCTACTAAGTATTTCGAGAAATGAAGCGAACACGACTCACGCGTATATACTATATACAATTACGCATATCACATGCCTGACCAGTTGCGTTGAAAAATATAACATGAATGACGACAAACTTTCGGAAAAGTCTGTAAGTACTCGCGTGTAAGTGCATAGGGCAATCCCATTAACACCAGTAATCCTGTTATCACGGCTGAGAGGCTGGTGTAGTGTATAGAAAGAACTCGAGGAAAGGAAGAAAGTCAAGGTCGTCTTGGGAATTTCTTAGCGGAAAAAAAACACTGGTACCAGACGTATATCACGTACCTCTATTATTGCACTTTTACTTTTGACAACATTTCTGTCGAACGTCAACGAAGATACTGGAGTGAACGGAAAGTTCTCCGACTTCCGAGCTAGAGTGAGGTTAGGTTGTGCGCAGCTTTAAATGTATCAAAGAGGTTGGAGGCTTTGTTTAGGTCTGGCGCGGGTATATAAAAACTTTATTAATTTGTGATTTTTGTGATTTGTTTTTTATTATATTTTTTCATCTCATTTTCAGTTTAATATTAATGTATAAAAAATAAATAAGCTTTTGAAGCTCTTATAATTTATTTTGTAATCTTAAATTACCAGTAAAACAGTAAAAGCTAATAAGTCTTCAATAATAAATATATAAATAGGTTTTTAAATTTGTTAGTAATTACACTTTTAAAAAATATTACTTTTATATAAATTTTCAGTTTTATATGCGTAATACTTAAAATATATATATAGGTACTCTTGTTTTTTATTCTGTCAGGCTCTTAACTTCAAGCATTTGTTTTGTTACACTCTTTTTCAGTTCTTAATTTTTCTAAACCTGTACTCAAATCAACATATTGTTTTTCTAAAACTTCAATTCTTTTATTCATCTCACACCATTTTGTTTCCCACTGTATTTTGCTTTCATGATTTTCTCGTTTTAGTTCCTGAATTTCATTGAGAATTTTATTCATCATAAATTCAGCACTATCTGCTTTTTTCATTGTTGTTTCAAAGTCTTTTGATAGTGTACAATCTGCACTTGACTTTCTGTATTTTTTTAAATCTTCATTGTGTCTATCTGGAATATCATTCAGACTTTTTCTTTTTTGAATGTTTACACTATTATTTATCTTTAACAAACCTGGTGAAAATTTTGGTGAGATATCATCTAATTTTCGCTGTACAAAAATATTCATTAAAATAGTAAGTTAAAAATTCTTTAGTAAAAATAAAGAAGGTATTAGAGCAATAAAATACTTACTAAGCTAGGTGACTTTAATGTTGGTGATGCATTCAAGCTTTTACTTATTTCGTATAGATCATTGTAATTATTATTGTCAAATACATCATCTGGCAAATCCTCTAACATATTATTATCAAGTGAATTATTTGCCAAATCCTGAAAAATATTGTTCATAATTATACAAGTGCAAGCTCAGATTTTTTGATAAATATTGATATCACTCACAACAGAAATCAATGGCTTTTTCAATTGGCCATTTATAATATGAGTTGGATACATATTTAACCATTGATTAAAACCTCCTTTAAGAATAGCTCTCTTTTTGTGTTTTGTTTCAACATCCCATCCTTCAAGGTATTTGAGAAATAAATCAATAGGACTACCCTCTTTTAGAGTGTCAAGAGCAGAATTCGAGTCTACCAAAACAATAATATCAGTGCACTCAGTCGATCTTTTATCAAATTGATCTACTGATTCTTTATCATTTTGTAAAATATTACGATAGTAATCTGAAGTTTTGCTACAAAAATAACAGAAGTTAATAAAATTTATAAATCATTTTTAGATTACACATTTGGCACTGCATACTTTGGTTTTATCTTTTCTGCTGGAATATGTATAATATTGTTTTCAAATGATATTCTAGACTTCAAATAATCATCTCTTTCTCTGACATCTATTATAAGTATCCTTTTATCATTACTATTTTTGTTTTGATTTAACATTTGAAAAAGTTCTGAACATGTAATTTCATGTCTTTCAGGATTCTGTGGTTCACAGTTTGGTATTTCTGGGAGAATTTGTGAGATATCAGTGTTTTTATTTATACTATATTTACGCGATGCTGATTTTTGAACATTAAACTCCAGATCTATATCACTTGAAATTTCTGCCAATAGCTTTTTCACATTCTTTATCTAAAATTAATTAATCATTGTTCATTATAAATATTTTTATTTTTATTTTAAATGTAACATGATTCAGATGCCCTTTACTTTCTCTTCAGGAAAATATATTTTTACGAAACTCGCATCCAAACGTTGACTTTGAAGCCATTCGACGCACAAAATCCATCTCTTAAAGTATACATAGGCATCTTGAAGCTTCATCTTTAATTTCGCCTCTTTACCATGATCGTACAGCTTCTTCAACCGATCACACACCAATTTTGGCTTCGTACCAGCAAGATTCAGCTTGCTGACTTCTTTATTTAAATTTCTATAAATGTCATTTAAATCCATCTTTGTACTTTTTTTTAATCAAGTTCAACTTAAGGTTAGGTTAGGCTAGCGCTACGCGCAAGAGGGTTAGGTATTTTCGATGTGTTTCGGCGGGTCCAGAGTCCGCAAGAAAACACGTGTTTACACGTCGGACGAATCGACTGTCCGCCTTTGTTTGGCCGATGTAAGAGGTTTATCGGCAATTGAGCGCAGTTAATTCCCTCATTGCGCGCTCGTTACTCAAAATACTCTCGGGCAAAGGGTCGAACGAGCGTATTTTCCACAGTGGTTGGACTATAAACCGGGTCCAACGACACGCCTCGATAGTGCAAAGGGAAGCTCCGTCAGACTTTCGCGTGGGAGTATAGCGTCGTGGAACAGTCGGTGATAGTTTGGTGTTAAAAGTGGATAGTATTGGACGTTTATGCTTCTTCGTTAGGAGATAAAAGTTTGTTAGGTGAGGATAAGTTTTGCAATTTATTTTGTATGTAAATTTCACTCTTTTAAACAATGTTTTTAAAAAAGCTACTACTTTTTCTATGGAGTTTTGTATTTCTAATTTTGTTTAACTTGCAAAATTGTTTACAAATTATAATAAATCTTTTTATTGGTTGTTCCAGAAAAATTCAAACAGTATCTTGATTAAAGGTATTACAAATAATTTAATTATGGTAGTATTCACTTGCAACAATTGTGGTGACTCACTCCAGAAGCCAAAGGTCGCTAAACATTTTCAATTCCAATGCCGTAACCCTATATTTCTTACCTGCGTAGATTGTTTCAAAGATTTCCGGTGAGTAAATATTTATGTATGATTAAAAAAAAATTTGTACTTTATAAAAGTGTTTAAAAATAAGTTTTTAATGTATATAAAAACAAATAATTTCCTTTAGTGGGGATGAATATGTTGCCCATACAAAATGTATTACAGAAAATGAACGGTATGGTGGAAAAGATTATGTTGCAAAACCAAGTGCAAATAAAGGTGAAAGAAAACAGCAAGCTTGGTTGAATATTGTACAAGATGTACTTGCTTCATCCACAAATTTAACTGTGCCAGAAAGGAACCTTTTGAACTCCATATCAAAGCATGAAAATATTCCTAGAAAAAAAGCAAAATTTTTAAATTTTATTCGGAATATTTCTGGTAACAGAGTCAATATGGCCATTGTTGAGTCTGTTTGGGATAAAATGGAAAGTGCTTTTAAGGAAGCCACTGCTGATAATAACACTGATTCACCAAAAAATGATACACGTAAGATTGCAAATCATTTTGTCAATGAAAAATAGTAAATAACTAATTATTCTATTTTATAAATTTTAATCAATTAAATACTCATTCTTTTTTTAGAAAACAAAAATGCAAGAGAAAATCAAAACAATGTCTCTAGGGAAAATGATAGCAAAGAAACAAATGAAAATCAAGGAACAGAAACTAGTCAAAAAAAGAAAAAATCTAAGAAAAGACAAATAGAAGGTGATGAAAATGACAGTAGCCAACCTCTTGCTAAAAAGAAGAATGAAAATGAGGATGCAAATGTGACGCAGGAAGAATCAACAGAAAATGGTGTCAATAAATTCAGCTGGAAGAATACAATTCTGGAAATAGTGACAGCAAAAGGTGAAATTTCAGTTAAGAAACTGAAGAAAAAAGTAGTAGCTCAATACCTTGAACAATACCCAGATAGTACATCTGAAAAAGCAACGTCCAAGTTTGAGAAAAAACTTGGCAAAGTATCTGACGTAGTAGTTGCTGAAGATAAAGTTAAATTAGCATCAATTTAATTATGCTATATATTAATTGTATTATAAGAATGAACTTAAATGTTGATTTTGTAAGATATTATACATTTGATCATAATAAAATTAATTTTATAAGATTTTTTGACTAAAATACGAAGTTGTTAACACTAAAAATGTTTTTTTTTTTCAACACACGACCTCCAAAGCAGTAGTTATTAGTTTAAACTAAAAAATATTTTAGAGAAGGGTGTCATAATAATCTTACTTTTCAATGAACTTTGTTTTTACCCCAAGCATGTAAAAATATTTAATATCAACAAAAATATACCGATTTACGCCTTGAACAAATTCAATTGTCCTGCATAATTCAGTAAAACATCGTTCTACAAAGTTTCAAAGAAGAAAAAAAAAACAACAATTTTTGTTTATTTCCGTTCCAGAAATATAAGTATATGACAATTAACCATGTGAAATATAAGTAAAATTCAACTCTCGCGCCACTAAGCGTCCTTGCAAAATGGCGCTGCTTAAAAATATAGTCGCGCCGCGCGCGTGCATCGTCGGCGGCAGCTGTACTACATATATAGCGGTAGCGGCGGCACTATACTTGTCGATTTGTTATTGCCATAATCTAATACACATAATTTTTTTTTACTCCCCCGCTCGCAGTGTACTTACATCCTATGCTATACAAGTGCGCTACAATTCGTACCGTTCATATCGCGTTGCGTCACACGACAGACACATATATTAACCGCGCGTTTTCACACGTATAGTTATATATATATATACTTTCTTTCGACTACCGCGTTGTGTGCGTGCGTGCAGTGCCAGCCTCCTGTCACCTTCGCGTGGCTGCTGCGCTTTTTTTTCTCTCTCTCTCTGAGATCGCCTTGCTCCTTTTTCGCATATATACGTGCGCAAGAAGTGAGAGAGAGAGAGAGAGGGAGACAGAAGGAGACAGAGACTGGATTATGTGTCATCGGAGTAACGCGCGGCGCCACACCTGCACAAACGCACGGAGGAAACTCCGCAGCTGCAGCTGCTGTTGTTCTTGTCCTTTGAATTGGAGTCTGGTGGGCTTCAACGGTGCTGTACTGCTGCAGCTACAACAGGACCAGCTGGGAAGCAGGAGTTTGTAGATGTCTGCCAGGAATGAGCACAGGTGATACGAGGGCTACTTTTGCTGTTTTGCTGGAATGCACGTATGAGTCAGAGGTATTTCATTGCTGCTCTTCTTGCTGCACTTTGCAGTTGCATTAATCAGTGGTGAAAGAGATTAGACGGGGATTAATTTTAGGGAGACAAGGCCATGAGTATTTCCAACTTTTTGGCATTTTTTACTGAGTTTTGAAGGAGTTTTCATGATAAGATTTTCAAAAATAATATAACTTTTTTCAACATATGTTTAAATATTGACATTTTTTAATTTTTAATATGAGATAAAGAATACGGTATGACCATGAGCAAAAATATTTTCATAAAGTAACAATGTTTCAAGCATAAGCAGATAAACACTTTGTATATGATTAAGGAAAAAGAATTGAAAATTTCGAAAAAAAAACGCAAATGATTTAACTTATCAATTTTTTTTTATATTTTGTGTTTATCTTTTGGCACTATCATACATAAATGTTTCAACAAAAGAATGGATTCTTAACATTTGAAATATCTAAAGAATAATTCTTTTTAAACAGACATTGTTTCTCCAACTGCTTTCATTAAAATGTATTTCTAGAGAAAGTAATATTATCTGCTTGTTAATCAGAGTGTGACAGGATGCCAAATGACTCCAGTGTTAGCTGAGAAGTGTAGAAGTCTAAATAGCATACTGTGTAACTGCTAACATTTTATCTTTATATTCTTTTTTATAATTTTTATTTCTGAAAGGTATTAATTATTTATTATAAATTGTTTAGTAATACTTTTAGTTTTTCTAACCTGTTTTATGTAATAAACGTTATTGGTTAAATTGTAAAAATTATATTAACATTCTTTTGAAATATTAATATGAATCATGAATATATTTAAAAATGTTAGTCTTTTACACAGTATTTTAGACTTATCATTTATTGACCATATTTTTATTATCTTTGAGGTTGTAAAACATCTTTTTATTCAAATGAGCAAGTAGGTAGACTTAAGATAAAGATAAGACTGGCATGGACATTGATAAACAGACCTCAGTAGGATGGTTTTCTGGAAAAATAATAACTGATTATATTAGAGTATACATACGTTGTGCTAGTTTGTAAGTTATCATAGGAATAATTTTTCCTTATATAATAAATGTAAATTATAAAAACGATATATATATATATTAGTATTATATTATACATTTAAACTAAAGATATTAATATGTATATAAATTTTTATATTCTGTAGATAAATGAATAATAAATAATAATGCAGACACTTTTATTTACAGATCGATTGCATTTCAAATGCTCTCAATGCAAATGCCATTTGAACCAAAGAGATTAAGATCTTTCATAAAATGATCTTAGGTTTTGTACAAAGGAAGAGTAGAAGGAAAAGGAAGAGACATTTTGCACTTTTTTCCTGTTCACTACAAGCAAAATGTTGCAAGCTGTTAGATTGCTGACCGAAATGGCCAGAACCTCGGATGATAGATCTCGAGGTGACAGTGGGTCCAATTCTGATGCGCAAGCTTCATCATCTGGCAATGAAGGTAATCTTTTTTTATCAATATTTTAATACAAAGAGAGACAATGTTAATTATAAATCACTTCATTTTAAAAATTTATTATAAATATAAAAAA
The DNA here is from genome assembly GCA_035583055.1 of Torymus tubicola. Taxonomy (NCBI): domain Eukaryota; kingdom Metazoa; phylum Arthropoda; class Insecta; order Hymenoptera; family Torymidae; genus Torymus; species Torymus tubicola. The sequence continues at coordinate 18,166,908 of JAWWEQ010000045.1, forward strand.
AAAATAGATTAAGAATTTGCATTGACACTTGACTTTGAAAAATATAAAATTTCTGAACTATTCAAAATTGACATATCAAACCTTCAATTTCAGCCGCGGCGCAAGTACTGTTCCGCGAGATCCATAAGAACGGCTGGCTCCGTCGCACGGATTCGTCGCGTCCCGAAAGCAATTCATCCCGCTGCTGGGTGGCCTTTTGCGTACACGACGACGCTGAGCCACGTCTCGAAGGCTTCGTCGATCAGAAACAAGCGACTTCGCATGTTCCGATCTGGTCCCAATCGTTACGCACAGCGTTACACTTGTCACCGACGCTCTGCGCAACGTCGAAGAACGATTATGAATTCTGCGTGAACTTCAGCGACGATCAGATACTGAGGTTAGCAGCGCCGACGTATCAAGCGATGCTTGACTGGGTGCAAGTTGTTACGAGGAAGCTTACCGATATGAAGGTGCTGAAGCCAAAGGAGAATTTGTACTCGAGGGGACCAGAGAGAATCGCTACGAGGGATCCTACCAGTCCTCTCCCACCGCCGCCTAGTTTGGTGGGTATACCGGATGGAATGTTAAATGAGTTGCGGGTTTAGGGAAATTAGTGATTATATGAACTTCGGTCTTCTAAACGTCATTTAGAACAATTTTTAAAGTTTACAAATGTAATTTTTCTATAAAATGTTGTGGATTAATCTGTTTTTCTTCATAACAGTTAGAAGGTTGAATAAAAAATATGATCGTTTTTACTTGAAAAAGGATTAACGTTATTCAATTTTGGAGCAAAGTTATTAAAATTATTACGATACGATTAAAAATTTCAAATATTAATACTTATTAACGTTTCAAAATTAAACCATACATAGTTTGTATGTACGATAATAAAGAGCAACGAACGATAAACTAACAATAACAATGTTATTCGTAGAACGTGGCAAATGCGCGTGGTGCGCTGAGTAATTCCTCGCCGTCTACCTCGAGCGCGCCAACAGTCTTCACCTTCGACGACATCGCCATTGGTGAAGAGCGAAGGTTGACTACCAGGCAACCTATCAGATCGGCACCACCTGTGCCTCCAAGTCCTCGGTTAGGTGCAAGTACAGCTTCAGCAGCAACAGCAGTATCGGTAGCAGCGGCAGCGACAGCGACGACGAGCAATAACGATAGCAATTCTGAGTACGAGAGTGTTTTCCTAGCGTCGTCGGCGTATCCCTCGCAGAGCGACAGCGGATGGTCGAGCGGCGCTCAGGCGTCTGGTAGCAGGTGGGATTAATTTGTGTTTTTTGAGACAGACAGAAAATTCTAAGTTAATTTTATAAGCAAAAAATTAGATTTTGAAAAATTATTTTTATTTTAAAATTTATAATGCAAAGAAGATTATTAATAATATTAAACAAAATATACTAAGTTTATGTAACACTTTATAAATTTGATTTTAAATCTTGTCAAAATAGCTAAATATAATAGATAGTACACCGTACTGTATATATCATTATGAATTTATTTTAACAGTTTCAAAATTTTAAACGTAAAAATAATTTACACTAAGACTTTATTTATTTTTATTTATTTTATTTATTAAACCAGAACAAATTTACATAGAGTAAAGTCCTCAGAGGTAGATACAAACTACCTGTACAAGGGCTG
>JAWWEQ010000045.1:18175329-18230049 GCA_035583055.1 Torymus tubicola
ATTCATGGAAACCAACGTTCGCGACCACCTAATCCCCGGGTGTTATGAGCCGGTGTGACAAAGCACGACGCGCTGCGCTGTACGATGAAAGTTTTAGCTCATTTTATTATGCAAATCACCGACGCTTATAACATTACACGCGGCGTGTGTGGTATAATATATGTGTATACTTAAGTAAAAGAAAAAAAAAGAACGTATACAAGGTTTTCTTCTATTTTCGATCTATACGCGCGTGCGCGCGTGTAAAAAGTGCGTAAATGTCAAGGAAAAGTGCGTGCACGGTTGGTCGCGGCGCGGTAATTTGCGCTCTTTTGTGTATATATACGCATGGTGGTATTTTAATTTGTAGTGTTATTGTTGGTATGTTTGTATATAAATTGCTGCGATGCCTGCATAAATGTACAGTTTAATCGGTGATAACTGTACTGCTAATTGTTTATAAATGATGTTTAAACATATCAACAATAGAATTGTGAATTTCTGTGTACACTTATCGAACAAAGAATTTTTTTTTAAATTTCATAAGCGCAATATCACTCCACTGAATTTCAAACGTAGAAATAGAACACACATACACCGAAACCGTATATAGTTACATAAAAATTTCACGACACGCGCAGCAGCAGCAGCAGCAGCCACTTTTATTCCACCCCCTCAGATACTTTTCGTATATATACCCTGCGCACCTCGTCTGAGAAGAAGAAGTGGGTCACATTGCGCGGGGGGCTGCTGCACACGATGGCAATTCCATCATAGTTTTATCAATATTTGAGAGCCACCCGCGCGCGTGCGTTTATACGAGGCTCTTGGGGTGCAAGACGAAAAAGAAGCGAGAGAGAGAGAGACTTTATGGTAGATCTACTCTTTTTTCTCTCTCTCCTTATATTCAGCTCGCGAGTATCTTTTTTTTTATACCGACGTCATTAGTCTTCGTTGCCGGCGGGATACGATGCGCGTGTTTGGGTTGTTGCTGCTGGTGGCTACACCCACGGGGCTATTCAGAAGCTTTTTCTTAAGGGGTCGAGGGGGTATGAAGTTTTAATTATTGTTGGTTTGTATTGCTAAGTTGTTTTCCTTCTTTAATTTATCTGAGGAAAAGTTACGCGTACTTTCTTAATGGTTATTAAAGGTAGTTGAAAATTGATGAAAGATCTTAAAATTTATATCTATCTAGTCGTACACGCGAGGAATTCCAATGACTTTTTGTAATCTACTCACTGTCGATATTTTAGATTACTGCATTTAAAAAAAAACTATACCTATACCTATAAATCGTTGAAATAACGTTCGGCTATAAAAATCGGCGCGAAAATTTGAATGCAGAAAGTGACTTACCGAGTCTTTCGGCTTTTTAATGAAAAGTTGCCTGTTTATTTCGCTTAATCAATGTGTGTGTGCGAGAAAGAGAAGCCCACTATATACTCGTAAAAGCCATCTCCGCGCCCAGCTCAATTCATTACTTCACGTGAAAGTATACGAACGTCGCCTCGAATCTCGTTGGATTTCACTCACTTCCGCGGAGCTGTATATACGCCATGAGCGGGGGTGGGGGAGAAAAAAATTATCGGCAAACTTCAGCACTTAATAACGTTCCTTTCTTCATATCCTATATACGCCTTCTTATACATGCCGCGCGTCATAATTTCTCTCGTGTCTTGTCCCCCCCTCTTCTTCGCTTCCTTTCGCTCGTAATCATTTTCGGACTTTATATATATTATACGAGGATGTGGCGCCCGACGGTAATATAATATGTGTTTATGTGTAGTTGCATATATATACTTTTTCCTTATATCTTTAATGAAATTTGGAAATTTTCGATTAAACAAAAATTTTTTTTGGCAACTCGATCGTTCTCGATGCAGGGAGCTTTATAGCACGCGCATGCGCGCGAAGTAACTTGGTTGTAAACTGTGCTTGAAAAAGGTAATTGAATTTGCATAATGACGTGAAATTGCTATCTTTGCATCACGTGGTAGAATTAATCTCAATTTATTCTGCATTAGCCTTTTCATACTTCATTTATACGCTAATATGAACTGCACTATGTGTGGCTTTATAACGTAATATTTTTTTTTTTTTTTATTTTTTTAAGAAACTTTATAATGGAAATTCTGGATTAAATATTATAACGAGACTTTATAAATTGCATGTAATTTACAAATAAATTGTATTATCACTTTATCGGCGAACGAAAGTTTAATTAAACACCGAACTACAACCGCACTGAACTTTTAATATCTTAATATTATTCAATTCTCTCTTTACATTAAAAAAACCGTTTATTACTTTCACTCGCTATAAAAAAAACATATTTTTACTCTCATACATTTCAACCTTTTCCAAATCAATCATTTTCAATATAAATATATATGTGTATATATATATTCACCGGAAAACTTGAAACAGCTATATCTAAAAAATCCAATAGTTTAATACCAATATTCACCGCACTCATCGTCCAAAATTCACCCTCAACTCCCCACCAAAAACCCCCTAAAAAAATCTTCAAACCCTTATAAGTACCGATCGATCCAGCCAATCGCAATAACGCCGAAAATGCTCTCTTCACTATATACTATACCACGTTATTATTAACCTCAACCGACGCACTGCGTCGCGACGAAGCGTCGCGAATCTATATAGGTACAACGAACGAAAAAATAAATACGTCGCGTCATTGGTTAAACGACGTCATCACGCGACACTCGAACACACCGCGTCATCGCACGCGCAACGTCGCGTGAACATGACGCGCAACCGTTTTCACGTGATTCTCACTATAGTAAGTTGCATATATATACGATTTTCGTGCGGTTTTTAGATTTCTGGATTTTGTCCAGGTATGTGATGCGTTCGTATACTGTATTCAGCGTCGATGAGTAAGATTGTTGTCGCGCGTGGTATATATATGGTTATTTTGGGGTTCAGGTTGGGCGCGGAGTTTTGAGAATTGCTGCGTGGGTAGGTGATGAGTGATTGAGTTATGCTGTGGTATATGTTAAAAACGATCTATATTTTATGTGAATTAATGTAATGAGAAAACGTGTCGAGTTGGCTGTATTATTTAATAAAATTCGTTGCAGCTATTTTTAAACCAAAGCCTGATCTAATTATAATTAGAAAATTCTATTTCAGGTTTGAAAAGATTTATTTTATCGGCAATATCGTCGTTACTGCCGTCGCGCGCCATTTTGTATATAAACTTATTTCAAATAAAATAATGAAAGTCAATCACATAACTGTAATACAAAAAAAAAATTCCAAATTACGCAGCGAATTGTTGTCCTTTATACCTGATGAAATATACGTTTGTTTATATTTGGCGTGTCAGGGTCTTTCCAAACACCTAACACGCGCGCTTTTCGCGCGAAAATATTTTGCTCACGTCACGACGAGCGACGAGGAACAAAGAAAAAGCCCCGTAGTAACGAGGAAAACTTTTCTTTCTCTCCCTTGCAAATTTCAAAACCGTCAAAAAAAAAAGAAGAAAAATCTCGCGTGGAAGTCGCTGTCCTCGTAATTAAAACCTCGTTTTGCGCGCACATTTTTCTACCGAAAACTATACACGCTCATCACGTGTGAATGAACAAAGTAAACAAAATGCACAAATAATAATAAAAAAAAAAAACAAAGAAGAAGAAAAAGAATGCAGAAACGTCGACGTTATCGTTGTTATATATTAATGTTCACGCGTATATACTCGTTCACCCTCCGACGCGCCTGTCGTCGTCTCATTACCGTCGAGTACGCTTCACTTTTGTCACTACTATCATTATTATATAATTATTATTATTCGACGTCAAAGATCGCGTTGCGCGAGTAATTAACATAGCGCTATTAATTATGTCACACGCGTGACTTTTTCCTCTTCGTAGGATTGAGTAATTGGACGTTCCTGAATGAATGACCGACATATACGTATATAATATATTTTGTTCTTTCTCCGTATATATATATATACACTCGTTGCGGTCGTTTATTTTTTTTTCGGCAGTTTCTGTTTCTCAACGACATTGTGAAAGTTCACTTGTTCATTCGCTTTGACTCATTCATTATTCGAATATTAAGCGTTGCGGTGATGTTAAATCATTATTATTAAGCGACTCTGCCGTTTGTAATCGAGGAAATGTGGTTTTATCAAATTTTCTTCGTCTTAAAGCCCGATGATAAAAAATGTGATTGCAAAGAATACAAATATTCACTTGCATAAAAAAAGATTCGTTATGATTTAATTATAGATCATCGAAACTGTACACCCCTTTGCATATATATATATATATATCACCTGAGTGGTTTTAACGAGAAGTAAAATGAAAAAATGTCTAATATCTAAAATTAAACCCTACCACACCTCAATCCCCGATCTCTTTCATCTTTCTCGGCATTGGCAATTTCATAAAAACCCAGTTTTTAATGACGAAACAACTCATATCTTTCCTTCACTCATATAGCGGAGGGAGAGAGAGAATGACACGACGCCGGTGTGCGCGTATTAAAAAAAAACGCGCGACCCCGAGAAATAGACTCTCGCGCGCTAAGAGAAAGAGAGAGAAAATAATGAAAGGAGTATAAGAGAGAGAGAGAGTGAGGCGTCACGATAAATAAGAGAGACAGCGCGGGAATTTAAAGTCACCGGGCGGCTCTTTAATTTCAGAGGAGAGCGCGATTCATTTTCGTCTCTGCATAGTCAGCGAGGGAGAGAAAGGGGAAAGGGGGAAGAGAATGTTTTTTCAGTGGAAGGTTATTTTTAGATTCAGGGGTTGGCGTGTAGGCATTTTCGTTTGTGTTTAACGTTTAGAATAGAATATTGAATAAAAAAGAAAAATATCAATGTTTGCCCGTCTTTTGTCGTCGATGACACAAACCAGCGACTACGTAAATGCTCTCTATTTTTAACGAGGTATATAATCAAGGATATTTTAGTGCATTATCAAATAATCCTAATGTACACAATTTAAATATTAACGTATATAAGTACATTCTCCTTATTTTTTCTCTGATATGTACGTGCACACATCCTTACAAGTTTAACATTCGCGTACCACCCTTAAATTTTACTACCTCATACTTCTTCCACCTCCCTTATTTTAAAAACTGTATATACCACAACTCACTGAACTCACTTCCAAATCCAATCTGCACCCAAGACGACACACCAATACAAAAGAAAAACTCGATAATTCCTCACAACACCAACAACAACCACGCGACCATCCTACATACATATCCTCCTCCTTTACCATCCTTATCCTCTTTCTTCTTCATACACACGCACGAAAAAGAAAGTAAACCTAGACGCGTCCGGTGGTTTTGACGGCAGCGCGCATACATAGGGGGAGTCATACACCGTATATATAGCAGACAGAGATAGAGAGAAAGAAGGGCATTCACCCCTCGACAACTGCTTGCGGGCGCAACGTGTTCCCTAAATTTCGTTTCCTTTTGCAGCTATCGGTGAGCTAGACCCCCTTTTTCTTATACGTGCGTGCGTGCGCCACGCGTCCGTCTGTCTGTCGCTCTCCCTCTGTATATATGTATATGATAGTGTGTGCATACCAGTTCGCGCGTATATAGGTATATATATATAGGGGAAGGAAAGCGCGTATGTACAAAATGTGTGTTGTATATTATTGACGGTGTTGGAAGTATAAGAGGGAGGGAAATATAGATGTGTTGCGGTTAGTATATACTTATGAATCTTTCGTGTTGAATTTTTGTAATTTTAATAGTTATTCGGTATTTGTATATTACTCGAACCCATATTTATTCTTTTTGTATACGTAACGCTCGAAAATTTTTCATCAACATTATACATTATACATGATGTAGATGCATAATGGCCTAATATCAAACTACTCTTGTCCGCTAATTCCAGTTGCACACATAGGCAACTACTACTACCACGATGTACCCACGCTCTACAATACCGCGCGTTGTTATATATTCTCTGAGTCACGGTATAACACATACGCGCCAGTCAGGCCACTTTGACCTAATAAAACTCACCGTGCTACTGTATCTATACATATATATATATATATATACACAACAGCGTAATGGCCGCTCATACATATTCATTATTATACGTACACGGCGCGCCGTAGGCCCTAATCACAATTTCCCGACAAATCCATAAAACAATTTCGAGAAAGCCTTTCCGAAATATACACATACGTAGTAGAGACCCTCGAAAACCCAGCAGCAGTAGCAGCAACGACGACGATGGCAACTATGGGGCCGTATAGCGTGCACTAATAAACTCATGCTCTCGTGTGCACGTAAATAATCCATAAAGTCTAACGCGCGTATACACACACATATATGTATATACGTATATGCACACGCCATATGCGCTAATCGACTCTCCAAATAAATTCACGCGAGCGCACACACGTACGCGCTTGGGTTCTTCAAGAACGCGGAAAAATATTGTACGTGTGTGTGTGTGTGTGGCAAACAAGCGAGGAAGGGCCGAACCTTCGTGTATGTATGTATATATATAAATTACAATTACGCGTATAGATTCGATTGGTGCGTGTATAGTTTGGGAGGGGAAGATATTGTTCGAGTCGAATATAGAGATATGAGTCAAATCTCAGGACTCTCACCCCCGAGACTTTTTATGGGTAGTAAAGTTTGGTCGATGGCGCGCGATTCCTCGTTTGCAGAAGTGGTAATGGCTGTAAATGTATATATATACGTGGTTCGAGAATCTGTCTATGTATAAATATAGAAGTTATGTGATTCGGGTTAGAGTTTTAGGTAGTTATGAGGTTATTATTAGATTGTGTCTCGTTTTCAGTTCGTATATATAACGTTGAATTAGTTTGGAAAGATGTGAAAGGGGTTCGTTGCATTGTCTATGAATATTTGCAATGAAGTAATTTTTAATAACTAAATGTAATTATTAAAAATTCGTGCCATTAAACGTATATAAAGAAACAACATTTTGTTATACGTTCGGAGATAAAATGAGGTTTGTCAAATTCCGTTGCGACGATCAAACGATGCAAACTTCAATTCCACGAATATTTAATAAAGTACGATAAAAAGAAGTCCCTGAATAATCTACTCAATGTGTAACAGTACAAACTTTTAGCTACTGAATTAGAAACTACAATGCCCGGAACCGTTCCACCTTCTACTAATTAACAAATCGATAATACAGTAGAACTCACACCATTCCACTTTATTCTGCATTCAACCTACATCAAACTACCTCTCCCTTCAATATCCATATATAAATCCCGTGAACCTCTTCGATCTCCTGGACCACTGCTGACCGTCAGTCGCACTATATCTGAACTTTGACGAGTGGCTCGCTCTATAGCCGTAAAAGCTCGATAATCGACTGCTCGCTCGTGTGCGAGTTCTTTTATTTCTGGCGACGTGAACCAGCGCGCGGTTGTAAAAATGATAAGACGCCCTGCGTTTTTACGATGGCTGGGATTTACGATAGACCAGGCGTATATATACCGTTGGTTGGCTGGGTGGAGAGATGACGATGGCTATTGATTGTTTATGTAGTGGTAGTAGTGGTGGTGGTGGTAGTTTGGTAATAAGGGGTAAGCGTGAAGGTATACATAGTGCCGAGATGAATTGAAATGGTTGGTTTGGAAATATGTAATGCACTATTTATCGTATCTTCTATTGATTCGCATATATTCAATGTAAAACATTCACTTATACAATCTTTAGTGTCATCCACTTACATCTGCCACCCCAAGAAGACAAAAATTCCCCTTCTGATTGGCCAAAGTTCAAAAGTCGAAAATTCGAGCTATATTATCATGCGCGATCATTTTCGAAACAAATTCCTCCTTCCATTCCCTGGCATCGCGTTCCCGAATCCAGCGCCAACTTTCCGAAAACCAAACCGTACCGCCCTTTAAAGTACTTTCACCGCACTTTTCTGCACCTCAGCCAAGAGATATAAATTTCAACGTTCGGGTCGTGCGTCTTCGCGCCGACCTCCATTTGAATGAAATTCGAAAAAGGGTCTCTCTCTCTCTCTTATATGTCGCGACGACGAAGGGCTCAACAAATGGAATGGGAACAGATGTGGAAAGTAAAAAAAAAGGAGGGATGAGAATAGGGGATGATAGGAGAGTGAGTAACGAGGAGTTGTGCAAATGGTGCTGAAGACTGCTGTATAATTTGGGGGAAAAAATTTATTGGATGGTAGGCGAATGCTCTGATAAGGCTTCTGTTCTATTGAAATAATGGATCGATTCTTATTTTTTTTTCTTTGGTTCACATTCCTATTATTACTAAAAAGGTAATTGTTCCGTTGCATCTGAAAGGTTCAACTTAAAAATAAACGAGTCAAGTTCCCATTTTTAATTATAATCATTTTTACTTTTTTGCATATCCCTAAATTTCTCTAGACCCACTATATACTAAAATAAAATTTCGATTCGCATTATTCGTATATATATGCGCATCCCCTCGCGACTGACATTCAGCTATAGCGAGCAGAAGAGATAGCGGCGTATACTGGCGAAGGGTCGCTCTTTCTCGGCCTCGGATCAATATTACACAGGTAGAGGAGAGAGAGAGAGAGAGTCGGGCTTCTTCCTCCCACGCTCTTTCGCACTTTCGCCTCCAAGTGTCAAAGTGGATGTGTATGTGCGTGTGTGTGTGTATATATATATATGCGTGTATAGTTAGGAGATGACTAGTTTGGCTGATGTCGGTTGAGTTTATGGCGGTTGATGAAATAGGGATGGTTTGAATAATTGTCAAGTAGCAAATAATAATAATAATATAAAAGCCGTTGAAATAAAAATAAACAAGTAGAAATATAAACTCCAACAACACATGAAATACCAAATCAAATACAGTTATAAAAAGCTCTCTCTCTCTCATCACAACTAAATTGCTCTCATACATATTATTTACCAATACACACACAGACACACGTTCGACAAACCAATTCAATTTCTCAATTGAGCCAATTACTCGAGTCGACCGCTGTTACTCCTCACCTCTCTACACCCAACTCGAATCCGCGGCAAAATTATCTCCGTGGCTCTCCCCGCGCGCACACTCCACATATATATATATGTACATCCTAGTGGCAGTTAACTCGCTGTACAGTGTACCCACATAGCACACGCGGACGACCAGCGTCTGTCAGAAACACGTGTTTGGGTCTCGCTCGCGGTATATACTCTCTTCTTCTCCCACGTTGAATGCCATTCAAGCTGGTTGTAGCTATATACACACACATACGTAGCTGTAAAAATGTACGCTGTGGGTGAAAGTTTCAAAGTTTCTGCTGTCGCTGTGTCCGTTGCATATGTACATATATATATGTATATGTAGAGTTTGGGAATTGTTTCGATAATATATCGGGAACGGGATGGTGGACGAAGTAGAGAGAAGTTTGAGAGACGACGTGTAATAATGTAATGTACGGCGAGAGATGCGGGAGTGAACAGGAAGGATGAAACAGTTGTGTTGCTTTTTCTGTTGCAGGTACGTTTCCATCTAACGACCAACCTACCTACCGTACAAATCGATCAAATTTCATTCGGCAAAATCGTGAGTAAACCAAAATTTTAGCTATCAATTAACATTTTACATTAACTGCCTATATACTATAGACGTATTTATTGACAAAACACTTGTTTTTGTTCTTGTTGTTGTTTCACCACTAAAATTTTCTTATACACTATATATACACTTAGTTTTTTCGTTCATACGAAGTTATACCATAGATGCAAACACAAAAAAAAGAATAATACACGAGTAACATTAACATACATGGAGCTCGGTGCTGTAACGATTAGAAGTTACGCAATAATACATTCGGACAAACTGCTCCTTCGCTTTTTTCCTCCTCCTCTTCTTCTTCTTCTTTTTAAATTCAAAAGTTCAGATCCGTCCTGACGGGTAACTCTTGACACTTGTGTAACACAACAAGTCGATTGCGCAATTCAAACAGTCGCGTAATTTCCGCACGCGCCTAATGTTCCCACTTCTCCGTTTGTTTTTTCTTCTTCTTTTCTTCTCGACTACTATATATATATTATACTCGTTTTCGATTTTCATTTCTCAACAGAATCATTGTCTCTTTCATTCTTTAAATTATTCATCTGCTCAGCTATAGACGCAGTTGAAAAGTACAATATAACCACGCAAGAGTTTAATTAATAACTGTAACGTTCTTTTATTAATCTGTTCTACTTGACGTGTCAATTTTTCCCAATCGACTATATAATAATACAATTGTACCGTTGAATTATCAACTGACCTGTCACACTGTACACACACATGAATTATATACAGTTAAACCCACTGGTTTTTCCTCCTATATCCATTGTGTACAAGTGCAGTGGTAATTTTTTTATTAACTTTCATTACTTAGATAGCAACGTATATATATACACATACTCGTGATTAATCCGTTCAACACCCGCATGAATGGCTGCAGCCATTGTTGTTCTCTATATCAATCGAATGATGTATACATGTATGAATGACGAAACGAGGTTTCCACTACCGGCTGAAAGTGCACTTTCTAAACAAAAGCGATCCCTTCGGTACCATCAATTTCACGGTTTAATATCGAATTCATCATTTTGATTGGATTTTGACGTTATACGAATAAACAACAGTAGCAGCAGCGTTGAGCAAAAAGGCTATATATTCTGCGTTCCTCGTATTAATTATCCAATTGAAGCAATTTTTATTACGTATCCAATTTAAAAAAAAAGAAATAAATAAACGCTCATCCGGTATACCATTAAAGTCAAGTTCTCCAAATCTTCGCTGGCAAACATCTTCATCAACTGCACACGTTCAATCCGATCCGAATATCGAGCAGCGTATATAGCGTCCACTCGATTCGTTCTATACCGCGTCATTAAGAAACGTCGCGATTGATCGATAGCTCGTCCTCGATTAATCACCCCCCTTCGTATCTTTCTTCGTTTCTTCTTTAACTTCTTCTTCTTCTTCTTCTCTACCCACGCGTCGACGTACATGCAAAGTGACAGCGAAAGAGTTGGATTAGCGGGTAGATTTATTTCCGCTACGTGAATTAATCGATTCGCGAAGAGCACGACTGCGGAAGCTTGTGGGGGATTATCGGTTCGCATTTAGATTCGGTCTTATGAATTTATATATAGATTAGAACCGACAATCTTTTTAACTTTAATCCGCAATCAGAATATCCAATAACCTCTTCATCGATATATTCGCCGTGAAAATAAAAGAAAACCACACCTGTACGTTTGCGCAACACAGCATCAATCACAATGGAGAACGGTCGAGATTACATGAGCTGTTATACGTATACGCGCGGTATATATGTTGTATACGCCACTGGGATATATGCCGTCTACGGCAATTAGCCCGAGGAGCAAACGTAACCGTTTCTGATCTAATTGACGCTAAGCAGTTGCGCCAACGGCCGAATGAATTTCTCGCGCGCGCGCGGCTGTATATAATGTATGACGAAGCGAAGTGGGTTTGACTGCTTTGGTGGTCTATGTGTGGAGAAAAATGTAATGGGATTGTTGGTACTGGAATGATAGATTTTGTCGTAGGTTGAATAGGGTTGTATATGGATAGATTGTCATTTCTATAAATATCAGATTAACATCTAGCAGAACTTAAATGCTGATATATAGTATACAATTTTTAGTCATTCTTGCTTTTTTCGTTTCGTTAAATGAGTAATCACTTTCGTATAATACCACATCAATAATCAAATTTGTTTCTATACCACCTGCCTAAGAGAATATATTCACTGCAATGATTATACCATCATTCAATACCTTTTCACTATTAATTTCGAAAAATATATTATAAAAACCTAGACATTTCATCTTCTCTTTTTTTTTCATTAACAACCTCAACTCTTCTCTCTCAAAATATAGATGCTCTCCAGCCATCCGCCAGTTCTAAAAATAAAAATCATTCGCTTCTGTGCTATCACTATATGAAACCCCCCGTTGCCGTTATACCGCGAGCGCGCCAATGCAAAATATAACCGCGCGACTCATTTAAAATGCATCGTTAACCCGTCCTTTTCCCAAAAGAAAAGCGGAAAAGACAGGAGAGTGGGTGCGCGGGTGGAGGTATAACCCTCGGTGTATAGTTCGTCGTGCGACCTCATTAATTTATATCGAAGGGAGAGAGAGAGAGAGAGAAAGAGAAGCCACCAGAGCCACGTTGAATTATTCCCCTACGGGCGTTGCGAGCTCCTGTCAAAGATATATTCTCTCTTCTTTTTTTTTCCGCGAATTTATCGTACCGACTGAATATTTCAACCCCTTCGCGCGATTGCGCAACGGTATTTAGGTCTTTTTTGTCTCGAGCTATTATATATGTATATATATACACCGGCGCTCGCGAAGTTGTTAAGAATGGATGCCGACCTTTTTCCACCGTTCTGATTTTTCAGAGACGATGGTGCTGGAGATGTTAATAATGGTACCTATGATGGGTGGTGGTGTACGTTGATGAGGGTATAGATGAATTGATTTTTTTTCTTTTTTTTTTTGTTAAGATTGAAATATAATTTGTGATGTTAGGAAGTATTGATAACTGTTGGTTTATTCGCATGATTTAATATTTTCGAGGTTATATTAGTATTGTAGGTAATTGTAAAAGTAGAAGTTTCGCATATCAATAATAATTTTACGTTAATTCTTTCGAACGCTCTTTCTCTTTCGGTATATATTACAAACCGAAAAAAGTAGATTTCTTAGGTTATATCAGGTTATAAGGTCACGAAAAGAAAAAATTTCGATTACTGAAACAAAGTTACATTACCTAACTGTATACCATTTAATTAACCCAATCTCCAACCGCACACCACTATATACTAACAACAATCGCCGCACGCGTAACGTCCACTATACTCCACCAACCTTCGACCCCATAGCCACCCCCTCTCCGAAGGTACAGATATATATATACACGGATAATCCAGCGATTTTTCTCAGTCGCCTTCGTTCACGGGAAATTGCATTGTCAGGACGCCACGGCGCCATTTTTCTCCTTATCGTCCACCGAGCTAGCGAACGGGCATAATCTCGCGCGAACGATCATCGCTGCCGTCGTCGTCGTCGTCGTCGTTAATCTCGTTCGGAGGAGCAAAACAAAAAGTTTTTCTATATATATATATATATATATAGCGTAACGAGCAATAAAGAATATATACGACGACGCGCGAGAGAGAGAGAGGCGACGAGAGAACGGGGTGTACGGAGAAATTGATAAAATGAGGCGGTATAGGAGAGAGAAGTTGATTGCGAGTGAAAGAGAGAGAGAGAGAGTATGATGGAGGGGACGATGGGTAATTTATATGGTGTGATTAAGGGATTTTAATTTGAGATGGATTAATGAGAAGGTTATGGTTAGTAGTGTATGGTTTACAATGTTTTAGAGAGTATTGGGTATTTCTATAAGGAATTTGAGCAGAGTAAAAGGAATTTTCATTTTCTATATTTTCTAAGGATATAATAGAGCAAAGTAAGACGATAGATAAACCTATGAGAATTGCACGTTATTGTATAAATAAAAAAAATATAGTTATATTCGTATGATCGACCTTCAATCAACCCAATAATAACCGTTTTTCTCCATCGACATATATATACGATACCACATTGACCGAAAAATTCGAAAGAAATATTTTCTCCATCCATATACCCCCCCCCCCCAACGAGCACAAGGAAGAAAAAAAAAGAAAATCCATACTCTCTAGCCCAACACCTCTCTCTCTCTCTCTCTCTCTTTCGAACGCACACCATATCATCATCCCAGCCGGCGCAAAACTTTCCTCGAACCCATTCTTCTCCCATACATATCCTAGACCCATTCCGTACACATCTATACTCGCTCGCTATATAGCTTGTTCCACCCAACACAACCCATCTGCATTTTTCCCTCCCTCTCTCTCTATTTCCAACCCCCCTTTTATACACGTTGCCTACCAACAAACCCTCCGCACGCTCACACACACCCCCTACTCCCGAAAAAAGAGCGAGCGAGCGAACGAACGAACGCCGTATATACATACACACACAGTATCACTATCCTATATACCTATACCTCCACTCGGAAAACTCTACACCGCTCTCTCTCTCCTTCTCTCTTCATCGTACACCATATATACAGTTATATACAACAGCACTATATACGCAGCGTTCTCTACTACTACTACTACTACTACAACTACCCCACGCGAAAAACCCTACGGGGTCGTCGACCTCTCACCGGGACTCTCTATGCCTGCTACTGCACACATACATACACACACCGCGTGGGGGATAACCCCCGTGACGTAACGATTTCGA
Source organism: Torymus tubicola (assembly GCA_035583055.1). Lineage (NCBI taxonomy): Eukaryota > Metazoa > Arthropoda > Insecta > Hymenoptera > Torymidae > Torymus > Torymus tubicola. The sequence goes on from JAWWEQ010000045.1 coordinate 18,189,645, forward strand.
CGACGAGTGGGGTGCGCGCGCGCGCGTAGGAAAACTGTCTATGTGTACATATATATAGATATATATGTGTGTGTATGGAAATCGATCGTGCGCACGCGCGCGCACACGGGAAATGCTGCGTCGTCGTCGTCGTCGTCGTCGTAGTCGCCGGGTTTATCGCGCAACGCGAGGGGGAGCAAGAGAGAGAGTTTTAGTGCCGGCCGAGCGGACGTGGCGTGCGGACGTCTGCTCTATTACGCGCTCTCTATATCTGAATTTGACTGTGATTTCGTGTGTGTGTGTGTGTGTGGGTGTATGTGCGAACCGATAGTATATATATATACATAAGTAGTGTGTATAAGTGGTTTAGAGAAAGAAAAAGAGGGAATATATATATACATACAAAGTGAGAGAGTGATGTATCGCAGAGGGACGATGAAGAACGGAGCCGGCAGTGTAGCGGCTGGCGGTGGTGGAAGTGCCGGTGGTACAACAACAGCGGATAGAAAGATGCCCGGTTCGACGCTTGATTTGCTTGAGATCGCGCGGTTCTTCAATGAGGAGTTCGGAGGTATTATTATACTTTGCCGTCAACCGAGTGGTTTAATTGTTAAAGTTGTTAGATATATAACGATAGAGAATTTTTTTTTGTTTTTATTTTTGAAAGGCACTGTCGGATTTGTTTGACATGGTGCGGTATGAATGTAGAAAAGTGAAAAAGTGTTGTTGGGTATAAGAATAAAATGCAATGTGTTATTATAGTTAATATTTACTGTTTTGGAGTGTCGGCAAAATTTATGACGTTTTGAGATACTGAACATACGTGATTAAAAGTGACAGTGATCGATTTTTTATTAATTAACCGATAAAATAACGAACAAAAAAACCGGCGACTTTTCTTTAAAAATATACAGCAAAGCGTCGCGGCTGATAGCGAAAAGTAAACACAAACTCGAACGCCGGTACATCAGTGATCTTGTCACATTATCCCCTCCCTTATGGTACAATCGACGCCTATATTACCGACCCCCGAAAACGAAAAATTATCTTATATATTTTCAAAAAACATATTCGTCGTCTATTTTTAAATCATTGTCCAGTCGGATTAATTATTACTCTTGCAATTAACATTACGTCTAATATACCGTGCGTGTCTCGGTTCTCGGTTTCAAAAAATGGGGAGGGAAAGATGATGGTGCGAGCGTTTGGAGCACGAGAGTAATTAATAGGATTGAGTAGATATGTATGGCGTGGCGAGTGAATTGAGAGGTTTTCAAGATGCGGTGTAAAATTAAATTTAAAGTCAGAATGTATGCATTTTCTTAGTAGATCGATCTTCTAAACTGGTAATAATCATCATGATGTAAAAAATTGTAATACAACGTGAAAATTGTCTTTTCCTTAAATATAAAATTACAACATTTAAAAGTCTATCTAAAACTTCAAACCCACCTAAAATCGCCAGTTTTACATACCACATAAACAGTCTTTTTCTTCCATTCTTTCGTTCCCAAAACAACTATAAAAAAACTCAACAATTCCCTACACTATGCCACTTCCTTCCCTTCAACCTTCAAAAATTTCATACCATCACCACGTCGCGGCGACAAATTATTACCTCACGCGCTCTTTTCCCAGCCTGCTATTATTATACACGGCGACTGTATATAATTTTTTAAAAAACTCGGCGTATAAAGCTCCGTGCTCGATGAGCCGAAGTGGCAAAGTCTTTCTCGTCCGCGCCCCCTCCCCCACCACCACCCCCTCGAGACGCGATGGAAAAGTTTCTCTCTCTCTCTCTCGAGTACGCGAACGTGCGCGAGAGAAAGGGCCGCGCGCGAGAAGTGCACGCGCGCGCCGCTCGAGTGGATTGAAAATTAGGGTGGTAGGAAGAGTGAGAGAGTGAGTGAGAGAGATACGTGTGAGGGGTGGTACAGGGAACTTTTTTTTTCTTATTTTTTGGGGGTTGGAAAGGGATTATAATGTTGAAAAATTCATTGAGTTGTGAACATCTGTGATTAGTAGAAAAATAACAAACATGAATTAAAATCATCACTACTATATCTTGAAAAACAAAAAAAACAAAAATTCATACATCGAATCCACCACGTTATATATATACATTTCGGGGCGCCGCGTAGCGCCCGATACGATCAGAGTATATCTTTAATTGGCACTATAGGGAGCAAACAGGATTGTGACGATGACGACGGTGGGGGCGAAATCAACGGTGGTTATGGGCGAAGGGGGAGACAGGCGCAAGCAAACGACCAGAAGTAATACGTCGAGAGAGGGAATTTTTTTTTTTTCATTTCGATATCGTGACATATAAGGCTGCAGAGCAGACCCCGTTGCTGAACAACTAATTTTCTATATACTGGGGTGTTTTCGAGTATATTTACTTTTGATCTTTGAATATTTCGTGGTAAAATTATTTTACATTTTTTTTGTTGATTCACAAGATCATTTTATTATTAGTAAAAAAAAAGTGGTAATTTTTAATGATATTCTTTTTTCTTATTCATTACCCAAATTCACTATATACCAAAAGCCGTATATAATTAAACTTCTATTAAAAAAAAAACCACGTACATTGTTCACGCGTACACTGTTCACGCGTACACACCATCTCATATAATAAACTGAAAACCTCAACCAAAACTTCCACCCACCCTTGAAAATTTGCAAATTCGATCGACCACAGGTCCCCACACATACAACATTTCTTCTCCCCCCTCCCCACCAGAACCGTACAAGAAAACTATCGCCGTGAGTCGGCACTGGCGCTGCACAGTTCAATCGATATCTCGGGTGCATGCACCTTGCAACGCGAATTTTTTTTTTCCTCTCTCGCGCGCTCTCTCTCCTTTGTCTTCGGCTACTGCCGGCGGCTTTGAATTGGTATATATATATATGTGTATGGGAGGGGGGGAGGGGGTAATTGTAATGCGTCTTTTGTTATAGGTTATACATATACTGGTGGTAATGGACGCACTATATAGAATCGGTGATTTATGATCTATTCGTGCGAACGTGTATGTGTGTGTACTGGTATTTATCGATTTTCCGGGTATATACATGTAGCACACGGTCTGTGTGTAATGTATATATAATTGTTCAACGAAACATATCTTTTATATATACCACGCGTTTTCTTCTTCACACATCTCTCTCGTATAGGTTTCATTTCTTTACTCCTTATATAGAGCTTCTCTCGCACGTATAACAATAATCCTTCTTGATTCTCTGCTCACCGAGGAGCAAAAAAAAACCATTCGAAATGAGAAGATTAAAGTATAACCAAGCTTCAAGAGCTTGCGCCGGGTCACGCCGTCATGCTATATATATATAATATCCTTTCTTACTTCGTAATAACTCTTCTCTCCAGGTTCTATATACTATACGTTTTTCTTATAATTATCAGGTAGAAAATGTGCACTCGCGCGTGCGCAGCTTTTATCGGTGATAAAATAAGCTTTTTGTAAAATGCTAGTACACTTATAGTCTACGAAAAAGTTAAAGAGACACGTAAAATTACTCGGTTACGTGTGTCTATGTATGCATGAATTTGAGTTTGAAGTGAGAGTTGAGTATTGACATAGCATTAAGACAAACTTCATAGTTACATAGGCAAATGTTAGCTTTGAAGTGCGATTGAAGGGAGAACCCGCACAAATAATCCGCAAGTAGTTTCTGATTATATACTATAAGCATCGTGTATTAATGCAATGTCGTCCTTTATACAATTATAACCGTCGCGTAAAGTATCTCAATATCCATTAACAATGGTAATTCAAGCTTTTCATATATGCTCCAATATATAAAAAAAAGGAAACAAACAAAAAAAAACGTTCAACAACCACTCCCATAATCTCTCTCTCTGTCCCACTCATCCGTAGTATCTCATCGCTGCTGCTACACTGCTTCCATCGAAATGCCTTCGACTCGCTGAATACCGCGTACTTACATATATCCACGCACTCGCTTACTTACTCCCGCGAAATTCAAATCCGCGAACGGCTGGTGACCGGTCGTGCGCTTCTTCTTCCACGCAAAACAGCCGACAGACGCTCTCTCTCTCTCTCTCTCACCGCTCCTCCGCTTCGCGACAGTCTCATTTTTTCTAACGCCGTCGGTCACCGCGCTGCATTCCTCAGTTTGGAGTTCAACAGGATAGTCGTCCTCGTTGTCGTCGTATATTAGTTGTCGTACAAAATAGATACAAAGATAATAAGGATGGCTAGTGGTGTCAGACGTGCTGAGTTTAGAATTAGTAAGTTTTATTAGTTTTTACGTATGTGTGTGTATGTACGTTTATGTATGTATGTATGGAGTAAAAGAGTAATGTGAAGGTCGGAGTTTTAAAACTCGCTTGTTTGGCTGGTTTTGATTTCTTTTTCATCGATGTTGTTGAATTCTATTGTTAATTATTTATGGTCACCTTACGTTTCATTCGTTTATTGCCTCCTCAAGCGTTTCGGAGCAGTCACCATATATATATACACACACATCACCGCGCGTATAAAACAGCAACTCATTCTCACCCACCATATATGTACACACACTCTCCCCCATTTATTAAATTCACACACACATACACATACATATATACACATATACCTGAACCAACGCATCTAACCATTAAAAATGAATTTCTCTGTTGTCACACAGGTAAATCGCCGTTCTTCCCGAGCCTGGACGAGCCGGGCGGTAATCTTCTCGACGAGCCGAATTCTGCCGGTCAATTGGATCGCGTCGGTGGTGTTGTTGGTGGTGTTGGCGGTGGCGTCGGTGTTATGGCTGGCGGTGGTGTTGTACCTCAGAATGCTCCACTATCGTCGCCTAGCCGTAGCAGCCCTCATAGTCAGGGTAGCGAGACTGGCGAGAGATTCTCGAGGAAGGTGTTCGTTGGCGGTCTGCCGCCTGATATCGACGAGGGTAAGTAGTTTGAGATTTTTGTTTGGTTTATTTTTTGTAGTGGTAGTGGTATAAAGCATAAGGGGTTGTGGTGTTGTGAGACAGGTTGGGGGTTTAATGGGATATATAGGTTGAGCGAATGAATGTTGTTGTCTTTTTTTTTACAGGGTTTGGTAGTTATTTTTGATGTTTCGAGAGTTGTTAAGGTTTGAAATTAAATTGGGTACGGAGATATAACGCGAGGAGAAAAGATACAAAAATTATTATATATTTCGTTTTTTTTAATTTATTTATAAGTTAAAGTATATCTTTTATAGATTAATTGTCCCCGCTATCCACTTTCAGGCTGTACACATTGAACAAATAACATGTAACCACATTCTACATAATCTATTTTAAAAATTTGTCTCCGTTATAAACTTTTCTCATTAATATATCATGCGAATTAAAAACAAATATTTCCATCGGTTTCACCTGAAGAAAAAATGTACGTTTGTAAATATCGAACGTACTCTAGAAAATAGAGAAAATAATAATAATAGACCACAAAAAAGATACAAGATATCATTAACCGTCTCCTACAAAATTATATATAAAAAAAATTATTTTCAGCTAAAATTTCACCTATATACATATATATAAATAAATTAATTAATATACATAATTCTCTCATATCACCCCAATCACTCTGAAACATCCACTAATTCTAAAATCTAAATTTGTGCCCGTTCTCCGCATACAGACGAGATCACAGCAAGTTTCCGTCGCTTTGGCCAACTGGTCGTCGACTGGCCGCACAAGGCCGAGAGCAAATCGTACTTTCCACCAAAAGGATACGCGTTCCTTCTATTCCAAGTGAGTACACACACACACACATATATATAATTTCCTTTACATCACACCATCATTGTCACCTCTTTAATCCCTAACAATAACCCAAACAACAAATTACATTGCTCTCTATGCTTCTATTACCATAGGAGGAAGGTTCAGTACAACAGCTGATCGACGCTTGCATTCAAGACGACGACAAGCTTTACCTATGCGTCAGTTCGCCAACGATCAAGGACAAACCAGTTCAGATACGCCCATGGCGATTAAGCGACGCTGATTTCGTACTCGACGCGTCGATGCCTCTCGATCCCCGCAAAACTGTATTCGTCGGTGGTGTGCCACGGCCATTGAAAGCTGTCGAATTGGCTATGATAATGGACAGATTGTACGGTGGTGTTTGTTATGCCGGTATTGATACAGATCCCGAGCTCAAGTATCCAAAAGGTGCTGGACGCGTTGCTTTCAGCAATCAGCAGAGTTATATCGCTGCGATATCAGCTCGGTTCGTTCAGCTTCAGCACAGCGATATCGATAAGAGGGTGAGTAGTACACGGTGCCCGTTGTTGTTGGTTGTAATTTCATTTGTTTTTTTCTTGAAAAATAAATAAATATAGATTGTTTATGTTTAGAATATATGGTATATGCTACGTATAGTCCACAGATGTTTTTTTTTATATTTCATAAATAATTATAGCTTCATTATTAATGTGGATAATTTAACGTTAATTTAACTATTAAACGTCTTGCTGAATTTCACTTTAGCTCTTTAAAACTAAACGCACGCGGCTAATAATTATAATTATATCTCAAGTATGACGCCAATGTCGAGCGTTACAATGCTATAAAAGCCAGACGAAAACCTTCAAACCTCAATTTTCACAACATTATTTATACACGCACACACACATACACATTATTTTTAATAATCAACTATATACCTTCGTAACAGCGACTATACGCGAATTGTTAGTAATTATTAAGTTATTAAATTTATAATGTGAATCGTAACGAACCGCGAAAGTGAGAGAGGGGGAAAAAAGAAAAGATAAAGGAAAAGCTGCACGCACGTTTTATCAAGAGCTTTGGTATATTAAGGCTGTAAATGCACTAATGTGAAACCGCCTAATTTTCAGGTCGAGGTCAAGCCGTACGTTCTAGATGATCAAATGTGCGACGAGTGCCAGGGCCAGCGTTGCGGCGGCAAGTTCGCTCCATTTTTCTGCGCTAACGTTACTTGTCTGCAGGTATGCATATATATATTATACTAGAGAGCGCAGCATGGTTTGCGCAATTATCATTGCGTCCGTGACTACATTCGCACTGCACGATGCGAATTTGATATTGTTTTGGTTCATTTTTATTCTTTTAATTTATTTTTTGTATTGAGTTTTTTTTTTGTTTAATAAATATTTTCAAATATTTAAGTTTGATAATGATCGGTTTTACACAGTTAAACAAAATAGTAACTAAATTAATGAATAATTCATAAGTAATATTATTTTTTTTTTCTTTGTAACAATTTAATATGATTTACATTAAACTTGATCAACGGATACGACATATATAAAGAAAAATTTAACACCTACATGAACGCCCCCTTCCAGTACTACTGTGAACACTGCTGGGCGACGATTCACGCGCGACCTGGCCGTGAGTTCCACAAGCCTCTGGTGAAGGAAGGCGCGGACCGGCCACGCGCAGTCCCCTTTCGCTGGTGTTAACCCCAGCCTACAGCGCTGCAGCAGCCGCAGCCGCAGCCATCGCACCATCACCACCACCACCAGCAGCAGCAACAACAACAACAACAACACCATCACCACCAACAACAACACCACCATCAACAGCAGCAGCAGCAGCAACAACATCATCAGCAGCAGCAGCCGCAACATTACCACCAGCATCACGGCAATCATCATCAACAGCAGCAGCAGCAGCGCCGTCGTCGCTGTCCCTAGTTAATTAACTTCTCGAAAGGATTTTTTAATTCAGTGTCATACCGACACGTGTGGGGTTGACATTTTTAAGAGACGGAAAAAAAAGAAACAAAAGATGATGATGATGATGCTGATAAAAAAAAGAGAGAGAAACGTTGGTGTGGTAGGATGAGATGAAGGTTTTTTCGTGAGAGATAGATAAAGAGAGGATAAAGGAGGAGGATATTGTGGTATACATGTGGAAGGGATATGGATCGAAAGAAACCCCACAGATACATAGACACACGCGTACATATATAGGACACGTGAGGGAAGAATGATAGAGAAAGAGAGAGATTAGAGGGAGATAGGAAAAAATGAGAGATGTACACACGGAGAGATAGAGAGAGAGACACTCGATTTAAACGCTATCTTAAAATGTTACTACCTCTTCTCTGACGAAAAAGGGAGGAAATAAAGCTCCACCGCTAATAATTAATACACATACATACATACATACATATACACAAAATACATACAACACACAATACACATACTAAAGTTTTAAAGGGACAAACAAACCTATGCTACTTTTAAACGGAAAATATAAGCGAAGCGAGAGAGAAAGAGAGAGATAGAAGCAGTGAGAGCGAGAGATAAAGAGAAAGAGAAGAAAATCTCTATTCCTAATCTGTTACTCCGCTGGTTACTCTCCCGCGATCATCTCTCAACGGTGTGTTTTTTTTTTGTTTTTTTTTTCTGCGATAATGCGAACGCGAGGCGGTAAACGGCCGAAAGGAGAGATGGGAAAGAACACGGGGTGAGTGAGAGAAAATAAAAGTGGAAGAATTTGCGAAACTTCCACTAAAAATAAAAAGTGCCCCCGTGTTTTTTTAACTCTCTCTCTTCTCTCGGCACCGTCGAATATACACCTTACGTTCGGTGAATGTTGAAAAAAAAATAATAATAATAATCGATAAATGGAAACTCCACGCTTGGCCGCTGTGTGTTTTAGGATGAAAAAAAAAACGATAACAATTTTCTCTGTATCACAGTTTCTCTAGCACATAAGAATCTTTATTAACTACGTTCTAAGGATGATATAAGTAACTGAAAAAATGAGGATACAGTTGACACACGGAAAGACACACAGACACATAAACCCCACCACCACCACCACCACCACTACCACTACCCTTTACTCTCTTACAGATATTAAATGATAAAAAATACAAACAAACATACAAAGAACAGACATACACATTCAACCCACTCTACGTAGGTATCGTTATTAATTGTAATAATACATGCATACGTGTTTTTTCGAGACGACGAAGTTTAATATTATATATAAATATATAATATGGAACAAACAAAAAAAAATAATAATAATAAAGGGGAGAGATTTGTGTGACGCGAAGAGCCGCAAACGTTCGATCCGTCTCTCGATTGCTTCTATACCAATATTGCGCGAGATGTCCCCTAATTCCCCCCTTTGACCCCCTACCTTTTTTACCGAGCGTAATCGATTTTTTCACTCCCGAAAAGTGCGGGGAAAAGTGTTTATATATAGTTATATAAGAGTATATATAAGTATATAAGGTTATGTGAATTACATGCGATTATGGTAAATTGCATGTAATTTAAATGACATTTTTTCCCGGGAAATTTTGAAAAAACCCCTATTCTTACGTTGTTTTTTCTTTCGTTTTTTTTTTTATTTTTGCTGATTCGTTAGTTCAGGAATGTCACAGCGTTTCCATATACTTGATTCCTCGCCAACGAAAGTCTTTGTATTTCAGTTTACTCGTTTGGACGAATATTACGTCTCTCTTTTTTTCTCAAACCTTTGACAATGATTTTTACATTTTTTTTAATGAGGAATAAGCTGTAAAATCTAGTAAAAATTTTGAAAATGTTTATAAGCTTTGTGTTGTCTCTTAATGGCGAGTCGCGCGCATGTGATGTACCTGAGCAAAAAAAAAAATTTCGACGGCGGTGTATGTAGGTCGTCTCGTTCGACTTCTCGAGGCTTCCCTTGCAACCCCTTCTTTTACCAAAAAAAAACTAACTAATATCAATTGTAAGCGTTTATTCTAAAATTAAGCTGCGCAATTCCGACTCTATTTTTGACAAGCACACGAGAAGACAATAAAGAACGCCAATCTTCTAAGCGAAAAATTTTGTGCCTGACATAGACAAGGATTTTCGATGCGTAATAAAGAAGCGTATGAAATTAATTAATTTTGCTTGTTTTGTAATCTGATCTATATTGTAGTACTTTATATATTTCGTAATGTTGTAAGATGATATTTATTTATAATTCGATGTTGTTTCTATTGTACATTATTAATTATTAAAATTGAGGAATTAAATAAATGATTTAATGTTTTATATTGAGATAATGCATGTTCTCACTGGTTTTATTTTTGAAAGTTGAAGTAAGCATTTTCTTAAGGCAAATACGTGTCATTGATTTGATAAATCTTTTACATTTTTCTATATATTTCTACGCATTTATAATTTCATACATATTTTATGATGAAATTTAATTTAAAAAAGTGTTACAAAGTATGTGTATGCTTATTAATAATTATTGACATTTTGCATTTTATATAACTTTTTGACTCTTGAATATCTTGTAGTATATCAAGTTACTTTAGATTATTTGACTTTTTATATAAATAAATATAAAACAATCCTAAATTTTATTACTCTTGCGACAAAGTACACAGCTAAGAACTCAAAATACTTTTTTATATCTTGTATATTATATCCACCAATTGTATATTATAAGCTAGAAATTATAGAATGTAGTGTTCAAAACAATGACATTTCGATACTTACGAAGGTTATAAAACAAGCAAATATTAATATCATCCTTTTACGCATGGATGTCTTGAATCTGTAGCGCACACAATTTTGGATTAAGAATAACACCGAAGCTTCGAATGTCGAGCGATACTGCGTGATCGAATCAGCAAAACTTTTGTAATGACGATGCGAAAAGAAGAGAAAGAATTTGTAAGCGAATCAATAGAGACGAGAGATAGCGAATCGGAAAACATTTGCGATGAGTAGCTCACCCCCTCCTCATGTAAATAATCTAGGAAAAAAAGTCGGTAAAATCCCCGAAAATTGCTATACCTGCCCGCGCGCCGGCAGCGCTCGATATTTTTTCTTTTTCTTTCTGGGAGAAAGGCGTAGTCGTTTTTTCTCTCGAACAAAAGGGAAAAATCACAGACACATAGAGAACACACACTTGATCACGATTTCTTATCTCGGTGTATATAATCAAACGAAAAAACGTTAATAAGTATAAAAAATTAATGCAATCGTGTAGTTCAAATTGAGAGAGGTGTCGAGATGTTGTGTGTGAAAGAAAGAAAAAAAAAAGAAAATTAAAGGAAATGGATATTACCTACGACGTGGCTCTGGCAAATGTAAATGCAAAATAAACGAGCGACGACGATGATTCTCTTTTTGTTTTGTGTATATCGTAGACAAAGTACACGTCAAAAGCTAGTGACGGATTTTTTAATAATACTCACGTTTATATAATTTGACCAAAACGTGTAATGTTCATATGTTGCTAATAGTATGCTTGGTATAAAGAATTATATGGTATATATTACGACGTATACTATTAGGAAAATACAATGCTATTAGTAATATATATCTTATATGTTTTTGAAATTATATAAATACGTATTATTAAATGTATGTATGAAAGAGATTGTTTCGCGTATCTTCCCGCGACTCGACGTTTTTAATCTAAATGCACACACCAAACACTTAAAGGATACAGACATACGCAAACACACACTTGAGCATATAAAAGTATATAAAGTACCTACACACAGTAACACGCAAAATAATAATAATAATAATAAATAATATTAATAATAATTAATAATTAACAAAACAAGTAAAGAAGCGTTTGAAGAATTTTCTCGACGAAACAGAAATAACCGTACATAATTGTAATCCGAATATTTTTAAGAATAGACAGTCTCGGCGGTGAGACAGTTTTTTTATTTTTATATCGATTTTTCGAATTTATTATGATACTTTATTTTTTTTTAATAAAAGAAGCAAAACGAAAGAAACAAAACACATAAAACGTAGGTGATATTAATAAAAAAAAATAGATAGAGAAGTCGACGCGAGCGAAGGAAGAGATATGACGAAGATGCGATGAAAAAGGGGATTATGTAGCCGAGAAATCGCGATTAAAAGTCGAAAAGCTGGTTTTACCGTCGAAAAAAGCGTCACCACGCGATAATAGTAATGAATGGAATGAATTACGTAGAAAATGAAACTAAATACTTCGATGGATAACAAATGGATGAAAACAGAAACCACAAAAATTAGCGTCATTGGATATGGTGAATGTCATTAAACGTAGATGAGAACAAACGAGAAAAGGTGAACGATGGCGAGGGAAATAAGAAGTAATCTCCACATCTATATATATAAATATACATATATATATTTATTTTTTTGGTCTCCTTTTTGTATATATAACTTGCCGCCGTAGGATTTAGGTGGCATTTAGGTGAATCGCGCGAAAGTCGGCCGATCGATCTCTTTGAAGAGTCAAAAAGAAAATAAAAATAATGAAGATTATTAAAGCAGAGCAAAAAGTAAATAAAAAATGAACCTTAGCTGAATTGAAGAAAAAAATAATAATAAATAAAATAAAGTAAATAATGAATAGGGGGAAAAGAATATGGGAAGCGAAGAACGAGAGTCGAGAATAGTTGACGAAATAATAAAAAAAAGGACAAAAAAGAAGCTTTTTCTCGTTCGTCGGATGACGAAATTTTTCAAAATGACCAATTAATCTATTCGCTGCGCGACGCTCTCGTTGTGCTCGTATGAGAGCTCGCGAGAAGATTTGAAAGAAGAAGAAGAAAAAAAAGGAAGACAAATCGTACATCCACGAGAAGAAATATACATATATCTGGACCTTAACAAAAGTAAACGAGCGTTAGTTAGTGCAATTTAAAACGAAAAATAAAAGGCGAGATAGCGCAACCGTCGAGTGCGCTGTGTGGGCCTTAATAAAAAGAGATGAAAAATTTAATAAGAAATAAATAATTAGACAAGTTGCGCGATTGAGCATCAAAAAATTAAAGTAAACGTGTTAAACCAGCGTAAGGATAAATTGCCGATGATTCTCGATCTCTTCGCGGGAGGAGAGAGTGGCGGCACAGGCATAAGGACGATGGGACGAACGCGCGCGCGCCGCTCGCAGTCAAATTTATAAATAAAAAAAAAATACATAAATATATATATTGTATTATGTAATATATAAATATAAACGCAATTCGTACGAGTAGGCGTGATTCCGTGCGCATAATTTGTTCTTTCATTGATTTCCACGTCTCTTTCAATTATAAAAAAAAAAATGGACGAGAGCACTGCTCGAGAACGAGCAAGAGATTGGAAAATTGCTAATAGTGACGACAACGAGTCGAGTAACAACTGCAGTGCGAAGTCAACGAGAGAAAGAAAGAGGAATGGCTCTATACATGTGAATATATAGGAAAAAATGCGCGAGGCACGCCAATAATCGATTGATATAATAGTAGCGAAAAAAAAACGTTTACCTAGGTACCAATTCTCCTAAATCAACCGATAATTTATATTATATATTATATATATAGAGAGTAGCGTTATTTCAATACCTGAAGAAAGAGAGAAAGAGAGAAGACCGGCGGCTGACGTATAGCCCGGCAATTGTGCGAGATACGTAGAGAGGAAGAAAACCTTTTTCTATACGACGTAGAGAAGAGAAAATTTTTCTAATTTTTGATGCGGACATGCGACATACGACCGGTTGGATAATAATGATTAATAAGTAAAAAAAAAAAATAAAATACATAGATGGAAGTATGAGATATCCGTTCTACTCTCGACGCTTATACTTAAAAGCGAGTGCACTTGCATTTTTTTCCTTTTTTTCGATAAAAAAAAACAACAACAACAACAATAACAACAACACGTATTAACAAATAGACAAGCCGATATTACACAAACACGTTGATGCGATTGGATGAGAAGAAGTGACGCAATAGTTTTTTAATAACGTCAGACCCCCACACACAATACACTTATATATAAATATAAATACGTTACTTTTGAAATTGTTTTGTGAATGTGACTTTAATATGCTTTTGTACGTTGAATGTATATTTTCAACTTAATGGAATTTTTATAGTATTCTCGCATTCGTGCTTTAGAACATAAAATACGAGAAAAAAACACACACACAGACACACGTAAATGTATTAACACGTCAGGAAGTAAGGATTCTAGTCGCCCCTTTTTTGATAATTAAAATGCTATTTTTTTAAACGGGAATTCAAATTTCTATTTCGAATTCGTTTTTCTAATGAAATCGACGATATTCGATGATGCGTCGCGTTGGGATATTTTACTAAGAATAAGATGGAATATTCTTGTGAGAATATTTTTGAAAGATAAAATAATAATTTCAGATACTTTCTCGATAACAAAATACGTTTTTCGTGCACACTAACTAAGCCTCTTTTTGCACAGTAAAATTTTGTAACTATTTTCCTACTTAATCGTGCGTAACATATTATTATAGTAATATTAAAAAGTAAAAAAAAACAAGGAACTTTCAATTCTGTCTAATATACATATAAACTAAAGGTTAAAAAAAAGAAAAAAGAAAAAATAACCGACACACTTTTTCCTTTTTGATCAATGTCGAGCAAATATACGAAGGCGACGATTTATTCATCTACATGGCATATTTCAAACGCTCAAGCAAAGTCATTTCAAAAGTAATTCCAACGTCCGCACAATGATAACGTAAGCGCGGAAACGGAGAGAAGAATATTGTAAGCTGAAATGTTATATATATACACCACTGGAAACAGCGAATCTTATTGGCTCAACGAATGGCCTTTGCTGTCGCAACAAGATTCAGACGCAAGAAATAACATCCAGGTGACTGAGAACGACGAAGGGCTGAGTTCTTTTTTTCTCTCCGTATGATTGTAGAAGACGAAGCAAAAAAAGGAGGAGGAGGAGGAAGAAGAAGATAGAAACAAGAGGGGAGGAAGAAAAAGGAAGGAGGTGGTCCCATTAATTTTCTCGCGTGTTTTTCGTACTTTCGAATCAGCTGTTCGATAAAACGCAACTGCCCTCGAAAATCTCTCGCGCTCTTTTTTCACTGAGAAGAAAAAAACAGCATGGAATGGACAGCAGAAGAAACACACAGACACATATACCCACACACACATCAGAGATATCGATAGCCATATGTAAAAACGATGGAATTTCGAACATATCATGCGAGAGACGAAGATAACTAAAAAAAAAATTAGAAATCAAGCAGAGGCGATTCTTCGAGGCGTCAGATTTAGGATGCAAATCAAAGGAACACTGATGTCTGTCTGTCACACGCGGGTTCTATTTATACGCGTGTAAAAAGTGGAGAGAAAGAAGATGAACAATAGTTAAATGGCAAACATATAAGAAACCAAGTAAGAAAGAAAAAAAGAAAAATAATAATGTGTTAGGTGTGCGACTCTTCACCTCTTTTTTAATACGTGTGATAAAGCATAATAACATTGAATATTGTAAACGTGACGAGTACATTTAATATGTGTGCATAAAAGGTACGACCGGATATGGGGAAAGAAAAGAGGAAGAGAGAGAGAAAGAGAGGAGAGAAGAAACAGAGAGAGGCGGCCACACGCTCATACGTATGATTATATATATGATTTTATTATATATAAATGCGAGGGAAAAAAAAAAGAAATTTCGTCGATGTGTATACAAATTGTATTTGTTTATATATACCATGATTGTTATATAATTATACGTAAATTGCCGAGAGACTGTTGCGCAGCAACAGAATCGCGTTAAATGAACAACATTTCTCTCGGACACTGTTAATCTTTTTTTCTCCGGGGGCTCTATACGATTATATATGAATATACGCTCGATATATTTGTATATATTTTTATATACGCGTATTTTAACAAGCCGCTTGCCCCCTTTTCTCCTCCCGCCCAATCATCAGCCCCCCCGAAACAGATATGCTAAAAATATGTAATTGATAATAAATGCGCTACGGAGTATAATAAAACAACAAGAGGAGCGCGCGCGAAACAATATTCGCGAAAGAACCGAGACGATGTGGGACGATGATAAAGATAAAAATTAACGATACGGCTAAAATCGACGGAAGTCAATAGTGCGATTTCACGGTTTTCATGTGACGGCCACGACGGCGAAAAAAAAGGAGCAAAAGTGGAGAGAGACAGAGAGAGAGATGAGGATAACCAACTCTTTTGACGTGTGTGGCGTGGAATATTGATGAAAAACCAATATGAAGCTATACGATCGAAGATGTAGACAAAAGGGAAAGAAAATATGCTTGGAAACGGAAGAAAAGGAAGAAAATGAGGGCGGATAAGGGATAAACAAAAAAAAATAATAATAATAATAAATATAAACAAAACAATTGTAGTCATTTAATAACTGATAGATTTGTATTTTTCAGTGTTGAAAAGTTTTTTATACCGCTGTTATATTCTTGTCTAAATATTCTTAGGTTTTCGAACTGTGAGCGATTGCTTGTGTGTGTGTGCGCGCAAGTGTTAGAATTTTAAATGTAAACTCTGATGAGAGAGAACGAATGTGAGAGAATGGAAAACGTTAGAGAACGAGATCGCGTGTAAAGCTAAATACGAGGAAAAGAAAGAATTTTTGACGGGATTAGCGTCGGGAATTTTTCTTTTTTTCCATGATTTTTTTTTCTCTTTGCTATATACATATATATATATGGCAGTAGGAATGTCCCCGTTTACACCCTAGCCCCTCACACACCAACGAATACACAAACACATACACACACTATGATAAACGACCCGAGGTGTTTTTTTTTGTTCTTCTCTTATTCTTACGATGTGTTTTGGTAATATGCTTTCATTTGTGTTTTGACTTTGTCGCTTCGAAACGAGTCGAGCAATAGAGAGAAAGAAAGAGTTACGTTGCTCGAGATATAATGCACAACACCGACTGTCAAAGTGTTTATAAGTAATAAGTGTTACTTTTGTAAGTCGCAATTTTTCTAGTGATATATACGTTGCTTTAGAGTATAGTCACCATTTATTTTTATAATTTTACTTATGAATTTTTAACTGAACTTTTGTAAAACGTTGTTTCTTTTTTTTATATATACGGGGGATAAGAAGGATTAAAATAAAAAAAGTGTGCGAGACACTATAAATTGCTTGTGAGACAGCATATTATGGTATACCGTGTTGAATACTGCTTAAAAAAATATACGATCCGCTAATCGTTGTATTTATAAACAAGCAAACTTTTTCTAGTATAATGTTTAAGAATTTATCGTAATCGTAAGAAAAACGACAGTTTGGCATTAGCCTCGAGTAACGTAATTCGTTCGCACGAGAGTTTAAGGGCGAAAAATTGACGAAGACAAAAGATGAAAAATCCTTATTATCTTTTAATAATGTTTATTTTATACACTCATACAAGATACGTTTTTAATTGTCCCTTTATTTTTGCTGCGCTAATTATTACTACATTTTTACTAGATCGAATAAAGTAAGTAGGGCGATTGTCCTTGTCGCTAATTTATATATTACTATTATATCATAATGATAATATAAATATGAGACCGTGTTTTTTTTCGCTCGCGACAGATTCAAATGATTTTTATTTTTTTATATAAAGTTATTATTGTACGAATATATTATTAATTGTAATAATTGAATAATTAACAAATGTCGATCATTAAACATTGTCGATTCGATGAATTTAATGAATTCGATACGTGTCGCTATTAAATGCGCATTGAATGATCATTTTTACACGTCTAATTGCTTAATTACAGTTGTTAAGCCGATAACGATTTGTATAGAGTATATTTTATTTGTCCTTAATTTTAACGCGAAACTCCTAGTGACTATAAAGCAGATGAAACTTTCATATATTTTTTTTCCTACGTCTTCTTATATATTTTTTTTCTCGTGTCTTTGTTTTAATATATATATATTTTTTTTCTTTTTTATATAAAAATATTATATATATATATTGTATTGCATAAGTTTATAAAGCGAGAAAATATGATCGATGCGAGGTCTCACTACTCGCATGCGATAGCTAATTGTAACAATTTTTTTTTTTGCCTTTTATTAATACACTCTTTAGTGCAATTGTTGTACCGAGAAAAAACGAGAGAAAATATTATCGCGAATTGTATCGGATTTAATATGTTATAAACTATGAGCAATGAAAAAAATTGTAAAAAAAAACAAAAACGCGTGGTAATCCTTTCAGAGGCAGTTTTTCTCGGTACACTGTTAGCCCTTATAAGGTCTTTACCCGTCACGTCGCTATTTCGTAGAGATCTCCACGTACCAAAGAACACAAACACATACACACAACATACATACACGTATATACACGTAGAACTCCTTTTTTTTTAATTACACAACAACCACATCACATACACATACAAGTACGATGACGACGACGAAAACTGACAGACAGAAGATGTTTTTTTTGTATGCAAAATTTACGCAGTATTTTATTATACTTGAGGATAGGAACTTTTGCTAAAGAAAAAATTAAGAAAAAGATTACAGTTGACTGTGAAACGACTGTTGAACGGCTACCATTTGAGAGCTCAATGTTCATTGCGTTAAGGCGCATTGAAATAGTATTAAACTGTTATTGTATTCTTAAGAACGATCACGACAGCTCGTAGCTAAAGACGAAAAAAAAATACGAACAGCTGAGAGTCAAAGAAAAGTGAAAAATCCTTATCTTCATCGATGTGTATAATCTTAAGCGTAAATCTTGATTTTTGTTCGACGGCGAGGGAAAAGTTACGTGTTTTCTTTTTGTAATATTAATAACGATTAATTAGACGAAAAAAAAGGCATGGGACAAAAGTTGCAAAGCTAGCGAATGAAAGGAAAAAATTAATAAATTAAAATTATAATAAGCGAGAGGAGATCCTGTCATTACGAAAGATGAATAATAAAAAAAACAAATAATGTAAAGAAGGGGACACGCCTTGCGCATTAGTCGAATAATATACTATATATTTTGTAAAATCGATCGATATATCCTGTTCTTTTGTAACGTTCTTACTCTAATTAATCCAATCTATCTCTTATACCTTTCTTATTCTTCTTCTTTTTTTTACAATTAAATGTATAACGTTTCGTCGTTCGTGCGAAACGTTTGTTTCGCTCCTCACACGGGGATACGTGCACGAGCACTTCTAGTGAAATAAAAAAAAGAAAAGTAAGAGAATGGAAAAAAAAGAGTGGGACAAGATAGAAAGAAAGAAAGTGACAAACGCATAGAGTGCGGACACATGTTCGCGTCTCTCGCGTATAATACACACGTTTTCTTCGTTCGTTAATATGTAGGTCAAATGATGCTGGGCGCAGTGCAATGTGTTTTTGTAATTAAGTGCGACGAAATCCCTCTTTCTTTTGTTCGTGTCCAACGCAACTCGCGTCTACTTGAGGTATATATATATTTATATATATATAATAACATAACACGTACGGACAGAGACACACACTCACTCGAGATAAAAAAAAGAGAGAGAGAGAGAGACCGAGAGCGACGAAAACTAAAAGTTGGCGAAGGATATAGAATGATGTAAAAGAAACGATGTGTAACGACAGAGAGAGCAGCAGCAGCAGCAGCGCTTTTACCTCTTGTTTCTTCGAGCGTATACATATAAATATATATAATATGAAAAATTATTGTCAGTCGTGTGCGGCTTGAGAGCTAAATTATTATTATTAAATTCTGTATAGAACAGTGCGCGCGTATATACATATACCATCAAGTGTCGCGTTGATCGGCCTCGTCCATATAATCTCTTCTAATATAACTTCTTTTCTTTCAATTGTTCCTTTTTTATTTCTTTTATTTTTCGTTTTTTTTATATATTTTTCACCTCGACTAAGTAATTGATATATATATATATATAAAGTACATGTAGTAGGCAAAAGAAATGGAGACGTATGAAGACGGAAGGCTCGTATATAATAAAAAGAAAAATACTCGTGCGCTCACGCGTCCATCTCGTTAGGATACACGCCGACGGGGGCATTGGAAGCGACGTTTCACCATGTGATCAAGCAAAGAATATATTATAATGTATGTACTATTTATATAAGGGGCGATCAAACGAGGGACGCGCGAGCGCCGAGGAACAAACAGCAGCAGAGCTGTGTGTGTAATGTGTGATGTGTCCTGTCTGTCTTCGACGCATAAATGTGTGCATATATATATAGAAATAAATATTATTATGATATATATGTGACGAGCACCGATCCGCGCGCTTGAGTTTTTCGCACGTTCGTTTATATAAATTATAATCATGGATATTTTTTTTTTTCGTGGGAGGAAAACACGAGGGTTATTATATATATATATTACATTATTTTTTATTTTTTATTAGAAAAGAAACTTTTTTCACATTAACAACCCCCTTAGATTCCCCTATATACCTTTTTATTATTATTATTATTATTATTAATATCGTCTATGTGAGAGACATCTTTTTTATATAGCGTGATTTTTTCTATATATTGATAAACTGCTTACTCTTCGGCGAATTTGTGATCCTTTTTGTATGTTATATTATATAACTAGGCGGAAGAAATTTTTTGTCGAGATATGATCGAGAGGGAGACGACGATGATGAGTTGTGATGGTGGTGAAATGAAAAAAAAAAACAGAGCGAGCGAGCGTGCGAGGGTTGAAAAAGAAAAAAAAAAGAACAAATAAGATAGAAAGAACGAAGGAGTTAAACTAGTCAAACTTGATGTAAAATGAAAATATACGAAGCTCCTTCGTTTATGGGAGGAAGTTTGTTTTCGTGGAGAAATTTTCATGTACTGGTCGAAGGGTACAACAAGCTTTTAAAAATATTTCTGATCAGCGAGAAAACAAAAAGTGCAATATAGAGATGTACTTCGATGAGTGCAGTTAAATTTCTCCACATGTCTGTGAGAATAATTGTAAAACCCTCGCGGCGAGTGTGAAAACGCCTGACCTCGATATTGTAATAAATATATAAACATACACACACATACACATACGCATACATACACGACGTCTCCCGTAGGAAAAAAAATTATAAACGGATGGTAAGGAATGGCATGGAAAGTTTAGAAAATATGCGATTTTTTTTAAAAGGCGCAAAAAAATGTGAAAAAATTAATGAGTGTGGCGACGCGACGTATCGATAATCGATGGAAGTGCAGCACCACGATTAAACGAAAAATCTTAGCAAAAAAAAAACAAAAATTTAATGAATTTTAATCGCTGTGTGAGTTTTGTCGTACTATGTTTTTTGTAAGCGAAAGAGTGTTTTTCCAGTGTCGTGTCCCGAATCGTCTGTTCTTTTTTTTCTTAATACTTCACACGAGAATCTTGTTTATTTTTTTCTTCTGTTTTTTTTGTATAACCGATGAGGAGAGAGCAGCACATGTGTTCTCCTTTATACATATTATATATATATTTTTTGTCCTTAGTATTTAGAGAAAGGAAAAACAATTTTTTGGAATCGACTTTTTTTAACGGCTAGAATAATTTTTATTATAATCTACTTAAGTAAAAAAAAGTATGACGAAATTTTTTATTTTTTTCTATTAAATAAAAACAAACATTTTTGAAAAAAAAAATATATACATCCAACACATAGGGTGGCGTTCTTTTTTTTCACTGAATATTCTCACGGTCCTCATATACACGTCTTTTAAATGCTGGTCGACGACGCTTTCTTCTTTAGTGCTATATTGACGAAAATTCCGTCAAAAGAAACGAGAGAAAAGAAAAAGGATATAAGGAAATTTAATCGGAAAGTCAGTGTCGATATATATATATATTATTCTTCATGTAACGCTGTCAAAGTGTATTTCGACGATAATCTTTGTGTACGAGTTTAGTAGAAGTGAGTATAAAGCGAAATTTGAGAGAGAGAGAGAGAGAGAGAGAGAGAGAGAGAAAGAGAATGAACGAAAATGAGAGAAAACGAGAGAAAATGTGAAAGACAGAGAAGGATATATGCGAACATGTCGAGACCTAATTTTTTCAATTATCCTTAGTGGTGGTAGTAATTCGATTGATAAATATTGATTCCATATAGTAGAGTATATATATATTATATTTATAAACGTTCGACGTGCATCGTCGCTAGCCAATTTACTCCTACACTTTTTTACCGTTCGTTTTTTCTAAAAGTGAAAAGTTGGAAAAAAAAATTAAGTAAGCGAAACACTGTTAGTGTTATTTATATACGTCACGTGTTTTTCTGCATACGCTTATTACATAGTGAAATGAAGGGGAAAAAAAGATAAAAAGTAATCGAATTTCGAGATGACGAGATCGAAGGAGATCGCGTATATTATTATCTAAATAATGAAAGCCCTAAAACGACGAGAGTATCAGATGATAATCGTGCGATCAATTCGATCTATCGATCGATCGTGGTTATATATTATATATGTCGTAACTTAATCAACAATTTAAATGTTTCTGTACGAATCGGTTGTAATATCGATTATATGCCCATGTTATCAATCGATCGATCGATCGCGATCGCACAGATATATCGACTACGGATAATCTAAAAAGAAAAAAAAAACGAGGGAACAGCTTAGAAAACAGCGCGCGTGCGCGAGAGTCTCTATATATATAGGGAGAGAGAAAAGAGCGGCAATGCAAAACGAAGATACCTGTTTATTCGTACTTATACATTGTAAGTGTTTCTCGCGTGTACCTTGAAATAAAATTAAATTTAAAAGGATTAAAAGAAAAAAAAAGTAAAAAAATACC
This sequence comes from Torymus tubicola, assembly GCA_035583055.1. Classification (NCBI taxonomy): domain Eukaryota; kingdom Metazoa; phylum Arthropoda; class Insecta; order Hymenoptera; family Torymidae; genus Torymus; species Torymus tubicola. The sequence goes on from JAWWEQ010000045.1 coordinate 18,212,174, forward strand.
TAGGCGTAAGTGCGGTGTAATAACGTTTAGTTGAGGCTCCACCGCGTCTCTCTCTTGTATGCGGAGCTTTACTCTCATTATATAAATATGCTCGAGGGCATGGAAAATTCGTTAGCGGACAAAATTTTGACGATGATAATGATGATGGGAGGGGGAGAAACCGACGAAGGTGAAATTAACGTGCGTGTAGAGGAAAACGAAAAAAAAATAAGAGCGCGATGATAAAAATTTTTTACCTTTTTCTAAAAAAAAAAATAATAAATAAATACATAAATCGTGTGTAATAAGTGATATATAAGGGGGCTGCAAAATGTCGATGGCTTCGTGGGACGATTAGCAACTGCGGGTTTTTTCTATATGATGTGTTCGATATAATAAGCTATAATACGGGACGCGAAATGCAAAAGAAAAAAAAAGATATGACGAATCATTCGACGGACGACAGGGACGCGAATTTAAAAGAAAGAAAAATAGAGAAAGAGATGAAGAATATTAGAAGTTTTGTGCGCGGAAAAGTGCTTTGCTCACGTTCGATAGCCCTTCGATCCTGGTTTTACGATTTCTTCTCGAGCACTCGGAGAGTTGTAGTCTGTATACGCAAGATTATTTCCGTTCCGATTTATAAACGTTACGGTTATTATAAAAAAAAATCTCAAATACATATGATGTTTTCTGAACGAGAAGCTTTTTTCTCTGAGTGTGAGTGAATTAAAGAAAATAAAGAAAACAAAAATACACATGAAATATATCTATCTTCAAATTACGAAACAAATGAAGCATAATGATAACATAATAATTCTAATACATTTCGAATATCAACGCTTTTCGATAAGCCGTTTTTTCTCCCTAAACAAGAACTTTTCTCTCCAAGAATCTAAGAAAACTAAACTAGATTTTTCGAATAGAAGAAAAAAAAATAGCTATAGTAAAACGCTAATGAATAAACTTAAAGGAAAAAGAAAAAAAAGGAAAAATAAGAACCGAAATCGATTTCTCTTCGCTTTCGCCGTCGCTGCTAGTCAATTTTTCCACTTAATTCATCGTTTTCTCAAATAAACAACAACAATAACAAAAACAACAACAACAACAAAAACAACAATAATTTCAAAAAGTAATTAACAATTAGAAAGTGTGTAAAGTTTTTTCGAGAAAAAAAAAATAATAAATAAAAATGTAAAAGATCGACTTTTCCGATCGCTAGTGCGTTTTTTATCATCCCGTCCGTTGTTTCGCGAGCGCGCATACATAGACACACACACACACGTACATACCATTTGATAATCGTTTTATCTCGATCGACCCTTCGATTACGTAATCATATTTATATAGAGACGCGCATACGGGCTCAATCGAAATTATATATATATATATACTCGTAGCGTCTTTTTTTTCTCTCAGCCGGCGAGTATATGTGTATGTACGTAAATAAAAAGGACGACGCGTGCGACGCGACGCGCAGTATTACATATATATTTGCGAGTAAAAAAAAAAAGAAATAATAATTCTGGCGGCGTGGAAATTTAAACGCGCGTATGAGAAGACTTTACGCAAATTTTTAGCGGGCTATAAACGTGGCAGTCTGGTAAAGTATCATCTTGGACGTATTTTTTCGACGATAATTGTGTGTAAATTTGTATAAGAGCGATGCAATAATTTTTGATAAATAGCGCACTACTAAATTTTTTATATATATAAATGATGTAATAAGTATATAATCTGTGTAGGCCAATTTTTTACAACTGTTGTGTCCTTTTTGTATATCATTCGTGCAAATCGTAAGATTTATTTTTTTTACGAACAATTTATATATTCTTCTATAATGATTACGTTTTTGTATAGTTTTTCTTTTCTGTTGGTGAATTTTTACATTTTGTAACTCGTGGTATGAAGAATACGTTACGTTTTTTTTCATGAAGTTCACTCTTCACTTTGTTGAATTGAAATTTTTATATGAACAAAACTTTAATAGAGACTAAAACTTTGATGTTTACTTGATAAAATCGAGGAGAGAAAAAAAAAGATAATTGGCAAAGAAAACTGTAGAATATATGTGAACTTTTTACGGCGTCCAAGATAATACGTTGCCGCGTCACTCGACCCGAACCAAGAAAAAAAAAAATTTAAAAGAAAAAAAAATCCAATGAGAGCTTCTCCTTTCGATTGTTATCGCGTTGATGCGACACATTTGATACAAACTCTTTGTACATTAGAAAAAAATTCATTGTTAAAGAGGAGAAAAAATACGAAAAAAAAATTGAATAACAGAAAGTGGAACGGAACGGAGAGTAACGGAAACACGCGCTTTCGCAAATTTCTGGGAGAATATATATGGACAAAAACATTAAAAAAAATAAAGAGTTGCAAACAAGTATAAACCCTTAAATATCAACCCTCGACGTCTTTAAAAAAAAAAAAAAAACTCGTCCTCGTAAGCGGAGGAAATTTTACCACACGTGACTTTTTAAATGTAGAACGTGTTTTTTAATCTTAATGACAACCAAAAAAAAATCGCATATAACGTATTCGTGCAGGTAAAAATAAAAAAATAAAAAAAATCATTTGAAGCAATGCTAAAAAAAGTTGTATTGAACAGTAGATCAAACAAAAAAAGTAAACAGAATGTGTAGAGTTATAATAACGTTTTAAAAATCGGTGTAATACAAACTTAAAATACTAACGATATATTTCGCTCCGCTTGTGGACGACTACAGGTGACTTTTAATTAAAGTTGAAATAACGTAATTATCAAAAAAAAACTTAATAATAAATAATAAAGTCAGCGTTTCTTCGATGCTTCAACTTATAGCGGGACATTTAAAATGCAAAATGCAAAAAAAAACACATTTCAAGTAATAACTATTTACGAAAAGATAAAAAGAGACCTAGAAAACACGGATGGGTATAAACGAGAGGCTGAGGATGACGAACGTCGCGACGGATAAAAACATTATATGGAGTGGATTTTATATAAAAAGAAATGAAATTAATATGGGAAAGAGAGACAAAACGTGGGTTAACCGAGGAAAAGTATATATGAAGTATAATAGCCCTTTTTTAGAATTGTCGAATCGTTAGTTACGTAAGCATTTTTTGAATTCTTGAATTTTTGTACGATTTATCGTTAGCGAGGAAACTTTTTGCATATATACATATACATAAAGAAAAAAAAACTATGAATAACTTTTTATTGTCGACGAAGTATATATTATGAGAGAGGGTGAGAGAAAACAAAAAAGATGAAAAAAAAAGAAAATAATAAAAACGAAGTGCGCTGCGTAATTTTTCACGTTTTTTCATACTTCATAATTAGAGAGAAAAAAAAATTATTATATATTAAATGAGAATTCGTATTACACACATATATACGATTTCATGGCATTCGATGTTGTTCGTTCTTTTCGTTATGTCCGTGTATAGTCGTGTAATAACTCTTAAGTCTATACCATTTGTACAAACAAAACAAAACAAAACAAACAAAAAGGGAGCAGCGAGAAGACGACATAATATTTCAGCTCTTCTCGTTGCGCGTTATTATCTCTTTTCATCGACGAACAGAAAAAAAAACACCTGAACAAAATGAATCTTTCCTCTCACCGCGAAGGCACACGAATTGGATTTCTAACGAGGCCGACAAGAACAAAAAGAGAAAAAAAAATACAACAACAACCTGATTATTATATCACATCTCGTGTTTTCGTATATATACCTATATAATTTGACTGTGAATTTGATTGATTTCACCGTAGTATTTTAACTGTGATATTTTTGCAGCTATATATATATAACTTAGACAACGTTTTTTATATTATATCTTCAGTGTGCATAAATATATATATATATACATACATATATACATACATTATATGTTTTTTGTATTTTCTTATATTTATATCTACACATCGTTGCGAGAACGTCGTTTTTTGTATTAACGCGCAGATGAATTTGTAAAAAAGTAAAATCGTTGGAAATCCAATTATTGACAACAACCACGACGAAGATAATACATGAGAAAACAAAAACACCTATAAAAGTAAATAAAACCACATATAAGAAGAAAGGTATTACACACCGATAATATACCGAAAGCTAACCAAAAACAAAAAAGCGATTCGCTGTGATCGAGTGACCGACTCGCGAGTATATAAACGCGCGTGTGAATCGAGACCCTATATATACATTCTATTATATATCAGCCAGAGGGAAAAGGAAAAGTTAGCGCGCCTTGTTCTCGAGTATAATACCGAAAAAGAAGAAGAAATATATATATATGTAAATGCCACCGCGTATAACGTATACGCACGTATATAGTCTCAGCTCTTTCTTCCATCGCGGCTCGATTCGACGCTTCTTTTCTATAATATAATTATACATATATTAAAACAGCCGCGACGAGACCCTGACGACGACTACGACGACGACAACAACGACGTCGATCGGCGTATAATATTATATAGCTTAAAAATAAAAAAGAAATTGTGACAAGCGCGATGACCCTAATATGGGGGATAAAAAACAAAATAATAATGGTATATGCATATATAAATAATATATATATATAGAAAATTTATTTTTTTGCTCGCATAATATAGATACCACCACTGTTATTATAATTATAATAGATGAAAGTTGGCAGGGCGCGCGCGCGTGTGCCCATATAGCCCCGTTTAATTTCTTATATAGGTGAAAAAACAAAAAAAAAATATGAATGACAAGGACGACGATATGACGACGGTGAAAAAAAAAATATATATATATAATATGATGGAACTGATTGATATAACGATTTAACGTAAAGTAAAAAATATCGCTATAATAATATTGGAACCGAGTATATGTGTATGAGGGACAGGAAAAATAAAAAAAAATGGTATCCCAATAGCCGTGTAAATGGTATAAATATATAATATATATATAAATAAATATATGAATATATTATATATATTATATATAGTGATATATGTAACGCTTCGAAGTTACGTGATTGTTGTTAAAATTAGCCATTACCTATGGAGAAGGAGAAAGAAAGAGAGAGAAGATGACACAGACGTATTTTACACGTGACATACGCGGTGGCAATATTATATATATATACTAGGGTTAATCAGCGCCTATATTCTTCTTTCGTTTATTTTTTTTATCGAAAATTCGATAGTTCTCGAATAGGATTTTTATATAAAGAAACTCGAAATTTTCATTAACGCAGTCTCGCTCGAGGAACGTCGCCGCAGGGTTATGCGAAATTCATATGATATACTATACTATTTTTAACGAGAAAAAGAATTTTTTCATAGCCAATACACAATAAAAAAAGAAAACGGCGAAGTGGCATTCAGTGCGATATACATGTATTAATCTCTCTCTCTCAGCTTTGACGAAAAGTAAAATAAAAAAGTATACATCACACCAACATACACATACATACATACATACACTTACACTTCAATACGGGTTATGTACGCTTTTATTATTGTGTATCGCTCCATACGGCGCGTGCATTTTTCGTGCTGTATAATGATATATATTTCTAATATATGTCGGCGTATACGTAAAATGAGCCGCGTATAATGGAGAGGATAGGGGTAATGTATAATTATATATATTTGTATATATAAAGATATATAGTTATAAATCGGGGTATAAATTTTCACGTACGATTATTTAATCGATACTTAGAGAAAGAGAGAGAGAGAGAGAGACATACAAATATGCAATCGTAGGTTTTCTTATGGTTCACTTTTTTACGAAACGTACGAGATACACACAAACTTACCTGATTACGCATACATACATAAATACACGTACATACATACACAATCTATAAATATGATATACGAATATGGATACGTAGTATTTTATGATTGCAAAGAAATTTAAAGATTTTATAAAGTTTAAATGTTTTTTCTTTAGGGAGTAGAAAAAAGTGTCAAAACTGAAGTCGCGAGGCGAGTTCAGTTGATTTGTCTGTTGACGACGATCGTTTTTTCATATTTCCGTTGTAGCCGAAAAGATTTTATAAAGTATTTAAAAAAAAAAGTATAGGAAAAAAAGAAAAAACGTGTATAACGACTTTTTATATTACAAAGTTAAAAGTTAGTATGACAATGAATAAAGTAATGATAATTTTAATGACATTTTTCTGTCTTATACATATATATTATAAACGAAAATTTCATAACAAAAAAAAATACTTTTATATAAATACTTATAAATATATATATATTAGTCTAATTCGTATTATACGACTGCTTTGTTTTTCTCTTTGTGATCATTGATTTTTCATGATTATATATATATTTCGTAGTACTAATTAACGACAATTCTACAAGAAAAAAAAAGTATATTAAACATATATGAATATATATATAAAAAATTATCTAACGTTTAATACTTTTTCCTTGTGATAAATTTAACTCGTAGGCTTGTAAAATTCATGAAAAAACATTTTTCTATACGACAACAATTTTCGTAATTTTTTATTCTTCAAAAACAAATTAAAAAAACAAAACAAAACAAAACCGTTGTTTGCTTCAGTCTCTCTGTATCTCTTATATATAATTAATTAAAGAATTATAATAGGGCAAAGAAAACAATATGATATTATTAATAAGGTTCTAACGGTGTTCACGGTGACCTCGAATTTTTAAACGACGACACACATTATTATAGACAAAAGTGTTTTGTACAGCAGTAAAAAAAAACAAACCCGCACGCAATATCAAATTTTGTATTTCTCATATAGCGAGACGCGCGTTGTAATAGTCGTGTTAAAATGTATTCAAAGACGACTATATATTATGGAAAGACGAAGGATTATAATATTGCGAGGACAAACCGTTTAGTCAATTTAGAAGATCAGCAAATGAAACGAATAAGAAAGAATAAAAAAAAAAGTAAACAAACTATTTTCGAATACAGAAGCGCGGTTAACGAGAGTGTGGGAAAAGAGGGAAAAATGAGCGAGAACCTCGAGCGAGATTTTCTTTTTTTTTTAATATACTTGCGCGCGCGTTTCGTCCGAGACAAAAATTTTTTTCGCCTCTTTTTGTAATACAACGCGCTCGGGACGAATCGCGCGTCCTTATTATAGGTTTGATAAACAATCGAGATTCTTTTCCTTTTCTTTTTCATCGAGGCGAGGCGTGCGGTTCCTCTGGCTTGAGATATAAAAAGGAACGAAATCGTGTACACATGTAATACACACATAACACACACTTACACATTTAGTTTTGACGCTTTTCACCGTTCACGTGCATGTATTTTGTTCTATCTATCTATCTATATATATAAGTTTTGGTCTCTCTTGTTTCACTTTATCTTTTACATGAGATATATATAAAACGTATGCGCGAATAAAAGGACGATATATAAGTTACGAAGGTTGGCATCGATGATATTAGTCCACGTGTGTATGTGTATGGTACATATATATATATGGATGTACGATTGAAGAAGTTCGAGCATCTTTTCTTTTTATGAACCCTCACGCAGGTGCGCATGATATTTCCTTGTATACGTTTGCTTTATATGACATTGATGAGTGTACGTGAATAGCAGTGTTGAATTAGAGGAAAAATCAGGTAGAATAATTTGGCTTTTGCGTCAGGTAGGATACATTTGGAAAATGACAAAAAAAAATAATAAGGTATATGGTTGAAACGTACGTACACGTATATATATGTATACTGATACACGTATACACGTAGAAAATGAGAATGTCTATATAACTATATACGTTTATTGTACGATTACACTACCCGAACAAAAGAAAAAAAGGTCATTTTTATTATACCATGTGCGTTATTAAAACTGCTCTATACTATTTTTAATGAATTTTTGTACATTTTTCTAATTATTTTGTATATGATACGAGTCCTTATATAGCGGTAACGAGGTGGTAATATGGTATGTAAATGCCTATATATACACCTCGTGTTTATTAATTACACACGTCCTATTTAAGATAATCCCTAATGTGAGCGATATGCTCCTCCCACTATACTCCTTTCGATGCTATACTGCCTCTCCCTCTTCCTTTTCGCACTTACTCCTATACACATATTTACAGATACAGAAAGATAGAGAGAGAGAGAGAGAGTGAAATAATAAGATGCGATAACAGTGGACTTTTGTAATATGACGGTTTGTCTCGAGTTCTCTCGTATACACACGTGTCGTTGTAAAAACTGCGTTGTTCTGCGGTCTATATATAAGAGCGAACACACAATATACGCGCGACTTTTTTCTCCTCCGCTTTGAGGATACCTTTATCGAGAGGAGAACAATATTAATTAATAAACTTAATAGTAAAAGAAAAAAACAAAAAAGAAATAATCGATGACGATATAGACGATGAGAGTTCGTTTGCTAGCGAAGATATATGAATTTTTTCCGGATTTTTAAAGGGATATGTGCGCGATTCTCTGTCGGCATTTTTAAGTGAGAAAGAGAAAGAAAGAGAGAGAGAGAAAGAGAGATATATAAATACATACACATACAGACAGACAGATACAAAAAAAAAGAAATAGACACACGGCGAATCGTATACATATATACATAAACATAAGTATATATACATAAATATATATATATATTTCTCTTGTAAACCGCCGATTAAAGGTCCTTTTTCGCATTTTGTATAAAAATAATCCGAGGAAAAATCTGAGAGAGCGAGCGAGCGAGCGAGCAAGCGAGAGAGAAAGAGAGAAGGTGGGTGGATGTCTATAAGGTGAAGACACGCAGAAGAGACGACACACACGTAAAAATAAAGAAAAAAAAATATAAAAGCTTCCGACTTGAGACGCGAGTTTTTTGTGCAGCAGTGAAGGAGCACCGAGACGAATATTTACACGTAAATATTACACACGTACACAGAGGATCATCGGACGATGAGCAAAAAGTAAAAAAAAAAGAAAAAAAAGGGAGAGTGAGAGCGAGAACGAGGGAGAAAGTGAGAGAGCGAGAGAGAGATAAAGCGAGCGCGCATAAACAGTGTTGTCGAATGGGTGCGATGATACGATAACGATATGATGATTATGATGATGATAATGATAATGATGATGATGATGATGATAAAAAAAACCTCCTTCGTAATTTGAGACGTGTTTGTTATTAATTATAAGAGTCACTTTTTTCCTTTTTCTTGAAACAAAATGCTATTAAATAGATCGATTCTTTCATGGAAATATGGACGAGTGTGTGGAGTTATTATTATATTATCACTGATATATAAACATATACTAAAATTTCCATCTCCCATCCGTGACTTTGCACTGACGAAAAAAATTTTTATATATATACAGATTTTCGTCGTCGGCGCATTTCTTCCTCTCTTCACAAATCCTCCACTGAAAATTTCTTACTCTCTCTCTATACATATATATATATTTTTCTTCGTTTTATCCTTTCTTTTCTATAACACAATCTCAGTTTGTATAATGTTATATAATATATATATATATATTATATCTTTTTATTCGTTATCTATTGTGTAGTATTTGTATAAGTAACAAGATGTCAAGATTTGTATACGAAGTAGAGAAATTTATACGCAAAATGCCCACGTTTCTTTTGTATTATTTTATTATTATTATACATACGACTTTAATTTAATTCAGAATTTGGATATTTATTATTTGTATCGTAGAATATTTTTTATTTACTTGGAGTTTTTTTTAGTATTTTAATAAATATGAGTTTGTTAATAATACAGAATGTCTTGCTTTTTCTTTGATTTTTTATGTTTCTTATTTATGTTGTTGTTTAGTTTATCATGATACGTTGAGCCAAGAAAAATGGTAAGTTGAAGAAGACTTTTAATAATGTATTACATGATCTTTTTCTTAGGTAAAAAAAATATATATATATTAACTTTTGTAAATCCAATTAAACTATATACCACAAGTAATAAAAGATCAAACACATCAACGATGGCCTTACAGATTCAGCTTTAAATTTCATCTCATCATTAATTCACATAACAGCGATTTACACTTTCTTCTACACATAGTCAACGCCTAGAGCAACGTACAGTTTTATCGCCAAAAAAAACGCTATTTATCCTCAAACGCCAATTCAATCAACGCTTACCCAATATGATTTCAAATTTTAACCACACAGTGTTATATTAGCCACGAAATTTTTTCGTAAAAAGCCGTGAATTCAAACTCACCTTTCACACTGTGTACATATATACACAATCTTATCCGGCTCTCATTGCAAGTTGCGCAATCATCGCTGCTGGATCAAAAAGGCGACTCGCACATATACGCGCCGCTTGGCCTCTATTGTTTTTCTCCCTTTCGCGCGTGCGCGTGCGTGCGTATACTACTATTGCGCGACGCCGAAATTCTTCGATAATTGTTTTTCGGGGAATGCGTTTGTATGCAAATTTTTCCCCCTTTTGCTTTAGCGATTTGGCATTGAATGATTTTTTTTTCTTTTTATCGTTCCAGAATTGCTGCTGGATTACAGTGTAAGAACTACTTTTCAATTGTAGAGGTTTTTTTCGGTATTTTATATAGGTTTCTTAAAAATTTTCGAAGTTCTTGTAATGCAATTTGTAGGTGTATATAGACTGAATTCTCTTACATTCATATTAAAAAATAGAAAGATGATTAAGACGAAAAAAAAGAATTGAATTATATGCGGAAACCATTTAATAACTTATTTCAATTGTTAATTTTGACAGTATACTAACGACCTTCGTCTTTTTTTTTTGTTAAATTCTAGACATTATCCGCGTAGGAGAAATAAGCGCCTATATTATTCAGTTTTTTTTGTCGTAACGTCTACAATCCGAAGATATAGTGTTTCTTAATCGTGTGATTGTGATTTAATGGATTTTTTTCTGTCTACGTTCACAATTAATTGTAATTTCTTTTTAATATCGAGATGTTGCAAGGATTATTCACTTTGTTTTACATAAAACTCGACGTAATTAAGTATAATAAATAGTTTTGTAACCTTAAAACAAACAATTTATTAGATTATATTTACAGAAGATTCAACAATAAAGTCTACGAATACATAAAATCGATGAAAAAAAAAAATATATATATTTATACTAATTTCTTATAGTAATATAATGTGTGCGTAAAATTCTCTCTTTTAAAATGTCAAATTCAAGTGAAAATTTCATTCTTCAACTGTAACTCTGTGGCAGTGTTTAACATTATCATCGTCGACAATTTCCTAGAGATAATAAACAAATAAAATATAATATTATTCTAATACAATATATATAATATAGCATCTCGAGAATTAATCATCGGATGCATGCACCTACACATCGTATATATAATCTACGTAATCTCTGCAGAAATATCCGCTTACAACGCTATTAATAATTTCTCAACGGAACATTGACATATATAGTCTACAAGAACCTTCGCGATTTCGACATTCGGTCCGATTCAAATATATTATTCCATTAGAGCGCTTAATACGCAGGCTCCATTAGAAGTACTATATATAAGTAAGCTACTTTACGTTAATTGCGTTAAAAATCCTCGCGCTATGTGCCGTAACGACTGCGAAGAGAGAAAAAAAAACCGCAACTATACGGACACGCAACTTCCTGCCTCTTTACAAACGCGCGCATCTCTGATCGGTGGGCGAGGATTAGAGAACAAAAAAAAATGTATGTGTCGTGAAATTGAACCTAAATGATACTGAGTATTCGAGTTGCTTTTTTTTTCTTCCTCGGTCCTTGAAAAATACTTTGGAAGGTTACCAGGACGCGAAGGAAAATGCGCAGGTCGATGGCATTATATAAAACGTGCAGTTGGTTTTCTAAAGTGCCAGTGGTTTTTCCTTCCAGAACAGCAGGTTCATGTCGTTGATCTTGTAGAGCGAGCAGTTTTCCATGTTGTTTCTGGAAATGAAACATATATAGTTATGTAGTGAACAATTGTATTATATATTTTTTCTTTTTTATTCATTTCAATATATTCATATATAATCAATCGAACGAACGACTTACAGGAACCTATCCTTAAGTAGAAACGCTCTCGGCTGCATGCGTTTTAATCTGTCACCATTGTCGCAGAGTATCCTTGCCATTGTCGTCTTCCGAATCTCCTGCAGCTGTTCAACTGTAAACGCTCCCGGCGTCTTTCCGTTCTCGTACCAATACCGATCGCCTATACGAGATACATAAAAAATATATTAAGATATATTGTCGTAAAGGTAAGTTGTATATATATACATGTGAGTATTGGTGAAATTTACCTATCCGAGCGTTTCGGAACGTTCGTCCTAGGAGGCAAGTAAATGTAGGGCCGAGTACAGAGCCGACGACTGGAGCTTCTGAAAGCGCGCCTGTCACCAGGTCGATCTCGTCCACTTTTCTGTAATCGATGAAATAGCGGTGCGGTTGTTGAGTATTGTATGGTATACGAGGGAAGTTTCGTGAATTAATAAATAGAGTCGATTATTTATGGATATTGACATTCTCAAGTAGTTATATATTATACAATTGACAACAATAATTTGACTTTTATACTACCTTGGTAGAAATGGTACCCATATAAATCATCTATTTTTTTTGTTTATACCAATTTCATTGCTAAAACCAATATTATTATACTCTCATTCGGTATAATAAGTTTTAATAGGTACATAATTGTGGTGATATACAAATTGATTGCTCTTATAAGAATACGAATCCCATTTGATTACCATATTTTCCAGCAAAGCTCCCTACCTTCCACCTTACCACTTTAACCCTCCTTGATTTTCACCGCAAACATACAACCCATATCATCGCTATAATTATTTTCCTACCATAACACAACCAATATATACCTGTACACTCCCTGCAGCCGATCTATAACATCCCTAGCGACAGTACCCTCGAGGTCCTTAAAGCTGGTAACTTCCGGTAGATTACACGTAGCGCGCCACTCAATATACGGTGGGAGTCCATGGTCACGGCCCTGCTGGATTATCTGGGCAGCATAGTCGACCGGAGCTTCACGTGATTTGCCGTCGTGGAAGTAACGCTCAACCAGGACCTCGTTCAAACTTGGTGGTAATGGTTTTCGCGAGTGACCAGCTGTGAAGAAATGTTTGGTTTTGTATACAATTGATAATAGAAGAACAAAGTGCTATGTTTTGGACCGAAATTTATATATGGGAAATTAGAATTGTTGGGAGTACATGCTAAACATAGGTTACGAAATGTCAATTCACTTAATGGGAATATTACACGTTCGATAAAGTGCTTGTTTCGCAATATGCGTGTGTGTGATTGTTCTGTAAAATTACTATAATGCGTGCACTCTTATACTTAGTCTTTATTTTTTTATCTTCGTAACATCGAAACGCAATAAATGCCATTCGGCGCCATTACCATTTCGTCGTAAAATCCATCGGATTGAGAATTTTTTTCCTTCTGATTTTGAAACGCAGGTATACATCGTTAAAAAAGATATCCCAAAAATATTTGGAAATACCGAGGAATCGAATTTTTTTAAATTTAATTTTCATCTATAAAATATACGTATTGCGAAATTGACTTTTTATGCTTCCGTTAACGAATTACACATATAAATTTTAATCCTTTGGATCGTAAATATCAATCAATGGTTCCTTGACCCATTATACCAAATCAACAATATACAATCCCATATTAAATTTATAATACGAAAAAATATATACATTTAAATCATGATAATTTTTCCTAACCTGTAGCACCTGCAATCAGTCTATCAATAGCACCAGCCTCGTAGAGCTCCTGTGGCGCGTAGAACGCTGATAGTAGCGATCTCTCGCCAGACTTTTGCTCGCTTTGCGTATCGACGAGGTCAAGGGTTTTTGGTGTCAATGCGGCGACGAAGAAGAGGCCAGCTGATGCAGCCGCGTTGTCCATCGTTGCGTCTACTCGTGAATCGTAACCAGTAAAGTAGCCACGATGCTGTAGCCGTAAGTCGTAACTGTCGCGTACAGAATGAGAATATATATTTGTTTTTAAAATAAATTATTTAACGCGCGGTCACTGGTAAAGTTAAATTATTTGTTGGTGTTATACCCGTGCTTTCTATAATATGCGTTTAACATAAGAATTTCAAACTGGTCACCTTTATTTATTTATTTGCAATTATAAAATCGTAACACTACCTACATATAATTCAAAATAAAAAAATTTATCTTTCTCAAAATATCGAGGATACGCACGATTATTCCCCTTGTTACTAAAATGAATAATAAATTGTAACAACATAATTAAAATCTTTTTTCTTTTATAGTAAAACAATATAGTTTGCTACCAACACTTGTTATTTTGTATAAAATAATTTACCTTTAAACACTTCAGTCTCAGAAACTCTCGCCTACACACTATACAACGCGAAATCTCGGCAACATTAAATCCTACCATTTGTTTTTTTCTTTTTTTCATTTCGGCAGCTGGAGTTCAAACGGTTATAAAATAATTTTATGTAATCGTCGCACGTATATAATATGCATGTACTTACATACATACATGCGCGCGACCCTAACACTCGCGGTGAAAGTTGAGCGCGTGCGCGCGCGCGTTACATATGTACTTATAGACACAGTCGTACGTCTGTGTATGCCGAGTTTCCTCGACATGACTTACTCGTCGAGTGCGGCTTCGCCGAGGACGACAGGCAGGAACTCGCCGTAGGTCACGTGCTGCATCTCGGCGATGTTAATGCGTCGTGCTTCTTGGTAAAGTCGCTCGTCGTCCCAGTGTGGATTGATATGCTGCAAATCTTCGGCCAAGCGGTTGTGTTCCCTGAAAATTTGGTTGGATTGATTTATAAGTACTCGGTAAGATGTATATTGGATGTAATTAAAGGTTTGCATCGAGTTTAAGTATTAGTGCGATATCTATGGTTTCTACACTGAGAGAAGAATTTGTTTATAGTTAATAAGAAGATATATTGAAAATACACAGAAAAATTTATTTACGGATTTACTTTTTTTGAACTCTTATTAACTAAGCATATTAACTATTAATATGCGCATCTTAATAGTAATATAATTTCAGTCAAATGTGAATGTATTCACATTTACAATTTTCTTATTTCCCCAAAATCAACAATTTTGTATTAACTGTTACTAATTATATTAACTATAAATAAATCCGTCTCTCAGTGTATGTATTTTTATTGTCAATTTTTACACAAAACAAATAGCATGACTGTAATATTGTATTTTGAGAGAAAAATGATCTATTTAGTTGTTTCTTTATTGTACTTAAGAAAGTATATTATTTCATAGTTTTTTTCTGAAATAAATCAAATAATATAATAATTTTTAATAAGTAGTATATGATAAATATAAAATTACAATTAGAATGCGTTTGAATTAATGTTATTTCTATAGACTTTGTAATTTTACAATTCATTCTTAATTGTTTTCCTATCTTTTCCTTAATTCAACCAAAATAGAAACAAATGGTTTTCTGCCACTAGGTGGCGCAGTCAATTACACAAGCAAAACAGAACGCTATTAAGGTATGGTGCTTCGGTTCGAATAGCGTTAATTTTTGTTTTTTTAAATGTTAGAAACAAAGGCCACAAATGCATTACCTTTAATAAAATAGTTTCTCAGCATAAATTATGTATTCTAGAACTGTATTTTATTTTTTTTGCGTAACAATTTTATTCATTGGATTTTTTCGGTGTTGTAAGACGCAAATAAATAGCATCTAAAACTCTTAAGCATTAAGATAAAACAATAATAAAACAATTATAAAAATAAAAATTAATAAATTTGTCATAATTGTTATGATGAAAATAGAGGTTCTAACATTTAATTCAGCATAAAGCAAAATTTCAAAGTATCATTAATTATCATCTAGCAAACAATAATTATCCAGAAAATCTCTGTCATCCATACAAACCAACGTCGACGGCAATTTAAACTATATATACTTCCAAACCGAACTTCGCCAGCCGCATACACACACTCGTACATATGTATCTATAACTCACCTAAGGAACAGCACGTGCATGAGCGCGAGACCGGGATGCTCGTTGACCCTGGAGTCGCCGCTGAAGAAGCAGGGAAAGGCGCGGCTTTCGAGGCGACAGCTACGCGAGTCATGCGATGGCATTGGCAGATTCTTACGTTGCGTATTCAGCAAGCCGCCCTGACCGGAGCGTAACACACGTGCACGATCTTCTGAGCTACCGTATAGAGGTGATAGGTCCAGATATGACGTTGCTTGGTTGATCTGTTGACGTGGTCCTAACTTGCAGCCCTGTGGGATGTTGAAAAGAGATTTTTTTTTAAATTGTGTGGTGTGTTTATTAAAAATTAATAAAATTATATTCATGTATTATATTAGACGCTAATGAAAATATCAGGAAAGAGTTATTGACAATTATGATTAAAAAAAAGTAATAATATTAGCTATTAACTTTACCTTTATTATAATAAGGTATATATGTACAAACTAGAGAGAAAGGAAAAAAATTTCTATCTCGACTATAATCATTTCCTGTAAAGATACACACGTTCCGGTCTAACAAAAAAAAAGAAATTATATTTCCCATTAATTCTTTGCTCATTTTCTATATACCGGGTTAACGTTAGCAATGATCGTTTTAAGACTATTGAATTCTAATCAACCATTCACAACATACAATTACCTCTTAATTTTTTTTTTGTTCACTTCTAACTTATCTATATTATTATTTATGCCCATATACGCGGACAATACCTACTCGAACGCTCGTAAAATCTGACATTAATAACCATCCGGTGAAAAAAAAAGAAGAAAGAAAAATTTGCAGAAGATTGAGAAACGGTCGAGTCGGAAATGCAGTATCATTCAGCAAACATTATATACCTTTACCTAACATAGAAAATATAAGTAGGCGCAGAGACAAAACTGACACACTGTATACTATATATATCTGCAATACACCGTAATAACAGTAAAATCACCTGCAATATACGCATTGCTCTCTTTTCCACAATTACCTGCGCGCAATTGCGTATACTATGTATATGCATTCGTTACACAAATTACATCGGCGATTAGTTATGCCACTTTGACTTATTATACGCACACATTTATAATAATTACGATGCTGCTCTGAAACCTCGAAAAACCAACAGGATTATTATACTATACACAACGTTATATTTCGTCACCATCCCACGCGTGTATATAATATATATACCTATACATATATATACAACCATGCGTAAAGACGCTTTTCTACCGCGCGTGTTTTACGGTCCCTTGACTTTCGCCTCGTGTCGCTCATTTTTTGTTGTTATTGACGGTCTCTTCATCTTCATACTCGTCGTGCAGCTGGTAATGGGGTCAGTTCTTTTTTTCCACTCCATTTGTCCGCTGGGTAATAAAACCATCGTTGCGAGTGAAGTTTTCGTTCGCGGCAGGATATTTAACAAGCGCGCGCGAAGATCGAAATGTGGAACTGGGTTGAAGCGTTTTACGATTGGGAAATCGACGGAGCGCGCGATGTGAAGATTCGATGCTTATAGAATTGTCGTTAAGAAAAGGGGAGAAAATGTGAAAATGAAAGATTGGGTTGTATAGAGGGGAATATAATGGCGATTTGTGGAGCGTGAATTGTATATAAGTGAAATTGTTCAGGAGAAATGTGTTTGTTTATTTAATTGTTGGAGTGTATTGTATTGTATGTCATTTATTGTAAAAAATAGTTTACAAATATAAATAAGCATATAAAAAAAAATTAACACAGTCATACTTAAAAATACTTTTAAAAATACAATCTTAGACACGTAGTATAATACAGTCAATGACTAATTTCAGTCCCTTCAAATAATACTGTAATATGGAATATCACAGTCTAAACTTAAAGCTATTTAATACTGACCAGTAAGTCAAAAACTTAAAATAGTGATATCAC
>JAWWEQ010000045.1:18238102-18261368 GCA_035583055.1 Torymus tubicola
AATACTAACTATACTCTTAAAGTCTGAATTTGTGCTACATTTACATGGACTTCATGCTACTCAAGTACAACAAAAATCTATGTTTCTATAGCGCGAGCTTCCGTACCATCATAGCTAAATTGAGCTCTCCGCGTAGTTATTTTGAAAATAATTATTATTCACAATATAATATATAAATAGAAGAACACACTTGTAAACATTTAATTAAGCAAGATTAATTTTCAATACTGTATCAATTAAATAAAGTGACAAAATTCAATATTTTCATTAGAGCACACAATTTCTTCATCGAATTTTCCGGAAGAATATTTTTAAATCTTATTATAGTGTATTCAAGAATGTCATTGACTTTATTCTTGCAATTTCGATCTAACTTTGAGAAGTAAATCATATATCTATATAAAGCATCGAGCGATAATTTTAGAATTTATTGTACCAGTATAATAGGATTGTTTACAAAACAATTTCCTCTGCGGGTTTTACTCTTTTGAACGCCATTTAATATTGCGTAGAAATATCATTTTATATTTGTTGATTTGTAAATACACACAGTAGTTTATTCAATTGTTAATACATTATTTTTATTATATAATTACATACAATTGAAAAGACAAATGTTAACACTAAACATCTTAATTTGTGAACACAGTACTTATTTTAATATTTAAATGCGAAAATATTTCTCCTTTTTTGAACTATTAGAATAGTTAATTTCCAAAAAATGGATATTCCAAAAAAAAATGCTTCATTAATATACTGTCCGTTTCAAATTGAATCATACAAATTGTTACTAGCACCCGAATAATACTTACATTTTATAAAATATATTGTAGTCACTCAGGACTGATCTATATAACATAGTATAACAATAACATTCATGCGAGAGAAGAATTACTTGACAAATCGCTGATCTAAAATAAACACTGCAAGTGTTACAGGGCGAACCTGTCGCATGTCCGCTATCTTGTGCACACTTTTTTTCAAGCATAGTGCATGAGAGTGTGATAAGTCTGATAAGCGATGACGCCGTAGCCGATGAAGTAGGCGATCGCACGAGCAGGTTGTGGCAATGGCACCACAGCGTAGACGATCGTGTGAGCGATGCGACTAAGGCCGAAGACACGCATCAGGTTGATAGCGAGCTGGGGATCGGGCGACGTCGTGAGGAAGACGCTCGTGCTGATGAACCAGGGCAAGATGTTCTCAAGGTCGTTGAGGAAGGCGCGCCGGGGTCGCTCCACGTCCGGGTCGTCGAGGGTGACGCGCGCGCTCTTGCCCACGAACGCGCAGTCCTCAGGGCTCAGGAAGATCTGCACTTGTCGTAAACGTGGTGAGTTATATAGAATTTAAAAAGCTTGGTCGATGTGATAATTGCTTCGAGGGTGTTTGCAAGGCAAATGAGATTTTGTTTTCCAGACGTGAATGACGAATAATTGCTTTTGGTTAAGTAATGAGGGTTGTAATTCGACGCGAATTTTTAGTACTGAATAATATTACTTTAATAATTTTAATTCAAAGTAATTTAAAAAATGTTAAATTAATCCTTGGTAGTAAAGAGAATCATTTATCATCAATGAATGCTGGTTTCACTGGAAAAGGCTAAAAAATGAATCTATTATTTTTTTTTACCATCAATGAAACGAGTACTCTGGACATGTTCTCTTATTTATCAGCCAAAAAAACTAGACTCAATTTTAATTTTTAATGAGAACCTAACAACAAGCTGTTTCTTATGATGAGAGTGAAAGAGATAGAATCTAGTGTGAAAAAATTATTAATTTCGCTTACATCTCCTTAAGGAAAAAGTTACAGATGAATTTAATTTTAGTATTTCTTATTTGTACTTTGGTAAACCATTATTTTTTACAAAATTTTTGTAGTTATACGTGTAAGTTTTATTCTGAAATACTTTGACGAGCATGTCGACGTGAAAACGTGCTGTTCATTAATTAGAGAATGTATGACCACATAAATGTTGATGTATGTCACATGATATATGTTAAAATCAAAATACAATAAAAAAATAATTGTCTTTTTTTTATAAAAAAAAGGCTTAAAAAATCTTTTATGGTCATTTCAGCTACCAAAATTAGTTCTCGGTAGGTGGAAGGGGCCATAACAAATATAGTATTATCCGAAAGGTAACACCTACTAAGGACCACTCCGTTTATCTGCAACTATTTGTTATTGGCTTTTTAAACTTCGATTTTAATATATTTCGTGTAAATATCGTCAAAAAGTCACGTTAAGTATACAAATAATTTCTCACGTGAGATATACATAGATAATAAATTTGTGACTTTGTTTTTGGCATTAATATTACTACTAAACACCATTTTTTAAAAACGGTAGTTTAAACGTAAATCACCCACTTCAAAAGTAGTGTATACGAATTCTTTCTGAGAAAAATAAAACTAAAGAAATCCAATCTTATATTCTCAATCTATAGTTCAAAAAGGGCGTAAATATGCACAGCTTACGCACTAAGATTAATAGCAACAGTAATGGAATTGCATTTCGATTGATCACCGAACTTAAGCAGTTAAAGTACTTGGATGGATAATCGCGGTTTATATCTGTTATTTTGTGTATCCCACACTAAACTTTAAATTATCTAATAAAATCAAAATGTTTATTTTCGCTAGACTTATCTTTATTCTGAAGTGCACGAGTGACTGTTTTTTAATCATTCACGATTTTAAAACATTTTTTAACAATAATGTGTATGCCAAAAACACTTTGTTTTTGATTTAATATATAAAAGTATAAAAATTAAGTTTACTCATATATATTATGCATTCTCTAAATATAAAACAGCGAAGGTTCGTTATCGTGGTAGTGATAAGTCGGTCACTAGGTGTGTATGTGCTCGCGCGTTTGTACACGCGGTACATATGTATTATATTTACATTCAATTTTTTTTATTAAGTATAACAGATATTTAGAAATATCTTTAAAAAATTGTTATTATTATTCGCACACAAAGAGTACCGAACGTGATAGTAATTATAATGGATAATAAAACTTGATAAAGTCAAGTATGTCAATAAATTTTTTTTAAGTTTTCAAACTGATTAATATCTTGTAAATACACATGTACTTGAGTTATATCTATAACCTTTTAAATCTATAACCTTTTAAAGTAATAATGCAAATAGGTTCCACATATTAAATGACTTTATTTAAATATAAATTATATTTTTTTTTAGATATTTCGGTATATTTTTGTACTCTTATATGTATTTTCAATTTCATATTTTATTATGTTTAAAATTATACATAAAATTACATAAAACTGCACAAAAAAAATAGCTTTTATTGTCAGAATGGAATTATGAAAAATATATTTTGAAGGTATAGTAATTCATTACATTAGAAGTAAAATTTAGTCATAGTCAAGTCATAAAAGTTGAATTAAACTATTAATTTAAAAATATAATTTTACTTTTAGAACGATATAAATACGACGAATTATACTGTTAGAATATAAAATAATACAATCGGTTAGCAATGTCATTAGACTGTCGTAAAATCTCTAAAGCATTGTATCTTTGCAAATGTCTTTATCACCGTGACTGCTCATTTTTTATAAACCTTCAAACTTAAGTATTGCATAACGGTAATTGCATTAGTGAATCTTAAAAAAATGCAGTGATCAAAAACATCCTCTGAAATAATGCAGAACTCTCTTATTAGTAAAATATGCAAATGAAATGGAATATATAATTAACGGACCTTCTTTCGGAATCGCTGCCGGCCAATGAGCGGCATCATGCATAACATTTTCGCCGACATGGCAGCTGACCACCAAGCGAAATGCCGGAACACCTCATTGCTCTGCAATGCCAAGAAGTTCGACATTCTTGCTCTATTGCTATTTTCTTCCAAACGGTGTACGCACGCAGCGGCTAACGTGCTGTTGTCTGGTGAAGAAATCAAACGAGACTGCAGGACGCGACTATAGTTGTACCTCTGCGCGTTCAGTATGTGTATGATGGTCAGAAAAAAGATGCTTATACCAGTCCGCGAATTCACAATGATGAGTGCTTACGTAACGCATCGCGCATTATTATATAGTGACTATGTGGAGACAGATATATGCGCTTTTTGCTCTTTTCTTCACGAAACTCTACGTGTTTATACGGATGTTTATATTGATTGTCAGTACCATCCAATCTGAAACAGGTTAAGACGATGTATTATGCGTATCGCTGCAAAGAACCTTAGCTGCGGAATATTTTTCGGCTGCGGTCTTCTAATTAATAGTTTAAAATTAACGATTTCATGGATTTAGAAAGCAATATAAGCAATGTTTTATCGAATAACTTTTTGCGCGTTGATGTTTTTGCAAGTTGGTGGTCGGAAGGTTTTTTTTAAATGCAAATAGTCATACATATAGATAACAACATGGTTTTGTAATGTCATGATTTTTTTTATTATTATTGAATCATATAAGTACCCACTGTACCCATAGAAGAGGATAAATATATAGATTTTGATCAAATTTTATAAATCAATTAAAACAAAGTACAATTATTTTATTGAAATCCATCTACATATGCACAGATTCGATGTATTATTATAATTTTGAATCAAATCTTTTTTACTTATAGTATATGTACAGTCGTTCTTAGAGATTGATATTAATAGATATATATGTAGTATAACAATATAAGAGAAAATTATAAGAGATATCTAAACAATTGACATGAAGAAGTTGAATGTCTTGAAAATATATTCACTCTTCTAAATATATATGTATATATGCATTCTTTATTTTTTTATTTAATTAATTATGTTTCATCGTACAGTATATAGTTGAATTTATATAGGTATCTAGATACAAGTAGGAAGTGGTTGGTTCAGATTTTTATTGTTACACATTTTAACATTATTTCCTGTAACCATCCTTTGTTACATGATCTTCAATGCGTCTTCGTCAGCGCGGGACGCGCGCGCGCAGACCATGCATTGCAGCTCTATTTCGCGACAAGTGCAACACTATAAATATATATAGATATACTACATCTATACCACTGGCCTTGGTTAGCTGGTTACAGAACGCTAAACACACATGCACATCTGAATACAAGTTGAATCTCACATCTGAATCTCATAATATTATTTAGGAAATATTTATAATAACGTTACAAATTCTTGAATAAGTATTACGTTCAGTGAAGAATTCTGCGTTCGAGAAAATACGTGTTTCTTAACTGTCGGTAATAACAAGGGAGCAAAATCATAACAATAAACATAACCTATTTGCAAAAAGGTAATTGTTAATGTGATGCTGCCGAAATTTTTACGATAATCAAAGAATATAAGTAACTAATTCTAATAGTGTTCAAGTTACTTGCAGCGAATTTTAAAGTTTATGTAAAATTTTGTTATATAGAATTTGATACAATTTTTTTTTACTTTTAATTATTTTATTTAAAAAATAAAAGTGATTCAAGTATTACCAAAATATTTTGTATCATCAAAAATTTGTCAAACAATCATAGCTGTTTCTAATATGTGATTGAAATATTCAAGTAAATATCTCTTACATTAATAAATTAAACTAAAAGGTCTGAAAATGAGTACATCATCTCTAAAAAAATTAAAAACTTTGGATTTTATCAAGCAGTTAGAAGAACAAAGAAATGATGTAAGTGTTGTTAAAAATTAATAAAATATCTGTAATTTCTGTATTATATATAATGTTTTTACTTATCTTTAGACTGCAAAATCTATAATAGAATTTAAATTTAATAAGAAAAGAGTTAGAGTTTTGACAGAATTGGATGAAGTAGCACCCAAAAGTAAAGGAATTGTTTATTGGATGTTTAGAGATGCCAGAGTTCAAGGTAATATGCTTTTACATAAAAATTATTGATTGATTTTTAAGACATTTATATTTTTTTTGTTTATTTAGACAATTGGGCATTATTATTTGCTCAAAAGACTGCCTTGAAGAACAAGGTGCCTTTACATATATGTTTTTGCATACTTCCAAAATTTCTTGATGCAACATTACGCCATTATAAATTTTTACTAGACGGTCTAAAAGAAGTTGAAAAAGATTGTAAATTTCTAAATATTTACTTTCACCTTTTGCATGGTGAACCTAACACTGCAATTATAGATTTTGTCAATAAATACAATATGGGAGCTGTAGTTGCAGATTTTTTTCCACTGAGATTACCTCTGTATTGGGTAGAGGATATAAAAAAGAAACTTCCAAAAGATATTCCTTTTTGTCAGGTATATAAATGAAAATATATCCTAACATATTAAACTCTAATATAATAACAATGGATTACAGGTAGATGCACATAATATTATTCCATGTTGGGTTGCTTCTGATAAATTAGAGTATGCTGCGCGTACCATTAGAAATAAAATAAATTCAAAATTAGGAGAGTTTCTTACTGAATTTCCACCTGTAATGAAACATCCTTACATATCTGATGAAAAGTTTGAGAAAATTAAATGGGATACAGCACTCGATGATATATTAGTTGATAAAACTGTTGATAAAATTACATGGGCTCAACCAGGTTATCGAGGTGGCATTGATCAATTAGATAGTTTTATAAAAAAACGACTTAGGATCTATTATGATAAACGTAATGATCCAGTTTATGATGCTTTAAGTAACTTATCTCCATGGTTTCATTTTGGTATGATATCTGTTCAAAGATGTATCTTAGAAGTTGCAAAATATAAAAGCCAGCATAAGCAATCAGTGGAGGCATTTATGGAAGAAGCAATAGTTCGAAGAGAACTCAGTGATAATTTTTGTTTTTATAACTCAAATTATGATAGTCTTAAAGGAGCATATGACTGGGCACAAAAGACATTAGATCAACACAGGTAATATAATTTTTTAAGTTAAAGTTTTTTTTATAAACAGTTTAAATATTGTTAATTTAATAAACACAACTTCTTTTTATATAAAACAGGGATGATAAAAGAGAATATGTCTATACATTGGAAGAGTTAGAAAATGGATTAACTCATGATGATTTGTGGAATGCTGCTCAAATTCAATTAGTAAAAGAAGGAAAAACTCACGGTTTTCTTAGAATGTATTGGGCTAAAAAAATTTTAGAATGGACTAAATCTCCAGAAGATGCTCTTAAGTTTTCCATTTATTTCAATGACAAATATAGTATGGATGGCCGTGATCCAAATGGATACGTTGGTATGCTAAATATAAACAAACATGAAGATTTATCATTTCAGTATTCATATGCTTAATGTAAAATTTGTTCAAATTTGTTCTTGTATTTAAAATTAATGTATTATTTGTCAGGTTGTATGTGGTCAATTTGTGGCATACATGATCAAGGCTGGAGAGAACGTCCAATTTTCGGCAAAATTCGTTATATGAATTACAAAGGTTGTGAAAGAAAGTTTGATGTCCAAAAATTTGTCATGAAATATGGAGCAAAAGTTCATACTAAAAAGGGGAAGAAAAAATAAAATGCTGTGATTTCAAAATAGGAAGGAATTCGTTTGTTTGAGGATTGTTTAACTATGACAAATTATAGTATTGTATAAATGTATTCATAAAAATTAAAATATTTTTTTATAAAATTTTAAAGTAAAAAAAACTACTTCGACTTGTTTTACATTTAAGAACTATAAAAATCTTCATTTACAGGCAATGAAGTAAGTGTAGTTGGAACAGTTTCATAAGAAATGAGCGATTCTTTAGCTGTGTGAAGGCCTAGTGATACACAGCTTGACTCTTTCCACCCTCTGAGAATTCCAGCTATAATCCCAGCTGCTAAGCAATCACCACAACCACTTACACTTACAGCTTCACCATTAAACTTTAGTGGAGGGTATGAACGTGAATGAATTTCTTTAGTTGCAATTATTCTATTATTCTTATCAAGAAATGGTTGATTTCCTGAAGATTTTCTAGTGATCTAAAACCGTAACAATTTTCAATCTTGTATTGAATTGTAAAGAACGTATGAAGTAGAAACTTGTGAACATAAATATAAAAAAATACTTACCAGCAAACCTTCTGCACCCAAGGTAGCTATGACTACTGGTATTTTTTCAACTAAATATTCTGTAATTTGCTTAATAATTTTAAAATCAACTTTGGATTCATTAAGTGGTACTGGTATTTGAAAATGTTTCGCTATTGTTATCAGTTCATTCACATTTGGTGATACAAAACACAATACTTTTTCCCATTGTGATCCACTCTCAAAGATTGTCAGTGCCTTGTGTAAATCTGTTGGCTCGTACCAAACTGTAAAATGTAAATTATATTAATAACCGAAATTGATTAATTTATAAATAATAAGTTATTGAGTGTAAAGCAATTTAGTGAATAATTATGTCAGAGTACATTTAAATTTTCCGCTCGAAAGCGACTACCATCTACAGGGATAATACTGAATTAACTTGAATGCTCGAGCCTCCATTCCGCCATTTTCACGGTATACTCCGATTCTAACATGCATTTACTATAGAAGCAAGGGACTTCTTTATATTGAATACATATGCCACAAAGGCACCTGTGCGTAGAAATTTCAACTGTAAGCTGAAGTATGCGTCTGCACTCTGGCTGCTGAGTGCTGGCACGAGTGTGACTCAATCTAGTGCAGTCCACACTTCGTGGCTTCCGTTACTTGTATGTATCATACTGGAGCATCATTAGTTTATTCTTTAATTGTTATTACTGTTGCTTCTTTAACAAGTGAAATCGACAGAGTGGTTTTTATATATTAGCAAAAAAGGTGCGCGAGAAGGCAACGGCATGGGGAAGTCACGCACGGGAAAAGCCGCCGTCTTTCTCACCTTTTTGGCGTTTATATTCGTGGTGATTGCGTTCACCACACCCAACTGGCTTGAGACTGATGGCAAATTAGAAAAGCCAAGATTTATTAAAATTGGTAATTAGGCATATTATTGGTTCTTCATATTAATTTTATTTGTTTGTCTTTGTAATCAAATGGTCTGAAAGTTTATTAGATTACTGATATGTAGCAAAAGTTAAAATATGTAATTGATAAAAACAACACCTGTTAGTGTAGATTAAAATTCTTTATTTTTATTTAAAAATTCATTTAGTTTTTAACTATTTTTATGTGAATTATCAACACAGTAATGGATATTAAAAGCATTTTTAAAACTAATATTAACAAATATGATTGATAAAAAGATTTGTTGTGACTATTCATTTAGGTTATAAATGAATTTTTTTTAATTCGGTGATACCATATCACTGGTATCTATTAAATTTGATAATTTTATAAAATATGTATGTTCTAAAGAAAATTTATCTTTATTACTATTAATGATTTAAAAATTCATTTAAAAAAAATATTCAACAACTGTAAACATTCAATGGAATAATAATATTTACAAATTACAAAATGTTAAATTTCTATATTTATACAAATATATAAAAAATAAAAATTCATAATTTAGTAGTATATAAAAATGTCTACTATAACATTTATTAATTTTTAGGTCTTTGGCAAGTTTGCTTCAATGGGTTTCAAGATATACGTCATTTATATGATACCAGTTTTTATGGATGTTGGTGGGTTTTCGAAGAAGAATACTATATCATTCATGACATACTGCTACCAGATTTCTTCGTAGCTACACAGTTCTTCTTTACGCTATGTTTTACTCTGCTGTTGATTGGTAGCTTCTTGACTGCACTCTATACTTGTTGCTCGAGACAACATGACAAATATCAGTTGCTTTTATGGGCAACTGGCGCAAATTTGACACTTGCTTCTATTTGTGGTATTATATCAGTAATTATATTCGGAGCAAGAGGTGATGGCAGAGATTGGATGCCCAACTGGGAACACAATGATATAAGCTGGTCATTTGCTTTGGCTGTAGTAGGTAGTTTTATTCTGTTATCTGCAGGAATTCTCTTCTTAGTGGAAGCCCGAAGATACAAGAAGAAGATAGAGAGAATACTAGGAGAAGATAAAACTCATTCCAATATATAGGAAAGACACATGTTTCAATATTTGCTAAAGAAGACTATACATCTCAATCAGATGCTATTTGAGAAGCTGCTATAAATTTGGGAATATTTACACTTCTTTGTGTAAACAGTAGACTTTTAAAGACTTTCTTGATGGATAGTGAATATAAAAGAAAGGCCTAATTTTAATGAAGATCTGATTTTTTTTACAACTATTTTATTTTAATTAATTTTTTTTAATATTCTGACACGCAATATTTTAATCGAAATGTTATTTTATATAAAAGATTCCACAAGCATGAATATTTCGTTATTTTATCGAAACGTAGCGAGTTCGCGAGATTATTATTATTATTACTACATTTACGCATATACTATGTTTTACAAAAATATACATATATGAAATATCGATATGAAACAAAGTAACGAAACGTAATCCGTCCAAAATAAGATATACGTTGAATAAGTGTAATGGATGTAATATCTGTCCAAAATATGATACTTTAACGTTGTATTGTCCAAATATAACGAATGTAATATCCGTCCAAAATATTACCTGCGAAATTTTAGAAATGCGATTTAAGCACTTGTAAATATCCAGCGATCGTAGGTGTGTGCATACTATATGACAGAAAGAGCAGTATGCATTAAGTGCCTTTTTAACTTTTAGCATATGACTAGCTATTTCAAGACAGTATTCTCTGTGTTCGAACAAATCTCAAAATCTGTGTATTAATTATTTTTTTGTACGAAACGTTTACAGATTTTAATAAAAATGTTTATTTAACGCTGACCATAGTCGCAAGACAACATCATTAAGCGATACATACCTTGCCTCTATTTCACACTATTCTGCTTATAGACATTATACTGCGGGGATGATGCATGGAACGATGCATAACTAACGATCTCGCGTGGCCTATTAAGAGTGAGAATTTACTCATATCGGCGGTTCGCACGCCCCGGCTGCGCGTATATACGTATACACTGTACGGGCGGCGACGCGCCGGCGGCACGCGGAGGACAGAAAAAAATCATGGTCGCGCGGAGAAGCATTGAATCACCTCGGGAGCGTCCTTCAGCTCGCGCTCTCTTTTTCCATTTTTTCCCGTGGTACATATATACATGTATGCGCGCAGGGGGCTTTTGTTTTCTCGACGACGATTCGAGAGCAATCAGTAATTTCTCGTCGGGTTTCACCTTCGTTTTTGTGACTCGCGCTCTGCGAGCGTGCGACGGCATATACACTTCCGTTATTGTATATGCGAAGAAAACGGAGTCGAGTTTCGTAAGTTTCTCTAATTGCGGCAAATTAAAATCGCGCCTTGCCAGAGTATAAGAATAAGAAGTTGTATATATATACATATATAGCTGTGGCGCTCGAGTTCAATGATAGACGCGCAGAACAATAGGAAGTATAAAGTCATTTTGTAACGAAGTGTTAACGTTTAGGAAATGATAATGAAATTTTGAAGTATTTTTTTATCGCTCCGTATAATTAACTACTTGCAAATCATTATTTTGATGGCAAAAAATTGATGAGAGCGAAGTAGACGAGAGATTTCCGTAATTTATGTAACTTATGTACATGGTTTTTAATATTCAATAGTTACTTGAGTTTATCAAAATTTGTGTAATTTGAAAAGTAAACCAGAGAAAGTTTTGTCTTGATGGAAAGTAAAAATTAAAAATTTTAAACTTCGCGACATTTTGTAATCATGAATTTTATATGATTTTTCAAATAATTTACTTTTTAATCTAGATGTATAATCGAAATAATCAGGTTCTAACAGTTTTTTTAAATTTATTTACCTTTTTAAAACAATTTTCAGAACCCGCGCAGAAACGAAGTCTTACAGTTATTATTAGTGTATGACCCGTTTGACTAATCGGCATTAATATTTAAATATAATTCTTCGATTAACCCCATAGATATATAATAACATATACTTAATCTCATCTCGCACAAATGCAACATGCGCTTATAATTGTATCAAAAGTAAATCTGAAAAGTTTCGTAATGAGTAGTCTGACTAAACAGCATTTGCTAAATACAAAACTCAGAAAACATAGAAGCACGTATACACGTAAATTAAAGAGCTGATTAAGTAAGAAAATGAAAACAAGTGTTCTCCTCGGGCTCTGCTTGAAATCCCCGTAAGAAACGAGGCGAATTCTTGTCCCGTCGAAAAATCGAAAGTGGAATTTCTAGGCACGTACACGCAAGTTGACTAAGAATCTAGAACATGTCATTGTCGGTCAATTGTCGCGTGTGGTTGTTTGCATCTTCCACCTGTTCAGGTGCGTGCGTATGTGCGTATACACAAGTACATCGGGCGATTCACGTATATGATGCGTATTATGCGAGCGCTAAAAGTGAACGCGCTCTTATGAATCCTTTCCACCTGCTGCTCCTTCTACGTCTCCGGAACCCGTTCCTCCCATAATTATGCTAAAATGCCTCAAAACTTAACTGCCGACGTTAATAATTCGAAATCCCATCGACGTGAGAAAATCTCGACATTGACAAAGAAGAGGATCAAATCGGAGCGCGATAAAGGATCAACAAGTGGAAAAGCGTCAGCAGTATAGTATATAGCCCGCAGCCACCGCATCACGGTATATGAGTATCGCGCTCTCTCACACATACGTACTTATATACGTATCACGCATACAGGTGGGGTCAGGTTAGAATGAAGTAACGCCCGTTGGCGCGCGCTCACAACATAAGAATGATATTGTACGAGGCGGCGGGAGTGAAAGAGAGAGAGAGAGAGAGAACGAGGAGCGTGCGAGCGCTAGCCCACTGCCCAAGCCCCGTCGCAGTCCTCGCAGAGCCTTTGGGTGTGGTTAACGTGGGAGCTTTTCCCTCGATGACTCCTCTGTCGTGACACTCGCATCCCGACGCTCGGCCGTTGCAGATACGAGATACGATACTATAAGCACATATACAGATATTTACGGGGAAAAAAGCGAGTGAGCGCGAACGCGCACAGGTGTCCACTTAGTCGAGGCGCATCATCTGCAACGACGACCACGACGCCTGCAAGTCAAGATGACGAAGAAGCGCAGCCTGGCGGGGAACGTGGCCATCGGCATCTTCCTCGTCGCCCTAATTTGCGTCTGCGTGGCCTTCAGCACGCCGGCATGGTTGGTCAGCGATTATAGAATCACCAATGCCAGACTGGACATGCTGGGACTCTGGAGGCATTGTTTCAGGTCACTGCCTAACCCTAAAGAGGCAGACGCACCGACCCGATTCTTCGTGGGGTGCCGATGGGTATATGATCCTTTTACCACCGGATACTCGGAGATCAGGGGCTTCCTTTTACCACGTAATTATTCTTTTTACTTAATTTATTTTTTTTATCTGTTTCAATTATCGACCGTTTGTAATTGTTTGCACATTGTTTGAGTATCTTATCAGGGATGTAAACAATGTAACCAGATTCATTCTTTTTATAGTGATAAAGTTATCATAAAGCAATGTTTACTGTGCCTATAATATCAATAAATATAATAAATTTGTACAAGAAATTGTTTGAACCTAGTTTCATTATAAGATGAATAAAAAAAAACTGGGTCAATAATTTATCTACTTTGATAAGCAATAAAACTTAGTTTTGAAAACTTTTTTTGCAATATAATGGGGTCAATATTATGATTATTGTAATGAGTTTCACATATTTCTTTAAGGGCCACTGAATTAAACAAAACAAAAAATAATATTATTAAAAATCGATATTGTTATTAAATTTTGTATTACATATTTTGTTGGTAATAAATAAGTAATAAATAATTCTCTGTTTAACAAGTAGAAAATTAATATGTGAAAGTTCATTTTAAACCATTGCAGTACTTTTGTATTCTGAGCAAGTGCTAAAAAGTTGAGAAACATGTAATATATTCTTTAGAAAGATTCTTATTTTGAAAGGTAGAGAAGTGTTTTACTTTGACTTATTGTTCACTGTTTTTTCAGCTTTCATGGTAGCCACACAGTTTTTCTTCACAGTCTGCTTTTTGGCATTCCTGATAACATTGGGCCTCACAGTGCTTTATGCTACATGTTGGGATCCAGAACAAAAGCACTATTTGAACCTCATTCTAGCCATTGGAGGTTTCCTGACAGTTGGATGTATTTGTGGCTGTATTGCTGTCATTGTATTTGCATGCTTTGGTAATACAGATAGATGGATGCCTGGTCATACTAACAATTATTTTGGCTGGTCATTTGCTCTAGGCGTCATTGGAAGTGTTCTGGGCCTTGTTGCCAGTCTTCTTTTCTTCGTTGAAGCTAATATTCAGAAAAAGAAGCGAAAGAATCTTAAAGAATCTCAGACAAGATTCCCACTTGAATCTCGAAACTAACAATTTTTATGACTGTTTAAGAAACAATTGTTGATCTGTCGATTCCGTCCATTTTAAAAATGATATTTTAAAAAGTATTAATTAAGAAATATGAATGACGAGCTTTTGCTGCAAAAGTAATTTTAATGCATTGTATATTTATATAAAGAGCATGAATGTTTTGCTATCATGACACTTTCATGTACAATTATTGTAAATTGTATTTCTACAATGTATCCGTCCATATATATAGATATTAGTACAAAATGTTTAAGTTAGTTATTAGATAACTAAAAAAACTTTGTTAATAAGTATTTACTTTACATCGTTGTATAAACTTTTTTACAAATAAAATTTGTATCTATTATACTAGTATTACTTGTTATTTGAACCCTTCCTAAATAGGTAATCAACGTTTATAATACTAAGTTAATAAGTAATTAACAAAAACTTTTAACTACTTAATCATGATTTTTATAAAAGTATAAATTTTAGTTCATCATTGTTACATTGTGGTTGAAATCGTAAAAGTTGTATATAAATAAATGCTCCAAAAACACTTACACCTGCCGCCCTCTACAGGTGGAAGATTTAAATTAATGAATGTGCTTACTGCTATAGCCTATAAGAGTAGGGAGGAGCAAGTATAGAGGAGTGGAGTCAACTCAAACTACTGAACGAGAGAACGTTATATATGCCGTCGCGCTATGCAGTTTCTACGTAAGCGCCACCACCTAAAGGCTGAATCAAACATATGAGGCGTGGTCACGTTAGTTGATGACACTACTCCGAATTTCGACGTGTAAACAATTGGAGTAATTCTTTCATTCTGAATCCGTACTTTTGTACGGATATAAGAATTGAATAACCATACCTGCCAAAATGTTGGATTACCCTAAAGCGTCGAGTGAGTAAAAATATTGTTACTACTGTAAGGTATAAACTTAACCTATCAATGATGTTTACGTGATAACATTTATTTTTTAGATGCCGTTGTATTCGGAGGAATTATTACCTATGCGGCAGGTATCCTCCTTGTTATGTCTTTTACCAGGTAAATTTTTTTTTAAATTCTTTAAAATTTTAAAATACTACTGAAATTTTAAAGTCCATTGATAAGTTAATCGTTTTTAATGAGTAACTTTTAATTTGCAGTCCTTACTGGATACAGTCATATGTAGAAACATTTAGCAGTTTTAAGCACATGGGATTATGGGAGTATTGTTTTGAAAACTTCCGTTATCCATATTATCAATTTGACAAATTATTCAATGGCTGCCATCATGTATTTTCTCAAGAATATTATGTTATTCGTGAATGGCTACTTCCTGGATGGTTGATGGTGGTACAAGCATTTGTAACTTTAGCTTTATTGCTTTCTTTCTTTGGACAAGCAGTGCTTGTATTAATTTTGATAAGATTTCCTTTAAAATTTGTACTGGAAAATGAATGGCTCCTCTCAAGTATTGTTTGTG
This sequence comes from Torymus tubicola, assembly GCA_035583055.1. NCBI lineage: Eukaryota > Metazoa > Arthropoda > Insecta > Hymenoptera > Torymidae > Torymus > Torymus tubicola. The sequence continues at coordinate 18,253,889 of JAWWEQ010000045.1, forward strand.
TCTGTAATGGTATTGCTGGTGAGTTATATACAATATAATTATAACTGTTACAGTGTCTGACTTAGAATAATTACATGTTTTATGTTTTGCAGGTGCATTGCTATTCCTTTCAGTTTCAATTTTTGGAGGACAATGTTGGAGAAGAGATTGGCTAATGTATCCAAATTTTAATCATTTGTCTTGGTCTTATGGATTAGCTGTGATTTCTTTCTTCTTTCACTCAGCAGCTGCATTTTTCCTTTATTTAGATGCTCGATCTGGATACAAGAGGCGTAGAGAATCTCGTAATTTAGTTATGCAAATGCAACCTAATCCTCAGTCTCATCATGGTTTACAGCGTACAAATTACATTTAAAAAAAAACTAGGTTCAGATTTACGTCTAATTAAATTATTTTATAAAATTTTTGTCATCCAATATTAAATAAGATTTTTTACTTGAATCTCAAAGCTAATAACTTTTATAAATATTTAAGAAATGATTGTTTACTCCGTCCATTTTTAAATTAATATTTAAGAAAGTATTTAATAAGCATTGAATGACGAGCTTTTATAGCAAAAGTAATTTTGATGTGTTTTATATTTAAAAAGTGTATGAATGTTTTTTATCATGACACTTACAATTATTATATATTATACTTTTATAATTGATCCGTCCATATATTATAGATATTAGTACAAAACTTTCAAGTTAATTAAATTAACTTAAGGTCTTTGTTTAAAAACATTTACTTCATATTGTTATATAAAATTTTTTACAAATAAAATTTGTATCTTTTATAGAATTATTACTTGTTATTTCAATTCTACCCAAAGATACATTATCAGATACATCTTTATTAGTATGTTAATCAAAAACTAAAAACTGCCTGTTAGAATTAATTAAATTACATTTTTACTCCATCCATTATTATTAGATATTAGTTTAGATATCTAAAAGTATTATATTAGAACAAAATGTTGTATAGGATAAGCGCGCAAATTGGATGACAAAAATCATATAATCTAAATCTTGAGATTTTTGATTAATAAAACTTGAAAATTCTGAGAAAGTAAAATTTCAATTGTATCATTGTTTGAAATATTCGACTACATTTGAAAGACAATGTATTTTTGATAAGGAATCTTCGTAGTGATTATAACGTACGAAAACTGATTTAATATGTACGTATTTTCATTTTTTTTAACAGTTTATCAATATTATTTCTCAAACAGTTTACAATACTATGTAAATAAGTGCCTTTACTGTATTTTATAATAAATACTTAATGTTTCTTATGAATTTGATGTTAATTATCGATATAAAGAACACCTTTATTTATATATAAAAAAATTATGGTATCGTAGAGAACGTGTTCTAAAGAATTTTCTCTGAGTAATTAATAAATATTTAAGTTGTTAATTTTCTATGAAAATACAGCTATGGGTGAGTATATTAAAACGAGAAAGTACTAAATTTTTTGCATAATAATTGCCCTTTATGCAAAGAGTTAGGCCAATCTATGAACAAAATTTCATATGTTTGTTTATCTATGAGCCTATGTATTGCGATATAAACCTACATCGTAGAAGCTTAGATTTCTCACGATGCATAAACCGTATTTCAACGATATCCTAGATATTATCCTTCAACCATCTAACCATTGCGTTACATGTATTGGTTATAATATTCATTGTACTAATTTTTTACGCGTATATATGTAGGGTTCTAAGAAATTCATTTACCGTATATACTTTTACGAGTATTTTTAATACTCTCTCTGAAGTATAAATAACGAAAATAAAATTTAAAAAGGAATGAGCAAAATCTCTTGAAAAAATAAAATGTTAATATAAATACCTGGTATTTGATTTTGGACAGCAATATCCACAGCAAACTTCATCGCATCATAAGTTAGATTTCCATCTACCACTAACAGAGGACTATTTTTTATAACATCCACATTTTTTTTAAGTAATTCGTAATCAATTTTCGTAAAAGCTTCCATTTCACCAATGCCAAAACAACAATCGCCTTTGTGGTCCACAACAGCAGTGTATCTGGAAAAAATTAAAATGACAGATTCATTTACAATAATTTTTTATAAAACTTTTTTATTTATTAAAAAATTACTTATTTTCTCACCGCTTTAAAATCACGTAATATAATTATACAAAAAAAGTTTCATTTGAAATAAGTACGTTTTTTTTTATAGATGAAATAACTTTTTGGCTTTCAAATTTTATTTATTATTTTTATAAATCAAAATAAAAAAAAATTATAACTCCCTATATTACCCCACTTTAAAAAACCGCGTAACCCAAAAACTAAAATTTATGATAAAGCAATAAAGTAATTTTGGAAAGTTATACATGCTGACAATACGCCGAAGAAACGCGAGCAGACTTCCAGCGCTATTTTCGGGACAATAACGTGCAATTTACGAACCTGGCCGTGCCAATGTCAGTCGAGGTGCGGATCGTCGTCGCAGCATTTCCCAGGCTCTGGACAATCGCTCGGCCGGCCTCGTCGTCGCCAATCGCGCTCAGCAGTTTCGTACCCGTCACGCCGAGGTTCGTGAGTGCAGCTGCCAAGTTTCGTCCTACGCCCCCACAGCTGCGCCTGCTCTCGCCTTTGTGGGTGCTACCGTTGAACTGCAACCAATAACAGAGAAATTTTTACAATGAGCGCTATTATGTGATAATTGGCTTGGGCTGAGGTGACAACGCTTCAAGTTTATAATCGTTTCGTTAATTTTGAGTTGTATTTTAGTGTTATTAGATCCCAATAGGACTTTTTTATATAGAATGTGAAATGGTACTTTGTAGGCCTCGAGTTTTATGGGAGTGCAAATTATACGTTCGAGTTATAAACATTTTTTTTCACATTCTAGTGCGTAAAATGTTCATTTTGTGACTTGTAAAAAATATTCATTTTCTATTACATATTCGTGGAAAATATTTGGATAGATAGCATGTAAATTAAAAAGATGTATTCTTACATCTCAATTGAGATAGTCATAATATGAAATTTTCACATGATAGAGCAAAACAATTTTATTCATTTATTTTAAAATTGAAAATTTCTTAGTAAAAAATGTATACCGTATTACATACTCAGTATTTCTTATTACGTAAAACCAGTTACAGTAATACTTTTTATTGTGTAATTTGTAGTTCAACGCTGTATATTTTTTCCAGTGTTTTAGTGTTAAATTCATTTTAGCAGACTCAACTGATCCCATACGCCATTTGTTGGTTGGTGCGAAGTGGGGTGCATGAATTTTGCTAAACACAATTTCATCCATTTTCTCTTTACTGCAGGTTTCCACTATCCAACGAATTACGAATGGTAATGCCATTATATGTATTAAACATTCCGTTACAACGTCCACAATAGTACCATATATATTATGAACTTTTGTTTTTCGAAAGTGTAATTTAATTTTTCGAAGAACCTAACTATATTGTATATTAAAAATAGAAGTTCAATATCACAAAGTTATTGAAGATGTCAGTAATCGATATTTGATCATAACTTATTTTTAGTATACCAGATTAAAGAGCCAATTCTTTCATAAGTATTTTTTTATTTTTAAACCGTATTGGACTATTAATAATTTTATGTGCGAAAATTTTAATCGAGCATCAATTATTATAGGGAGAAAATTACAAAAAAGATTTGAAAAAATTTCAATTATTTTTGTTCTTCTTTTCACGCTGATTTATAATAAATAAAAAGCTATATACATTTTGACTTTAATTTATATCAAAAGCGCTGACTTTGACTATTCGTAAAACCTCCCTAACAAACGACCGACAATATCAGCACAAATTCCATTTTAGAGAAATAAAAGCTCTATGAAACCTCTCTCGAAAAACACTTTGAAAGTAAAGCTGAATTCCTTATTGCCAGCTCCAACACCCCATGATGATTCGTAAATGAGGAAAGCGCGGGTTTGTATTATAGTCGGCACGATAACCGTCGGCGACTGACGACGACTCGTCCATGATGTTTGTACAAAGCATCGATTTTTCATCCATCATGAATTTTTATCAGGCCGATTCTCTCTCTCTCTCTCTCTTTTCCTACTATCAAAGCGCGCGCAAGCGAAAGACTATCGCTACATAGAATAGAGCGGCAGAAAGAAAGGAGATTGGGAAGCCGAGAGTAGGAAAAAAGAGGTTACACGAAAGAGTAAGAGGGAACGGGAGAATCAAACTAATGTATAACGCGGGGTGTGCGAGCTTTCTATAGAACGATTTCCGGCAACGACACGGGCGAGTATGCGCCCGATGACTCTCGAAAAATTCCGGAAAATGTTGTTGGCTGCGGCCCTGGCGTATTATTCTCTCTCAGGATGGCAACAGCTGTAAGGTTTCCTTACGAGATAGAGGGAGAAAAAGCGAGGGAGTGAATTTATCGGAGTAATTTTTGGCTTTTGACGCATGGCTCTTGGGGGTTATTGCCCGCGACTGCTTTGCTTCCACAAAAGCGCTGTGTATGCAGAAAAATTGCATTCGTTTGACAAATGCGAGGAAGAGAAAAGTGGAGGACGATTTCGGTTAATTTTGAATTCAATTCGTTGGCTGGTTCTTCAACGCGCCTCGTTATTCGTCGGATCAGTTGATAATCGAGGCGTTAACGGTTGCGATTTACCGATGCTTTTTAATGAATTCTTGATATTAAAAGGCAGTTTATTATGAGCAAGCCTTTAAAGGGGCCTATTAAATATTTTGTCACGAATCTTATGATATAGTCTTTCATGCGCAATACTGCTGAAGCAGTAATATCAGCAGCTATACTTGCTTATTTATACTATATGCATGTAAAAATAGGGAAGAATCCATAAACGACTTTAAAGTTATAGTGTTGAAATTTTGATGTTTATGGAAATAGAGTTCATGCTAATGGTTTAGTATAAGCTTTCCTTCCTTTTAGGTGATGGCACTTTAAGACAGTAAAAGAGAGCGATTTTTAGAGAAAACTTTTTAATGGGCCATAAAGCGCATATATATTTACAAACGCTGTGTTACATAAAATTATATAAATATTTCTTTTCAACTTGTAAAAGATTAGTGGAATATCGACGAAGGAAATAATTAATTTTAAATATAGACTGAACTTAATGTCAGTGTCAGCATTAGTTCTATATATACGTTACAATTTTCGTATTTGTTTTAAAGTATAGAATGTCTTGTTGCGGCTTCGCGCCAGGTGTGGGCGTGCGATAAAATTCGAAAATAGATGCTTGATGTGTTACGAAAATATTGATCAACAGCTAAAAATACATGATATTACAACAAAGGAGCAACGTATATACACGAATTTCCAGTCGATAAAAGGTGCAGTGGTTCGGCTGCTGGATTGGCGAATCAGTGAGTAGTAAAGAGCGTATCGAACATATTCTTGGCATGTAAATATAGATAATCGTCGTAGCGAGAACTATAGACATTTTATTTGATTTAAAAATATCTAATGTAAAGTACAAAGTTACTTATAAAAACAAAAAATGAAATTCTCAATATAGATGTCTGATCATACTTATTATTTAGCTACTTATATTGCTTCAGTTTTATATTAAATATCTTTTAGCATGTTTTTTTTGTTAATCTGGAAAATATTTTAATTTGATTATATTCGCACAGGATCACGTACAAAAATTAAAAAATTCATTAATTTTCTATGAATAAAAAGAGAAGGTATATTTTAGGTAAATGTAATGTCTATATAATAATATATTGACATCAGACGATTACATAGAATGTAATGTAAACAGGGGTGACTGTCAATCACCTGATTAAATTTAAGTGAATGGCAATAACCACTTTCACTGTAAAATAAGATTATTAAAATCAAGCGCAGTAACTTTCACGATCGACTGGCGCCTTCATATACTGACAAGTAGTAAACACCGAGTACGGTTAGACATCGTTTTGCTGTCAGGTTTATATATCCTCTATATATATACGTATTTCATTTTTTTCACTAAAAACCAAATAACCGAATCAGATTTCTAGCAAATAAGCGAGAAGCGCCCTCGAGGCGCTATGAAACTCTAACGCGCTTGTATAATCGAGAAGTCTTTCAGAGAGAGGAGACAAGCAAGAGAGAGAGAGAGAGAGAGAGAGAGGAGACTCCCCCCATACATCATACTCACGCGGCCGCGCCGTGCGTGTTAAAATGTTAAGCTTACGTAAGAGCCGCGTGGGAAGAAAGAGACAGAGAGAGAGAGAGAGAGAGAGAGAGATCCCTTCTTTTCTCTCCCTCTCTTATAACGCATCAGCTGCTTATCCGCAGTCCAGCCACGCATGTCGAGGGTCGCTCGTATATATATATCCCTCTAGAGATCTCTTACCCGAAAGCGCAAAACAAACGCACACGCGACAACGTCAATTTCCGCCACCGCCACCGGCACACGTGCCTCTCGTTCTCTCCCCGTGCGTCTTTCACCTATATATATATATAGTACATAAACGATCGCAAAGACTGGTACGTGTAAGTATACATTTTGTCTAGAATATATATACAATCACTGGTCGATTAAAGCTCCCTTTTTCTGTAGCCTAAACGCAAGCGCGCGGCCGCGTGACGCTGGTGGAGATTTCGTGCAGCCTGCGATGGAATTGCCGGGGAATATTTGTTCTCGCAATTAAGAGTGGGCGTTGCCCGACCGTTTGGAAGTGACAGCACGCGCGTGTGGGCAAAAAGTTTACGTCACGAGCGGGATATACTGTTATGGTTGTATATATTAGGAGTATAATAAGAAATGTACATATTAGGTTGCAGTTGATATATTTGCGAAGAATTGTCGTGATTTAAATTTGAAACTTTGAAATTTGAAAAAATATACTGATTGTTAAAAAGATAAATAAATTAAAACGAAGTTGTGTGTGTGTATATATTCCTATATTATATAGACGTAAACGCTATATGTAAACGTAGCCCCTCCATTTCCCCCTCCATTTTCCTATTTTTTGCCCCTCCACGGCCCTCTTCACTTTTTAACGTTAAATTCGTTCAAAAATTACGTTATTTTTCAAACTCCATTGTCCCCTCCATTGCCCCCTCCACCGTCTCCTCTACAGTTTCCTCCAACTTCAGATGACAGTTCAAATGAGATCTCACGTGAGATTTTTCAGTCGGGTCTATTACAAGCACATTGTTGACGATAAATATAATATTATCGGGTTTATTCTGGAGGCAATAACGACAGTTTTCCTCACCCCCATTGAGGTACTGTTGTGGGCGCGTTGAGTTTTTACTTCTATTTTACTTAGGTATGTTTATGAAGCCCGACGTGTATTTTTCCTATAACGCTATCTCTGTCTTACACACATATTTTATGGAGTCCGGGCTCCATAATAATAAAGAAATAATCTCATTGGTTGATACATCGGAAAGGGCTCCATAAACCTATTTAGCCATTGATAACACAGCCCCACAAAAAAAAGAAAGTGGTCTAACCCAGAACACTGATTATCATATCCTTATGTATTTTG
>JAWWEQ010000045.1:18261468-18347010 GCA_035583055.1 Torymus tubicola
TGCTTTTTGTATTACTTTTTCTTCACATTTTCTTGAATATTACCAATAACTCCTAATTTCAAGTATATGTTTTTAAAGAAAAAAAAATTAACTCGAAAACTATGCATTTTATTACTTACAAATATGCTCTTTTAAATAAACTCTTCAGAAATAATTGACTTGAAAACAATATATTATAACTCCACTTTGAAAATCCAAACTTAAAAATTGATGAAAATATTTACTTAAATTCAACATCAAATCAAACATGAGGGTGGGCGAGCGGAGCGATTACTGATGAATTTTTTGGTGACGTAGCGGGAGATACTATAAAGGAAGCGCAATATAGACAAAACTAGATAGAAAGCTTTATTAGTACAATATAATATATATGACGAGAAAAAAAATAGCATCTCCAGAATGGTGTGCACCCCATCACGGCTGGAACGGAACAGACCCGTTAGAAGAAGTGTGCCACGCGTCTAACTACTTACAAAACTTATTACATAATAGTACTACTCTAATCACACTTCTGTCTAACGTGTTATATCTAAACTAGTGTTTATACTTATTAGACAGTAGTGTGAAATACTTAATTAAATAAATTACAACAATTACTTTAAAAACTGAATACTATTTTTGATATCCTTGCTTTATTGTTATTTAAAAAAAATCATTCTAACGTATTGTCGAACTTTAATTAAAATATTTTAGCATATCAATACTATCGTTATATTTTCGCACAATAACAGCATGTGAGACGCAGACAAACTCATGTGACCTACATTTAACATTTTATACCGAAAAGTCAAAGTATATTTTTCGGGATCAAGTAAAATTTAATTTTTAGTCTGATTCGAAGTAGTACAATGTATTGTTAGTATCGAACAGCACGTAGCAGATGTATACAAAACACAATCAGTCGTAGATTCAGGTTTTAAAAATTAGTGGAATTGATACTTTTATTCTCGCTGTTTACTGAAACAGTATAGGATATATAGGACAGTATAGTTTTTTCATAAGCCGAGAAAAAGAATTATTAGAAAACGGTACATTTAAAAAATATGGGGTAGGATAATTCTTTTTGTCGGTCGTTTTACCGGGCATAAACCGATTATAATCTAAGTAATCCTTTTTGTAAAAGCTATAAATGTTTAATATATTAAGTCCCTACAAGTTAGGAGCATTTGTTATAAATGAAATTCGTGGAGAGTCTTATGAAATTGAAATAAGTTATTAATAGTGGCTGAATGAATATGGGCACAAAATATCAGATAGCATCGGTGATCAAATATTCGATAAAAATGTTATAAAAAGTCATCGTTTTTACATATGTCTTATCAAATACTGCGCTAAGTTTATAGGAGTCAAAACTTTTTATAAACAACGGACAGTGTAACGCAAAATAGAGATGTAAATATTAAAATTTTTTTAAATGATTCGGTTTAAAAAGATATATATGTTTTTACACAATTCAAAAAGATATTTAGTATGACAAAGTTGGATAAAATATTAATTTCGTTGTTGTCAAGCAAGATAGAGTGTGGTTACAATATACACATAGGAAAAGTATGTGTAAGTAAGGGTTGGTTCAACTCGATTCTCTGGTATACAATCATTCTCTTTCCTTACGAATTTTATTTTTTTGCGCTTTAAAAACATCTTGAAGTTGTATCTTTACATTTTGGAAGCCATTATCAAAATTAATGTAAGCAATGAAACTAATCGTAATAATTGTCAATGTTATTGAATAAATATAATAATAAAACATTGTATAATATTATTATCTTAATCATTAATAAATTATATATAATTAATTAAAATTCCATATAATTCCATTGTACTGCCTACAGAGAACTTTTAGATACTACTGCCATAAATCTTGTGTTATGAATCCCATGTAAAATAATTGTTAAAGAAACACCAACAGTTCATATATTTTCTACGAGGATGAACGTTAGAACAATCTAAGAGTAATATTATATAACGTCTCATAACACCAAATAAGTAAAAATATCAGTTTGATTATGCATCGTGATAAGTTGCTTATTTAGAGCCATTTAATTCAAAAAAACTTAATTTTTTTGAAGGTACAATAAACAATAATGCATATTCATTGATCTATGATGTGTATTTTATATTAGAAAAAAATTTATATAGACATTTCAAAAATGAAATTGGTTGTACTAAGCAAACAAGTAAAAATGATCGTATAAACATCAAATGTTTTAAAACTATTTCAGCTATACGTAAAAATTAGGTTTTTCATAAACTGGATCCAAGGAAAGTTGTATGCAGTTAGGTATATGATCGAATCCCCTCGAGTTACCTCATTTTCCTTACCCTAATAGGGATCGAGTTATATACTCACAAAAAATTTTAGACCAAACAACAAACCATACCATTCTGCTCGATTTATCAATTCACATAACGGCCTGTATCACGTTCAACCCTACCACGCTTGCACCAAAATATTGCGCATCAGGCAAACCGCGGCCTCAACGACATTCGTGCGTTCAAATATATACTCGCGAACCTCCGAAAAAAAAGAAAAAAAAACTCGACGCACGCGGCAGTGCGACTCGTATTTATACACTGCTATGTATTCGCGCCAGCCGCACATAATTCCGTCTCTCGAATTCAGCGTAGCGCGCTTAGCGTTCTCGGCCAGGAATAATAATGTAACGCGGCGCTACGGCTACCACTGTAATCATGAATTTGCAACCAGAGACTCGCGGACTCAATATGCGCTGAGAAATTTTAAATTCCCTAAGGGTTGTGGATGTAGAGCGTTATCATATATATATATATATATATATATATATGGCAACACGTATAATATAAGGCGTCGCGTGAGCTGAAAACGTATAGATCTACGCCACGCGCGTGTACCTCGAGTCTTTTAATGGAGCTTCCACTGCAGTATGCGCTTGCTGAGCTTATATATATATATATAACGCGCATCATAAAGCGCACACGTATAGCAGGGAGAGAGAGAGAGAGAGTGGCGAGCACGTGAACGTCATAAAAATCAAACTGTCGCCGCAGCCGACGCCGAGATACGGCTTGGAAATGGTGTTTGCGACGCGGCCATTTTAAGAATTTTTAGCGCGATGAAGCGTGCTGGTGCCTTGGTGCCGTTAAAGTAGATTAACGCTAATGGCTATAGCTGTCTGTATACTGTATTGATGAGATACAGTTTTTTTACTATGTTTATTTTTATTTAACAAGGATTATCATTATGTTTCATGAGTATAGTGCGCGATACCACGTGTGAAAATAGGTATATCAGCTGTTCATGTTAGAGTTTTTAATGAACTTTATTCTTGTATGTTAAAAAAAACCTATTCATTACGGTGTATAATTACTTTTGTCGTTATACATAAAGAAACAATGATTATGCACATTTGTGCTTCAAGGGTGCACAAGACCTGGCTTATAAACATTTAATGATTGAAAAAAACGAGTAAGACAAATTGTTAATCGGCATAAGTAGATAAGTGATGAGTATGGTCAGACGGGCAGTTTATTTCGAAAAATAACTTTTTTTATATATTATTAAATACAACAGATGCATTGCAAATTAGATTTTATCTTTCTATTACAACATTAGCTATATTTCAGCCCTAATTAACTTACTAATGTAAAACTTTTCACAAAAATACAAAACCAAACCGCAGCATATAACATAGGCGCATGAAATAAAACGAGCCAAACTAATTTCGCCCAATCAACTCTCAGATTCGGTTAAATAATTCAAAATCAAGCAGGAAATTTCAACTCCTCAATTATACCCTCTCTGCGCCATCCGCGAATTTACCTGCTCCGAAACTCCTGGCAAACACAAAAACGCGGGTAAAAGCATCGACGTGCTTATATATAGACATACACGCGTACATCCTCAAGCTCTACACGTATATACATATACCTACACTACACACGTACAACTACTGACTCACAGAGACACGACACTGCATACGCTGGACATCCACCCTAGAGCCGCCGCCGCCTCCTCCTCCTCCTCTCCGTTCGCCGTTGCTGCCGCGTGGCGCTTGGCCTTCGGCTCGGGGCGCAGGCTCGGAGCGGCGTCTCCCTCTCTCTCTCTCTCTCACGCGCCGCTACCGCCGCTACTCGTCGTCGCCGTCGTCAGTCGCGAGCGGCCGCGCAGCAGCAGCACGTCGACGAGACGCAAAGAGAGAAAGGGAGAAAGACACAGAGCAGCAGCAGCGTCGTCGTCGGCTCGCGCGCAGCCATAAGCTCCCGTCGTGTGTGTCTGTGCGTGATTGTGCGTGCGTGTCCCCCGCTGGCGCGTGCACTGCGCAAGGAGAGAGAAAGAAGTATTGTGCAGCGAAGAGAAAGAGCGCGAGCGAGAGCAGCAGGCATATCTGCCACCGGGGGGGAGGCCATGGCCGATCGGCGCTGAGCCCTCGGGGGGCGATGCGAGGCGCGCCGTCCGCCCCCACAGCAGCAGTAGCAGCATCTCCTGCACGTTGCCGGGAGGTGGTGCAGCACGAGGAGCTCGCCTGGAGTGAGCAGCCACAGCGGCGGGGAAGAGGAAGACGCGGCGGACGAGTGTCGGAGGTGGTGCTGAAGTCAAAGAGGCTCCTGGCGAGACCGCAGGCATTGAGGCTGCTGCCTCGACTGCCCGAGGCCCGCGGCTCGCGCTGACCGCCGACCATCCCCCAGCGCCCACGGAGATCCGCCAACATGATCGACGTGACGTGACACCCAGGACTCTCTCCTTTCTCTTTCTCTCTTCTTCTTCCTTCTCCCCTTTTCTCTATCTCTCTCCTTCTCTATCTGTCTAGCTGTCGTCCTTTCTTTCCACCTTCTTCCTTCCTTCCTTCCTCTATTCTCTCCTTCGTTCGTGTCCTGTCTCTTTCCCGCATCTTTTACTTTCTCACCTGCTGCGAGTCCTGTAAAAAACAACGCGTTCGTTGCTCCCCCGGTGCCTAGTCTCATCTACTGCAGCTTACTCCTCGTCATCTTTTATTCGTGGAGAAGAGGAGAAGAAGATATAACGATAACCGCCAAACGAGTGTTCCACGAGTGACGTATATAATTCTCGCTCCAATAAGAGAGAAAGTATATAGAAAAAAGGCAAAGAAAAAAGGAGAGTTGTGGATAATCGTGCGTGTGCTTTGGTATATATATATAATATAAAAGTGTGCTCTGTGTGCGCGAGAAGGGCGGCTACAAGAGAGAGAGAAGTAATAATAATAAGGCGGCAAAGGAGAGCAAGCGAAGAATAAGAGAAGGAGAAGAAGAAGAGCGTCAGCGGCACGTAACGGCTGGCTCCTGCTGTTATTACTATACTACTACTACTACTCTGATTCGACGAGCTTTTTCAAGGTTGGTATTATCAACCCCCCAGCGTAACGAAGACAGAGCGCGCTCGCTCGCTCGTCCACACATTTTTCTTATTTTCACTCGCGTTCTCATGCTCTGTGCACAGATGCAATTTGACCCGAAGATAGAACAAAGGGGATGATGAAAAAGTCACCGGAATTTAGTGTCTGTATCTATATAAGTGCTTCACTATGCGCGCGTGTACTGGTTTTCTCGGTATACAATGCGTGTATAAAGGAGACAGAGGACGTGTGTCGACTTTGCTCCTATCTCGTCCCGATCATCGGGGTGGCTGAAGAAGGGGGAGAGGCATCTCTTCTCTCTACACTTCCTTCGCCCTCCACGCGCGCACGGCCGAGCTTTACGTGCCCATTTGCGGGATTTCCGTTCTCTCTCTCTCTCTCTCTCTCTTTCTTTTTCTCCAAGAACCAAGATCACGGTCTTTAAGGAGGGGGAAGTAGAATGTTTTTCTTTTTCCTTCTCGGTTTTATATATATACGCGAACAATGCCACCGGTGATGATCGAGGCGGCATGGTGTGCTGCTGCCGTGTCGAGCGTGCTCTTATTAGCATCGGCATCGATCATCGCGCATAGCAGCAGCAGCGGGTAGTGAGAGAGTTCGAGGCGAGATATATACCTGTATAGTTTCGCTATCTTGATAAAACACTTTGGTCCCGATTTATTATCGCAGCTCATAAATCACGCGAGTAGTTGCTATAGACGATATATAGAGCTGACTTGCTGCGGGAGTTGCACCTTTCAATTATACGACGTGCGAGTTATTGCTTTTAGTATAGCAGCAAAGGCTTTAGCAAGTGTAGCAAATATTACGAGGGAGAGAAAAAGAAAAATAGTATGCAGAAGGTAATAATAATGTGGCGAAAACAACTACGAAACCAAAGGGGTCGTGCTTTTTAGAGAAAAAAGGAGAACACGCATGATCAGCTGTATATATATATTTTTCGCAAACAAGTCGGGACCGTAAAACCACGGTGCCAGTGCTGCTTGCTCGCGCGATTCAAATCTGCCCTCGTAAAGTCTAATAAAGAATATATCATGGTGCGACGGCGGTGAGAGGGAGAGAGAGAAATTCGGTTTCTGCCGACTCGCGAGATATAACCGTAAAAAGGCGAGTATGTATATATATACGTATGTACGTGTGGGCCGATATACGAGTCGCGCGAGATTAGCAGTGAAATTGACGTGGCATTAGCTGTGGCAGGCACATTTTTCTCTTTTTGCCGTCATATACAACCTGTATGTAAGTATATGTTGGTGTCTACAGGTATACATTACATATCCGAAATCCTACAGGCCCGTAGTTATACGTACATGTATAAGTAAAAAAACGAGGACACCAAAGGTGTGTGGTATATAATACACGTGTGCGGTGTATATATATAGTAGTATATAGTTTCGGTAACTCATTAAAGAAAGTAAGTCGGAAGATAAACAGGCTCGCGTGTTACCACCGATCCCCCCCCCCCCCCCTTATCACCAGTCTCATAAACGTCAGGTTCGTGGACGCCCCCTCCCCCTCCGCTGCTGGAAACAGAAAGAGTGAAAGAGAGAGAGAGAGAGAGAGAGAGCGAGAGTGTGCTAGTAATTGTCAGCAGTCACGAGAACGAAGAAAAGAGAGAAAGAGAGAAACCGATCGCCCGATCGTAGATACGTGTAGTATATATAGAGAGTCTCGGCGACGACGACGACGATGGCAGCGACGATAAATTCCGCGAGCTATAGCTTGGGAAGGTCGGAGAGAGTGAGAGAGAGAGAGAGAGAGTCGGATTGCATAACGGCGCGCTTGCTCGCGCTCCCCTCCCCTGTCGGTCGAGTAACTAACTATACTCACCCCTCTCTTGCTGCTCTACCCCTACATGTTCTCCACACGCGGTCTTTCATCCCTTTCTCTTTCCCCCTCCCTTCTTCCATTTATCTCTCACTCTCTCTCTCTCTCTCTCTTCGCGGGCGGCTAATCTTTTTACCTGTACATTGTCTCTCGATTAACAAGTCGTGTACCCGCGTAGTGAGAGACGATTCATTCACACCACCACGTAGCAGCAGTAGCAGCAGCTGGTGCTGTGCCATGGCCCGCGCGCCCACGCGTCGAGACTTTTTGCGCGCGCGCGCGCACCTCATTATTCTCTCGTCCCGTCCTTTTGTCTTCATTAACGAGTCGCCTCTCTTCCTCCCTTATCCGCACTCTCTTTCTCAGCTGTCTCTCCCGATCGCCATCTGGCGCGCTTGTTGCCATTGGCTGAACGCCGCTGTGCCGCTACGATTCCAAACTTTTCCTTTTTTTTTCTTCTCTCGCTCCTTTCTCTCTGTTTATACAGCCTCTCTCTTTCTCTCTCTCCCTCTCTCTCCACTGCGTGAGTCTCTGTATATTCGCGCTTTGTCGTTGCGAAGCTGCGGGCTTGCTCAACAGTAGCAGTAGCACCTCTCCTTGTACTATTTGTTTGCGAGGGAAGCTGCTATGGTAATGCTATATCGCTCGGTTTCTTTTCTTTTCCTATTTTTGCGCGCTATCGTGCCAACTTTCTCCGTGCTTTCTCTTTCTCTTTCTACCCGCTACTTAGCTTTTATGATAGTATAACAGTAATAAAGTATTCTGAGAGTTTATTCTCCGTCCTCCTTCTTTGTTGCGCTACGAAAGTTCTCTCTTTCTCCTACGCGTAATAGATTGTCGTGAAAAATAAAAACAATTTCAATAGCTTTCGCGCTGGTTTTATGAATTTCTCCATTTAAATTTCTCCCCCGATAAAGCGCATGTACATAATACTAACTTATTTGTTTTCCTTTTTTTTATTCATTTCTTCTCTTCGCACATCATATGGTATATTGTTAAGGCGGTTAAACTAATTAGAACGGGGTTCAAAAGCTCGCACAGTAAAGCACAATTCAGAAGTATCTTTTTTTTTTCTTTTCTTTTTAATACAATTGATATCCCACCATTTACATGGATATTACTTCGGCTCCGTTTTACAAACCTCCCTCGCGTTTTAACTATATATCAGCAAGAAAAAGTTCCGTGCGAATCTGGATTTCACTCACCCCTTGAGTAAAAAAAAAAAAAAAATAAATAAAAAAACAGGCCTAACAAATCTAAATTCCGCGTGTGCGGATATGCTAAAGCCACACGAAGGGGGACTGAGCAAACACACGCGGCAAATTTGCGAGTCAGTAGGCGCCATACCGTATATATATATATATATATATATATATATATATATTGACGAGCAAAGGGCTCTATATATATAGACACACACACACGTGCGCACGATCACGTTTATATGTATATATATATATTCGGTGAACTGTGCACGCGTGCAAACGTAGGCGGACGTAAGATCATCGTCGGTGGTGTATGTATACACACGTGCGCTCGCAGTTACAACGTTTGAGCAGCATATATATATACTCGCTTTTTTATTTGCATTAAAATTACGTACGGCGTCACTCCACACGTACGTATGTACGTACGTACGTACGTACGTAGGCGCTACCAAGCGAGCGCTTACACCAGGCGGTATATGGACAAAAATAGCCTCGTACTATTTTTACAAGGGGGGAGAAACTTGCATAATGCGACAAGCGACGGCAGCGGCGGCAGCTTCGACAGTTTTAGCTCGTTATTCATATGAGAACTGGAACGTTTATGCGTGCGTATACACAAACGTAACGACGAATTTTCTTTTTTTTTTTCATTGTGAAGAAAGTGTGGTTACGTTTTTTGCTATTTAAAGTTCAGTCCCGTAATCGTGGGTCTAATGGCAAATCGTGGAATGGGCGTGCAACGCGAACGAAAAAGTTTCGTGACCGCGGTATGAATATATGCATAAGGTTCACCGTTTTAAGGATAAACATGTTTATACAGAAGTTAAACCAGTTGCGGTTAAAAGTATAATTTTGTACATAAAAGGAGAATACTCTATTATATATCGATATTAATTTAAATATTTAACAACATAAAACTTTTGTTTCCTTATTGTTTTATATTTTTAATATTTCGAATATATTTCAAGATAAAGTTTAGTTTACAATATTCACGCATATTAAAGCTTTCTAAAAGGTATTGATTAGAACATCAATTAATTCGAGCCGCTTGATTGGACATTAAACGTTCGTTTTACTTTTAACTTTTCATACTCGTATCAACAAAATCGTAATCGAATATCGTTGATATGGAAATCCACACGACATTGAATTTTCATGATCTATAGTCGAACAATTACCTGTGCATATACACTCGGGCGTGTGTATATTTATAGCCGCTCGCGCTGTATTTTATGGGGCACGCTTACTATTTTCGGTATATCGATGTATACGTATATACGACGAGTTGATATCTTTGTTTATTAGTCTATCCGTGTGATAAGGCATGTATATATACATATATAGTACACGTGGCAATAAGCGAAAGCCGTTGTCCCGTGTTCCCATACATAAAAATTAACTGCGATCGTCGCATAAATGTTATCTCGGATTCGCGCCGCGCGATTCGAAATCGAAGAAGCTCGCGTTTTATATACCGATGTTACCGTTATGGAGATATTATTAGTGCTATGATATTTATGAATGCAAAAAATCTTGATAAGTTTATTATTGTAAAAATAGCTACTCTCTCGTTGCGAGACTGATTGCGTATATTGAGTATATTAAAAAATATATAGCTGCGCGAGCCCCCGAAGAAAAAACCTCGGCGAAAGTTCATTAATATAAAAATCCATTTATCACTCGTCGCGTTACAGAAATATACCATGTTTTATGACTACGACAAAGTATGAGTCACGTTGGGAATCCATATATGAAAATAGTCCATTGAAGTTGTTTCCGAATGAAAAGTTTATTTCCAACAGAGTTATTCGTTGAAGCCAAAATAATCGCTTGTACATTTCTCCTTTTTCGACAGTTCGCCCAAATTAAATACCATCCTATAAACTCGATTTGAAACTTTGAAAAATCAATTTAATTCAGATTTATTAAATATTTGTTAAATTTAATTAATATTAATATATGCAATTACACTGTCAAAAATTGTCTCTTATTTAGTAAACAGCGTTTAGGGAAAGCCCGCAGCCAAGTTAGTTTAATGAAATAATTATAGTTTTTTGTGTTAGGGTAATGTCGCTCCTATTTATCATAACTATTTCATCGTTAAGTTTTGAAGTCACTTAAGCTGTCTTCTATGCGCATATACTCACCTTATTAGGCCTGTCGACAAGACTTTATACTCCATTAATTTACATAGCAAACACGCACGATAACTGTAAAAATGATGTTTTATATAAAGAAAAAAACCGCGGTATGGCATTTTGCCAACCCTCCGGTTATAATATAATATAAAAAAAAATTAAAGCGGTAAAACTTATAATGTCACTATAGATTTCTCGCTCGATTAATAATCCCGAGCACACATTACTCGCATACACACACACATATATCCTTCGGTTCCCTTTATCGGCATTTTTCTACGCAGAGACGGCAAACTTTTCACATTTATATGTACACTCGTAGCTCTCGAGCATCTGTTGTCTTTTTCATATCACTTTCAATTCTCAGTCCTCCTGGAATCGTTCCCGCTTCGAATTTAAATTTCGACTATATCTCGCTTTTATACTACCTCCTTCTCCTTCCTCCCAACATTCCAACCGCAGCTCGCGCATTTGAATCCATTTTTCATTGACTGCTGCATGGCACGCGGCCGCCACCGCGGCATATTCACCTTTTAGGTGGCTAATTGAAAGCTCGGTAAATTTACATGAAAAGGGGGAGGAGAAGAAAAAAGTTGGCCCTCGTCGAGAGAACTCATTGCCTGTGAGGTTCTTTGCCAATTGTTTTCACCAGTAGCATAAGCGTTCTGTGTATATGTATATACGCGTGCTTTTATTTTACGCTGCTGGAGCTTTTTGATCAGAAAGCGAGCTGCCTACTCTTTTACAGTCGTCACTTCATCTTTTGTACATACATTACGTATATATATAGAGCAAAAGAGGCGCGCAACGCGGCAAAGGCCTAAAGACCAAGTTATTATAGAGTCATTTTTATTTCTGTTTATATTAAAGCTGTGCAAGGTTACACATGTATGCGCGCGCGCGCTTTAACGTGTGCTAGGGCCTTTCGCCACGAGGCTTTTCCTCTTTAAAACTTTTTACATAAACGTTGCCACGCTCTTAAAACAGCTCGATGATGTTTTGTTTTCTCACTAATCACTTGACTTGTTCTCTCATTTTCTCTCTCCCTTTCTTTGCCTCTCTCTCTTTTTTCTCTATCCCGAATAAGAGCTTTGCTTTCGCCTTCATATAGCTTTTTGTATTTTAAAAATATGACTTGTTGTGTATGCGTATATATATATGTAAGCGCGCGCGTGTGAGCTTCTTTTCAGTATACAACTTTTTACTATTCTTTTTTTGAACTGTACTTCTTTTACAGCCGTTTTGAAATACCCGGAATTTTTCACAGCCGCACTTTCATTTTACTCGTGTTCATTCGACATAAGCTAAATTTATTCTTTATGTTTTTAAAAGCGCTTTATTCTGAAAGTAACTTTATTTTCCTAATTATACAATAGAATTTAAAAACAAATATATACGAAATATTATTAACATAACTATTCCCCTTTTATTGTTATATATTTGAAACTATTGAAAGTGAAATCAATAATAAGGAACCTTCGCTTACATACGAAAAATACCCTCGCATTATTCGTAGAAAAGTTTTAACAAGCTCAAACAATATTGCTATGAATTTTGTCGATTTCCACTTTTTTCTCTCTTTTTTTATATACTTACTTTGCCGGTAATAAAAGCTTCTCTCGACACAAATTCGACGACCCCGCTATCGGAGAACAAAACCTCATAATTGACGGTTACACGAAGGCTATTTCATAATGATATCGAACGCTCGTGAGCGCTTTACCAATTGAAGTTTCATTTTCATCGTGGTATTATATTTCCTAACAATCCACTCTTTCTCTCTCACTCTTTTCTTCTTTCATCTCGAACCAAATTTCATCTTTCTTTTCCCCTTCGCTCTGCATCATGCACAGCCCGACGCTCTCTTTCTTTCTACCTATATATCTCTCTCTCGGTTGAGCTCGAGCGCATCTATATACAGTCGACACGGCATCGTCAGCCTTCGCAAAAGCGCGCGCGAGGGTGGGTAAAAAAATGAGAGCGCGCACGCGGTGAGCTTGATTCACGAGCCCCATTTAATTAGGCACGTGTACCTCGCAATTAGTTCGATTGAACTGAGCGACGACCCGAGAGAGAAAGAGAGTGTAGTCTGGTAAGCGAATAAGAGAGAATGAGTATAAGTATGAGCGCCCGGCTTTGTGTGTATATAGACACACGTTAAAATAACCCTAGAGGGAGGTGGACTAGGAGACGCAGACTGGAATTGGACGGGTTGTATAACCCTGGAGGAAATTTTTACAATCAACTTTAACGGCTCTCTGTGGATCACGCGATGCGAACCAAGTGGCTTTGAATGTGTCGGCGACCGAAGTAACAAAAAAAAGAAAAAGAAAAAGGAGACACAATGAAACGTTTTTACGCTTGATAAGGTTTAGGCACTGATGTGCAGGAGTAATTTGCTGATTGCCCGCACGTGGCACGTCGCCCACAGTTTATATACCGTCATTCTGCGTTAATTTTGTGTATTTTTCACCTGCCAGTGACTGTGTGTGTTCATGTGAATCGAGTCAAGTAAGAATAAACGGCGCGAACGTATGCGTGCGAACGTGAAGAGGAATTCATCGATAAAATTTAAATTAGTCGCGAAAGGTAGAGAGCGAAAGAGAAAAATAAAAATGAGAATTGAAAGGCGCCCGAGCGCGCCTTTCGTGCAAACATTTAAGCTGTCAGCGGGACAAAGTCATAAATTATGACTGATGGGTGTGCAAATAGAGAATTAATTGAGAATTAACAGTTGGGGTAACAGATAAAGCGGAAATTGCTGTCAGTTCCTGTTGAAAACTACGCGAGAGGACTTAAACGAATAAATCTCGAAATTTTATAAAATTAAGCATATTGTATATACCTAGGTAAACTATTTAATTGCATAGTATTTCGCACGATCACGCGATATTTCATTCCTTGTTTCGAATAATAAAGTTTTAAATACGAATGAAATAAACCTGTAATTATAGATTTTTCAAAGTGAAATTTTACCATAACTTTGTCTACAGACAATTCAACCGTATACCAGTACCTTCGTCTCAATCATCATATTAATTATTAAACGTATATATATCCGCGTTCTATTATAATCCTGCACTATGACGTTAGACGTATTTTCAAGTTTTTACAAAGTTAAACTGCTCAGAAAATAACTGTTTTCAGAGAATAGTAAATGCAGCTTTAGCCACTTTAGAAATGCTCGTAAAGCTCTAATGGCAATAATAAAGGTATGGAAATGAGCGAAATGGAGAGAAGAAAAAGTAAACGATGTGAAACAAAATGTGCATATGAAGTGCACTCGTAAATTCTTGGGAAAATAAGAATAATCCGGGACTAAGTAGGGCATAAAGCAATATACAGAGGGTTGGGAGGGAGGGCGACAGATTCAATCGCAACTACTCGCACGGGGGAGTGACCAAGCAAAAGTCGATAAACAACCCCGTCGAAACGAAGAAATAAAGAGAAAGTAAAACAGGAGAAGAGCAGCAGCAGCAGCAGTAGCAGTAGCAACAATAATAACAAGCCAAAGCACAAGCTCTATAACAAATATAGTATTGACATTTCTAGTATAAAAAAAGAAACAAAAGCCGGTCCGGTACGTGACTAAAATTAGAAAAGCCCGGTCGACAGGCGAAAGCCGAGCGCGCGCACAAGCGGGGTGGGGATCTGGATATATCTTCGCCGATGTGTAAAGCTCGGCCGGCGGCCGCAAATCGTGTCCACGTGTGTATGTGTGTATGCTCACTACCAATGTATATATATATATATACACATATATACAGCTATGTCAGCGTATGCGTATATACGTGTATGTCTCAGTCGCACGTTTATATTCGCGGCCGACCGAGAACGCGCACACGGCCTATAGGCTCGCGGCGACGCGCAGCGCACGCACGCGCGCCCGGAGAGACCCGACGCCGTACATGACTAATTGCATTATTTCTGAGCTCGAGAGCGAAGTGTGCGCACACGATCGCCGAGGTACCAAGATAGAACGAAACGAGAAAGAGAGAGAGAGAGAAGCAAGTGTACAGAGGAGAAAGCTTGCGGGTAGAAGAATGAGCGCGGGAGAGAGAGGGAGAGAGAGAGAGACTATAGTGATTGGACGGCGATGTGAGCTTGCTATTTCTTCTTATAATCTAATTCAACCAGTTTCCTTCAAATTCTGCTGTTTTGGAGGCGGGGTTGACGCGTGACGATTTTCAATGAATTTTCGGGTTTGTTGATATAACGCGCCATTAGTTTGTTTGTGCGTATATAGTAACAGTAGTATTTCTATTGTTAAGTAAATAGTTCTTGTTTTTAGAAAATATATACGATTAAAAAAGCTTTAGTTGTTTAATAATATTGAATAATATTTCAGTAACGCAGTATGCAATATTTGTTCGTTCTACATGATCTGCGTCACATGAAGCCGATATTTTTGCTAAGAATTTCAAAATTCTATATATAATTCATGAATTGTTATTCTTTCGTTAAAAGTATTTTCTTTGATTTTTTGTCGTAAATTCGAACTTATTTTTAAGATGCGTAAAATACGGTTTTAGAAGCACGTGATACACAATGATTTAGTCTTCCGCAGTCATGAAAAGTACGTAAAACTTGAAATATTCGCAAGTAGTATTTTTAAAGAATTCAATGTTAGTTATAAAAAAATAATTTTACAAGCAACTTGCGCCTCAGACTTTTGCTTCAAAGTAAACATTGAATTGAAACATAAGCTCAGAAATGCTTTGTGGTATTTTATAAATGACGACGTAGGATTGAAACTTTATTAAAATAAACTAAACTTTCTAGTTATGATTATTCAACATTTTTTGTAATATATGCTTAGGTTAATTCTAACTAGTTCACATTTTGAATGTTTTACTAACATTTTACAACAAGCCGGACAACTCAAACTCAAGTTAGATTAGTTTATGTGCAATTTTTTTCATTGTTTTACTGTGCAGGAAGTTTATGTATATATATGTAACTTTTAAAATTTTTTAAATCCATATAACATTAAATCATGTAATAATATAAGATAATTATCTAACTATATTTTCGTGACGTTAGTTATGTATAATTATTTGTAACGTAAAAAATAATATCTTATAAGGTCGCATAAAGAACGTATTATTTCATTTTCATTCTCCAACTTAATAAAGTATTGACTAACGAAATTACATTCTCCAAGAATTAATAACTTAAATGAATTACAGTGCTATGCCGTGAATTAATTCGGGTGTGTCCGATTGTAACCATAAAAAGATCTATAAAAACATCGTCCATCTCATACATAGGAGGTAGCACGTATATTTTAGTAACATGTAGTAAGTAAAATTTCCCATTATTGGAAAATACATGGATAAAAATAAACAAATGCCTATTAAATAATGAATTGAATATCATAACAAGAAAGAATTTATTGTTATTTAAAAAAAGTTAATCCCGTACTCTGTGATCAAAAACAAATATGAAAAGTACACCAATTTTTTGCCTTTGTCAAATGCGTATGTAGGTGTATAGGTGCGACGGTTCGTTAGTCACGTTAGCGCCTTGCCAATTTTTTTTTTTCACCTATCACGTATATATAGGTATGACGCTTTTCAATCATCAGAAAAAAATTAGGGCAGTACTGAAAGAAAAATTGTAAATCAATAGTTATGCATTGTTTTCAATACAAATAATTTTACCTTTTAACAATTACAACATTTTTCACGATTTCTATAAATATAGAAAAGTTATTAGTTTCAGTAAAAATTAAAATATAATTTTATTGAAGAGCACTGTCAGAAAGAGGAATACAAAAGTAAGGCATAGAAATAATATAAGAATAAACAAAATTAGAGAAAACATCAAACGCATGCATACCGGATATGGACCGTTCTTCTAACGTATGAAGAGTACAGTACGTTTATTATCCACTTTTTTCGAATGTAAAGACGGATTGTTCAAGGTTGTCATGTTCTTGCTATACTAATGAAATGTATATGCCAATACAAATTTCATCATTATGATTACTGTCTAAGCTAACGACAGTTACGATTTACTTCCATTCGTTAATTTGCACAGTTCTTTATTACATTTTAAAATTATTAATTTATGAGAAAATACAAAATACATTCACCAGATACTTGCTGAGCTTTAAAGTGATTAAAACTTCACAAAACTCTGCTGTAACTACATGCAAAAGGCATTAATTAACAGCTCTTTCGTTGATGATTAATTATATAATGCTATACACGTCAAAAGAGAAAATTTAATGACATGATTATTAAAAATTCTTATAAAATAAACTATAGAAAATAATCGCGATTAGAATCAATCGAGTAATTGGCAAAAAAAAAAAAGCAGTTGCAACTACAAGAACACATTCCTGTTCTAAATCAGAATACCTCTAAAAACCCCTCTAAGCATTCTCGAAATCCAATTTCGGCTAGCACGCGCACCACTATGTATGTATGTATGTATACATGTGATGTGTGCGTGCGACGGTCGTTGGCGCGACAGTGAAAATTAGCTTTCGCAGCGTGACCCATTTTAGGGTCTCTCTCTCTCCCTACTTCTCGCTCTTTTGCCTCTTGACGCGTATCATGAAAGGGCGCAGTTAGGAGCTACGACGGGCGTGTCATTATATATACGCTTGGCGTCTATTGCTTTATGATGTCCTCTTGCGCTCTGAATATATCTATATATATATACACATATACCTGACAGGTAGTGAATCTCACTCGTGAAAAAAATGCACGTGCACATAACTATATACAATCTGCTGTGATTAACAGCAAGAAACGTAAGAGATACAGAGGTATCGTGAAATAGAGAAAATGAAGAACGACAAATCTGCGTGATAAGTGCGTGGGTGTAGTAGACAAGTATATATACAAAAAAGGGTGTATAATCAAGTAATAAAGGCCACACGCGCACACGCAGATACACTACATGCCAGTGTGGGTGGAAAGGAAGGAGTGTGAGAGGAGAGAGAGAGAGAGTGGAGAGTGGTGAGAGGGAGGGAGAGAGCGAGAGAGGGAAAGGAGGCGCGCGCGCAGCTTCTAAACGATCGATGGGGCCCTTAAGTTCCTCCTTCGTGTACACCCTCTCTTTCTCTCTCCTACACATACTAAGCTTGCTCATACACATATACATATATCTAGACGTATACTTAGGAACGTCGGTCAGACAGACCGCAGCTGGGGCTTCTCTCTCTCTCTTTCTCTTGCTACTCTACGTCGCTTTGTTAAAGATTTCCGCTCTCTTTCGCGGCTAACTATGCACACAGCCGAATCCGTCCGCCCGGCCTCTCTCTCTCTCTTGCTTTCGTCCCCGATCGATAATACACACGGAATGCCTTATTGCACGCGAGAATGACCTCCTCCCGCGTAAAGATATACGATGCTGAATCCTTTTGCCTTATCTCTCTATCTCTCTCTCTCTTTCTCTCTTTCTCTGGCGTTGACGTCGACATCAATAGAAGAAGGCGTTATTATGAGCGCGCTCGCGCACGCTCTCTGCCGGGAGCACTATTTTACCGCACTCTTCTTACGCAGATAACGGCTAAATCCGGGCCATGTATTTCACTTGCGCTTCAGAGAAGTCAGAAGCTTTGAACGGTGCTGAGCTCGCGCGATCATAAGTTAACAGCGCACTGATTTCACGCGGAGTAGGTCGAATTGAAATTTCCGTGGCGCGTGTAGTTGAAGTATATAGTAGTGAGAGAATTATTTTTTTCTTATCCAGAGAGAGGGAAGTAATGAGTTTTTTTTGTTCTTAAATTAGTTTAATTGTTCTCGTTCAAGTGCTTGATTATGCAAATAGTTGTCGATTATGCTATCGTGTTATTGACGAACATTTAGGTTCTATCTGCGATATAAAAATTGTAAAGCCTTCTCGTGGTATATAGTAATATACACTGATTTTCTTTTTTCTGTATAATTTTATATTTTTTTCACGTGAGTAAATTAATTTACGAAAATTGCACAACGCTTTGTGGGAGGTAAAGTGAAAATTTATTAAGGTTTCCGCTACTTTAATTAACTACTTTGTTGCCTTTAACGTCAAGATTAATCAAGTCACCGGAACATTATTAGCGTTTCCCATGAAAGTGATCATTTTAAATTTTACAAAATGCATTTTTACTCTAAAAAAAAAGATTATACTTTGAATCACGTTGTCGTGATAAAAAAAACGCCTACGCAATTGGAGCAAAAAACTATAAGCTCTACTTTACCAATTATTGCTTGTAAAACAATGTTTTCATTAAAATTGGCTAGCAATACTTCAGTATTTACGGCCCATAACATTATTTTTAATCGTTATTTAATGCATTTATGACGTATAAAGTTGTCACATTAACCGTCTTGCATAATGCTTCCGCAGCGCGCGACATTCGAGGACCGTTATATACTACTGCTCTTTTCACTCGCTCTCTTTCAGTGGCTTTCAGTCGCGCTTTTATTGCGTGACCTTTAGCTACGCTCTGCGCCAGTTTGATTTATCATTTCGAATCCTCACAGTTTCACAGAATCATAATAATGGATTTCTGCAAATATAAGGCGTTGTTGTTGTTCGCTATATAGGCTTTCACGTTGTATATTCTTCCATTATAGCCAGGGGAAAAAAACTTTGCGGCGCAAAATTTACTGTCTGCTGACCAATGATTTATCATCTAATATCTATATATTAATTGCGAAAAATATCAATCATCCAGCCGTAGTGCCGCGCCCCGACAAATATTTGTCGTAAACATTTATCGTTGGTTCATTTGTGTTAAGGTCACGAAATATTCGTTCGACTTTGGACAAGGTATAAATACACGCGTAAATGTAGTTTTCGTTGGTAGTATTATAGCTTATATGAGTATCCTGACTGTATCCATCGCGTGAGCTTTAAATTAAAAATGATTCATTATTCAGCGTGGTGTTTTTAACTTGACCAATTAAAAGCTGGATTCACGAGAAAGGATTATTAGAGTGATGACGACGCAACTGTTTCATTTATTTTTCGTTACAAAAATCAATGTTGTATTTGAAAATAATTCATATTGAAATGTGAAACTTGTTCATATATCGTTATATTCAATTTTACTCGGACGTAATAACAGTTTCGTAACAATGGTGTAGAATGAAATATTCACCTTGAGTACAACGCAATCGCGCGAGGATGGAAAATTTTATGCCCGGTTTATGAACAATATTTTTCAATGTTAGGAAATGGAAAATTTGTTTAAACACCTCCTTTTATCAGTTTTAAAATGCTGTTTTACGGATATAAGGGCACAAATTTTGTCTTATGACCTGAAAATCAGTGTTATGCGTGTATTTACGAACATTAGTTTATTCTTCTGCAGTCTATTGATTCAAAAAGTTCCTGATATTTTCATAATTTTTTTTTTAATTGGTTTTTACCTAGAAAATCCTTAAAAGAGCCTGTTATTACATCTATGTCTTGTACATCGCATAGGTTTAAATACTGATAATATGTTCAAATCATCTATCAATAATCTATTTTTATTTTCACCGATTTGACACATTTAAAGCTACAAAGTAAGCTACAAGTACAAAGCTTCCTGTAAAGTTTTATTAGTTACAAAAATGAAGTGAATTTAAGTTTGTTATACATGTCGACAGTGAATATTTATTGTTTTAAGTAAACTTAATAAATGAAAGAAGAAATATGTAGAGTTTTAAAAGACTAATTGGTAATAGTTAACATAGGAAATATCCTGAAGAGTGAAAATCAGATGATCGTTAAAGTTACATAGATATTTCAATATAAAATAAATAGATTTTGATTTACAAGGAGAGTACAAAGGGTGAAAGTACTTAATTTTCTTGAATAGCTTTACACCTAGAAATCCTAAAAATATCTTTCATAGACGAGGTTAAAGATAGAAAGTAAGAGCTTCAATTTAAGACCTGTTTGCTTGAAAAATCTCTATTCGTTTAATAGGTCACAAGAGATTAAAATCTCTTCATGAAATTGCTAAAAGATTATCAATTAGAAAAACGTTGAAAATGTAATTAAATTATTTACTGATTTTAAATCACGTATAAGTTTTTAACAAAAACAGATTTAAAAAAAAGTCTTTAATTAAAACTTCTATTTTGAGTTTCCATCTTTCGCCCGTGGTAGATGTTTCAGACTTTAGCTGAAACGTGATAAAAATTTTTTTAGAAGAACCTAGATAAGATACTGCAAGACCGTCTAGTAAGATCTGTAGTTGATGTCGACTAAATTTACTTAGGTTCGTAGCACCTGAACTAATCATGACATTCGCGTAAAAAATATTGATATTAAATTGAAGACAACACATATGCTGGAACTCTGTAACTCAAAACTTATATACTTCGATTTCTTACTTTTCTTTAGTAGCAATGTTAATCGACTATGGTAATTAAGAAGCAATGGAATATTTGATATTGTGAATGATAATGATACTGATGAATAACCTAAAATTTTATCATTTCGAGTAAAAAATTAAAAAAAGTTATTAATTTAAGGATAGATAATAATGATGAAAGAATCTCAATTTATCCTCTTACTTTTTTCATCAAATAAAGTTGTTTTCTCGTATACAGTGAGAATATACCAATCAAAGACTATGGTAAAATTTTACACCGACTCTATAGCATTTTTGAAATTCAACATTTGCCTATTTTAATACAAATATATGTTGTGTACAATTCCTCCTATACGTCACTTGTTAGCCATCTTGAGATTTCAATGAATATAAATAACCTTTCGACCACCATAATAAACTCTTGGAGTTTGCCATTCAATTCGAACAAACTCGAGATGACAGATGAGTGTATGTGCGGAATCGCCGTTATCTCAATGACACACACGCTCTCTCTCTCTCTCTCCTTTTGAATACATTACACCGTAACTTCGATTCAATAAGGGTCAGTCCCATGAATGAGGAGGCGAGAAAGAGAGAGAGAGAGAGAGAGCGAGAGAGAGCGAGAAAGAGCGAGAGAGAGGGAACGAGCGTGAAATTTGTATCGAGGGTGAAAGGTGGGGGGGGGGGGGTGTATACGGTCCATTACGGAATGGGCACCGCGCCCGTACATGATTGGCATTTTTGGGATGAGTTTTCTGTGCGTTGGTAATCGCAAAGCTTTGTACCGGTATAATTTGTCACCTGCGTCACCTCGCAGAGTATTCGAAGGGATCTATATTTCAATTACTGTCAATCTGCCTCTGAGGAATTGCCCTTTTTTCATTTAATTGCATGTGGATGGTTTACTTGTGAAAATAGTATGTACCAGAACATGGTATTAAAATAATTGTAAAATTTTTTTATTTTACTCGTTGGCATTAGAAAGAGAAGATTTTTAATAAAAAGAAATGATATGCACAACTCATATCAGACAGATAAGTGTCTCTGGTTTTCCTTTTCTAAAAAGATCTATCTATATACAAAAAGGACGTTGCTGTATATAACGTCTAGGTCAGGTGAAATAGCTCAATTGCTTAAACGATCTGATCGCGAAATCTCGGCTTAAGCCGATTAGAGCTTACTGTAAATAACTAAGTAAATACTGCACTGGTGGATTTTTTTAACATTTCAAGCATTATTTAAGTAAGATATTGCTAATTAGTCTAAAAAATTCTAAAACTAATAAAAAAATTTTACAGTTTTAGAGTAACTCAAAAAGAGCATGGTGACCTTATACTTTTAAAAAATTTACTTTGTACAATAGATAATACATTTTATATTTTCATAAAACTTTTATACTTTTTTCGCAAATATTCTAGAACCATTTTCTTCAGAACCCAAATATTGGAGACGTTTAAGAGGGCTTAAGGTAGATACTTTATAATGCCAGCTTGGGACAAAATATTTTAAAGTGTTTATTCGGCACATTATTTGTGGACGACTAAAAGCCCAGACACACGTTAAATATTGGGAAAGGTTACTCTTACAACAGCAAACAATAAATTAGTTTTCTAGTCCAGTCCATTAATAGAAATAAATGGCGATAAAACTCGAATTGAAGGTAAAAGTATAGTTAACTTTTCATTCTTGTTCTACTTCGCGTGGCTCAATTTATATTTATGTACGGTAAACAAATACATAGAACCAGATGATATACTGAACATTTGAAAAAGAACAGTCAATTATATTCATATATCTTCTTTTAAAAAATTCATTTCCATAGACGCCGTTGCTTCATATACATAACTATATATTTTTTAAATAATAAAATTTGTTCGCTCGATAACGTAAAAACTATTCTTGACTCTCTGATCTTACCGCACTTTTGTTCGAGCCCATCTGTATACACACACAGGCGCGCGACGCCAGCTATAAAGATTACAAATTTGCCTGAATAGCAGCAGCATGGCGCAGAGAACACACACACACAGGGTGAGAAAAAAACATACAGTAATCTCGAGCTTATTCTCGGAAGCACGTTCCAGTATTTGATTAACCACTTCTCTATCTCTTCATCTCGCACTTGCGCCTCTCTTTCTCTCGCGCTCGCACGCTTGATTTTTCATTCTCTAGCCCCTAGCGAAGGCCAACCGGCCTCGTGTTTTATTTCGCGATATTTTCCTTCTTCCACGTATGAATACGTATGTAAGTGTGTTTAAAAGAAAAATTTCGATCCCGTGTTAACCTCGACACCTTCCAACGTCGTTTGGGTTATTCATAAAGTAGGCTGCTCTGTTTCCGAATTCCTCTGATATCGCGATTTTTCCAAACAATAAATAATGCATCATTGATCCTTTGCACATACGATCAAAATTAATTTCAGGGATACAAGATCATTTTTTTAACCAACAGTGGTAGTTTTTTTTTTAAAGTCGAAGGAGAATATGTATATAGATTCTTGAACAAAAAGGTTTTCTAAAGTACGGCTGGTATATCGGAAAAACATTTTACGATTCTTTTTTGGGAAATAAATTTCCGAAGGAAAACCTGTGGCTTACGAAGGGTGGATTAAAGTAGATACGGTAAAACTATTTTATATAAAAGAGTAGCAACAATACTACCGCGCGATTAAACCTATATATAGATATACACGTTGCACATACGCGCAGACATCGATATTTATTATACAATAGAAGAAAATGTCACAGTAATGCATGGGCGAAAACGTGTGTTCAGCCCTGTTATTGATCCGAACTTCGCCCAGCCGCTCCACTATTGGCTTACATTTTTAATTAAAGAATTTTTTTTCGCATCCTTACGACAAAAGCAACGATATTTCGTTGCGGTTTATCGTAACGAATGTTTAACCTTCTTTCTCATCCACCCCATTTCGCTACCGCACACTTACGTTATTCTATTTTTCCTTTATCGCTTTAAAAACAAGCGTAAACAGCAACGTATGCATCGCGTCCCGTCTAAAAAAAGGACACGAGGTATACCATTATAGCCTCCCGCCACCCTAGAAAGCCCACACGCGAGCTCTTAAAACGTATCAAAAGTCCATTTCTCCAGACGATTCGAATCCACGAATGGAGTCACGCAAGCATGAGCTACAGCGATAGACTCACGCGAGTAACAATTCCTCTCTCTCTCTCTCTTTCTCTCCGACATAGCAGGATTATACGTGTCGATTCGAGCGCGAAGTATCTCTTCCGTGTCCGATTTTACACGGCTCGCTGAAAAAGAGAACGATAAAAGTACGTAAATATATACACACTCGAGAGAGAAGAGAAAGTCACAGAGACAAGTTGCGATCGCTGTCCCTTGAATGAACGGTTCTTTTATGCAAATCGCTCGGTATATAGGTATTTTACGAGAGCGACGGTAGAACTGGTGGTGGTGGATCGGCCACCGTACCGTGTGTGTGTCTGTATATGAAAGGGCCAGCGGGCAGTAGTTTTATATACATATATATTCGCGCGTGCACCGCACGACAAACACACATATATATAGCCGCACCCCCATAGCTGTTTACGAGCATGTGTATAGTGCGTCACGAGTAACCTCGAAAACACTCCGAAAAATTTTGATGCGTGCGCTCGTCGGTCCAGCGCTATACACTTGCTTATATATATTACGACGGGGGTGTGTATAAAATTCAGCTTTTCGGCTGCGCGCGCGACTTATCACCCCTCTGGATCGCTGTCCCTATTCTTCGGCTAGCGAGCCGCGTTTACGATGGATAAGCATCAGACATTTTTTACAGCGCAGACCTTTGTTGTACCCCTCGTCGTCGTCGTTGACCCTCTTCTCTTTGTCGTTTTGTGTGTATATATATATGTGTGTATTTGCAGTGACCAAGGAAATTAGTCCGAATTAGTACAGTAAATATCAGCGATTTGTTTTCTCCGGCTCACAAGCCTATTTTCTCCTTCTTTTTTTTGACATCAGTGCTCGGCCCTGTAAACTTATGCACCTAAAAATATAAGTTTTATTTATACTAACTCGTTAAGGAATAATGAGTAATATGTAATACAAGCACATAGCTTATTCTTATTCCAGTGGAAATATTAGTTGCATGTGGGTCAATTGTACAATTGTGATAAGCAGCTCTCCGGTTCACGAATTGTCGCGTTTAATCGCATGTATTCTGCGCGCACGTATATACATATATATACACATATAATTATTATCAATGTACGATCGTGCGCGGAATTGGGTAATAGCTTTGCGTGTTTCAGTCTTGTGTATTTCCATGACTGTTAAAATCCGTGTTTCGTGTATACACGTAAGTAGTAGGTAGAAGCATAATTCCACCACCACGGCCGCTCTCCCGAGAATAACAGAAACTGCGCGAGCAACCTCCTCCACCCCCGCACCCCAGGCCCGCGAATGCCCTAGCAAAAGTTGCGCGGTTTGATAAACGCTGCTTTAGATCCCATTAGAGATATTACTGTCAGAATGTTTGCCTCGCTTAAAACTTTATTAAAAATAGATGCTCACTTTAACAGTTTTGTGTTGTGCACGGTATTTATATATAAAATTTTATTATTTTTGGAATATTTGGAGCAATTATTTTAATATACTGCAAAAGAAAAAAGAGATATTATTAGGATTTTTAGTAGAGTTCTACATTTCATATTACCAATGATTTAATTAAAAGCATGTGAATTCTGTCGGAGATTTATAAAATTAACTTCATCGATGTTTCATTCTTATATGATTTTCCAATTATTATCACACGTCCCTATGGCTATGTATTATCGTGAATTGAATATTACATACTTGACAATGCACGCGAAATAATTTTACGGTATTTCATATTCTACATTTAATATTGATCGAATTCTACCAAAATGTTAGATAAAAACAACTATATAAGTGTGAGGTCAACGGTAAATGTTCTTTCATTCGTGTGACCATGTGGATTGTAATGTTATCTCTCAAAATATTGACGGTTATTTTTCATGAACAGGTTGAATATAAATTTATCCTATATATATTTTAAATGTGTTAATATTTTCAACGTGTCTATTTATTTTTACTTTAATCTTTTGTAATCTTTTCTGCGCTGCGCGCTTATATTGTGCTGATCTTGTATACTCAAATATTGTTTTTTTTTCTTTTATGATGTACCGTATATTCTTTGTTTTTGGACTTCCAAAATAAATTTATTATTATTATTATTATTATATTATATTATAACGCATAATAATTTTCATTCAAGTTATACAATTGTCTTAAGTTTCACAATACTTCATAATGTTGACCATCTTTCAATGCTCAAATCTATTGCGTAAAAAAATAATACTTTAACAATAAATACGAGCACAGAACACACGCCTGGGCGTTACTCTAAACTTCACCGAACTATAATTTAACAAGGAAAATACAATACAAATAAAAATGTCTTCTGTCAGCGCTGAAGTATACAAAAGCGACTCATCCATCCCGAGCGCGCGCAGAAGATATTAGAAACGTCCGCGCGCCTCGTCTCCTCTCCTTTACGCCGAAAAACAGTTCACTCTCCGCGCGTGCGAGCACGCGAGCGAAACTGAAAAACCCCGTCCGTAAAAATTCCCCTTACAACGCATCTTTCTTTCCCTCGACATTTTTCATCCCTCAGTTTCTCTCTTTCTCCTCGCTCTCTCTCTATTCTCTCCCTTCTCCTCTCTAACTCTCGAAGCTCTTTCATCAGGCCTGCACAGGGAATTATTCATAAAACCCCAGAGGAGAAGCTCGAAAAGCTCACAAACCACAAAGAGATTAAATTCGTGCGGATGCTCATTCACTCCTTCTCTCCCACCCTCGTTTTTGTTCATCCCCTTCTCATGCACCTTTTTTTGCTCTCACCGCATAACTCCTCCCTCTTTCCGTTCTTCGTTTTTTTCTCTTTAATCTCTCTTCGCTCACGTGTCCACTCGCCACCGACGACGACGACGAAGAAGACGAGATTTATGCTCTGGCAGCGACTTCCGGCTCGCCGAGTCCCGGTTCCGTGTCGTCGAGTCCCCGATATCGACTCGCCGACGCGGGAGAGCGAGAGAGAGAGAGAGATAAATAGACGTACGATGTGCGCGCACAAAGGAGGACACGCGAAGAGGAGCTGTCCGACAGGAGGGAATGAGAGAGAAAGATCGATGCGACTGGACGCTTCGAAGGAAGTGGTTTATTAAACCCTCCCTCCTCCCCCGAGTTGGCCGTTCTATAGAGTCCTTTAAGCGGCGAACGAGCCTCGACGGGCTCAGAGTGAGCGCGACCTGGATGCAGTGCCATTAATTAATTTCCATCGAAAAATCAGAGGCTCGCGCGTTCCTTCCTCTCCCCGACCCCTATCTCTTTGCGAGGAGGCACTTTGAATATGCAAAAAGTATGCTTTGAGCCTGGCGCGTGGCCCACGTGGACTGCTAATGGAAGGAAACATTATTTCTAGGAAATGGGAAAATTCGGATATTATAAACGATCGTGAATTAAAAATATGAAGAAAATTTTAAATTGAGAGCAAATTAATTTTAGACACACGTGGCAGATAATTTTAACCGTTTTATTATTGAACCTTGTGAAAGGTATGGCGGTAATGTGGATACAATATGCACATCCAGAATACGTGCCACAGATATACAAAAATAAACCTACACTTTATTCTATTTTCGTTATTGTATACGAATATTTAGGTTGTTCTTTCAATCCACATAATGTTTGTACTCCGATTTTCTAGAGATCTTAGTAATCTGTTCCAATTATAATTAGTTAATACATAATTTGCATAGAGTTTACTTCTAATGAAATAGTACTTTGAGTATTTTCAAGTTCAGCAATCCAGAAAATACCTTACTGTTCATATAATAAAATCATCTGAGTTCCATTTTCTTAATTAAAAAAAGAATCTTCTTTTCATTAAAAATGCATTTCGCGCGTGATGAGATCTACATAAAGATACACTTATTTAGAGGAAAAAAAAATGTTCATAAAGGCATACTTTGAAACGTGCTCTTAAAAGATTAACAACCAAAGCTGCTTATACGCTTTTAGTGCTCTTGCTTTTATTGTGCAAAAACGTGATCGTGAATTTTTTGCATTATAGTTATATTAAATTCTCGTGACATGAGTTTCATAACAAGAAAATTAAATTACGTATCATGTCGAATATTTTCGAATTAATTTATTAATAAACATTGGCATTTTTACTACATTTGGCCGTGTCGGAGCTTTTTACGGCGACTCGTTTCTCCGCGTTCGCAGGCTAACTTCATTGCGGTGGCTGCGGTCGACTTTATTAGGAGCTCTATACTCTCTGTGGCGCGTCTCGCAGGACGTTTTGCTGCTGCGCGCTGTCCGTGACACAGTTGAAACCGCGGAAAAGCAATGTCGAACGTGGCGAAAGTTCGAGCTTTCTCTCCCCCACTCCCCCTCCTGGACGTCAAATTTCAGCGCTTTGACCGCACGACAATGGTGTTTGACTTTGTCAACCACTACCTCTATACCACCTTCTCTTTCTCTTTGACGTGCGCCCCCTTGCGTCCAAATTTGGAAATTCCGAAAGAAGGAACAGCAGCAGCATAGTCTGGTGAAACTTTCGAATTATCGTTTTCAAACTTTGATCAATGCTAAAGAGGCTGTGAGGAGGGCGAGAAGGAAGAAAGGTTGAAGCGTCCGTATATAATCCGAGAGAGGGAGATCCATGCGGCTTAGACCTTTAGCCCTCGGTGATCGCTCGTGCGCACGAGTCCCAGGATGAGCCGTCCGTTGCTGAAGGATTAAATAAATCCCCGATATTAAATCATAATAAAAACGGTTTGCGAAAATCGCGAAGTGAAATTTTTTGAAAGGGACGATGAAAGCGTATTTGTAGTAGTCCGGAGAAAAGTTTATCTCGTCGAGGGAAGAATGAATTTGCTAAAATTAAAATGCCATTGTTAGTTAAGTTGATAAGACTGTTGGACAGACGGAGGCGAATATTTTATGAAACGCAGTGTATTGGAAGTCTTTGAAAAGTTTGTGAAGGAAAGTTTTGCTTATTCCAATATTGATTTATATTTAAGCATCTTGTACAAGTTGAAGGAAGTTGAGAAACAAATAAGTAATAGCAGTATGCAAACTAATAGAAGGATTATTAACGAGTTATGTGAAAATGATTTATTCTATAACAAATATAAGTAAAGGAATGTCATACATAAAAAAGAATACACATGACTATGTCTGCAAAGATTCGTTTGCTTGAAAACGTATATTCAGAATAAATTTACGTTATAGTTATTAAAATTTGAGTGTTGAAAGACAATGATCTAAAATTATTAACGTTACGATTCTCTCTACTCTATTTTTTCTACTGAAAAATACATCTGTTTACTTACTAGAAAAGATGCATTTGTATTGACGCATTTAATATCTTACAAAGACGCTCTAAAATATTTCCGGTATTTAAGAATAATAAATTTCTCAACACAAATATTTTGTTCTACTAATACGTAAAGTACACAAATATTTTGTTCTACTAATACGTAAAGTACAACTTTGTTATTGTTTATCATCCTAGATCCTTTGCAGGAATATTACAATTTCAATATTTTACGCACACACAGACAATCATTGATTTCTACAACATTTTCCAACTCGATCCAAACACACGAATCTCACATCACACGTGGGAACTCCTTGCTATAATCGAATCGAACATCACCTTCCTCTCAGAATGCCCCAGCGGTACATTAAGCTCACTCTCATCTCGCGAAAGAAAAAATTAAACATGCTCGCGCAAGAGTGAGTAGGTTTCGCGCGTGTCCACGGCAAAGCCGGATCGAAGACCCTAAAAGTCGCTAAGTCAAGTGTGTACATTGCTGCGGGCTGCGAGCATCGATTACATGCTCGATGTGGCAGCAGCAGCAGCAGCAGTGGGCGCGTCGTCGTCGAATTCCCAGGAGTAGATATGCTGTGGAGTTTTTCCCGATCGCCCACGTGTATCCGAACACCCTAGCAGCTCTCCCGTTGGGTACGGGTATGTATATAGC
Organism: Torymus tubicola; assembly: GCA_035583055.1. NCBI lineage: Eukaryota > Metazoa > Arthropoda > Insecta > Hymenoptera > Torymidae > Torymus > Torymus tubicola. Next base: position 18,291,349 of record JAWWEQ010000045.1, read on the forward strand.
TTACGAATTTATCGATTCACGTGATGGCAGGGTGATTTCGTTTCGACAGCTGTGATGAGCGTATAAAATGCTACGGGTCGCAGTGAATTTTTCTCTCGATGATTGTTACGGCGTTATTGATTATTTTTTACACATATAATACTGAATTATTGACTGTGTGTAAGTTACGACAGATTCGCATTTTAGTTCGGCAGTAGGTAAGAAAGTTTGATAAATGGTTCAAAACTTTATCTCATTTCTTTAACAAAGTTTCCTAATAAAGATCATAAAATTGTTATCAAGTGTGCTACGACTGTAGAAAAGAAGAATCTTTACGGAGAATAATGGTTCTGTTCATGGGAATACCTTTAAATCTTGCCTCTTCTATATAGATACGATAAAAAAAGCATTGAATTTTAAAATCAATTCGACTTCAGCACAAAGTGAGAAGATTTAGTTGAAATCCGATTGTAACGTAATGCTAAATAAATAGCAGTAGATAAAGGCCGTGTTAAATCAGACAGCGCGGCGTTCAATTGACTTTTTCGTCTATCTTTTTCGTTTTGCTAAAGAATTCGGTCCTTGTAATGGAACACCTCTATATTATTTCTACAGTACATAAACGAGAGTTTATCGACGCAGAGAATATACTTATATACTAACAAAAAAAAGTTATTTTTGAACCACGAACGTTCCCCTTTGTTCCTTAAACATTCTTCGCTCGTTCTGCGACACAGAATTTTCATTTTGTAAATGCTCTTCATTCCAAGAGCCAGAGAGAAATTCTAATTGGAATCGTGACAATGTCTCATCTTCAGATTATATTCCCAGTTCTCTTTCTCTCTCTCTCTCTCTCTCGCGATAATGCGCATTCAAAATGTCGTGTAATGACAGTTTATTATAGTGGGTCAGCACTACGGAGCAGCAGCATAAGCGACGGTAGATTTTGCATGCGCGCACAGATTGTTATATTCCATTTCAATTAGACTCACGTAGAAATATATATCTATATATACGTACACAGCTGTCCATTAAGTGCACCTGTAATTAATAACTCATGCCGGATGTGGATATATCCTGACTAATGAACTTATAATTAGATATTGACGAGAGCGCGCGTGCGCTCGCGTATATACCCTCTGGGATAATTTAAATTGAATTAATAGTACGAATTAGTGGAATTTAACGGAATATCTGCCTCTCACGTACTCACGGTAAGAGTTGGTTCTGGTTAGCTCTCGAATATATATACGTACCTATATCGCTTATTTCTGGGAATATCACCCTGTATATTGCTGTTATTTCTGGGACCCGACGTTATTTCTGGGACGTCCCAGAACTAAATTTTGGTATATAACCTCTATTTCTGGGACTTTTCTAGAGTCCCGACTTCGAGAGTTCGGCCACACGAGGGGTATTGTTTCTTTAGTCAAGCGTCCAACTCTGAGCATAAGGTTCCGAGGTCCCAGAAATAATGAATAAAGGTCTTTATATATATATATATATATAGCAGCAGCATAAGCGACGGTAGATTTTGCATGCGCGCACAGATCGTTATATTCCATTTCAATTAGATATATATTTCTACATGAGTCTAATTGAAATGGAATAATTTAAATTATATATATATCGAATTAATGGAAAGGCGGCCAAGGCAGATACAAAACAGAAAGAACGAAGTAGTAGTATAGATGGGCACAGACACTCAGAGCATCAAACTTCTAATGAAACGATGGAGGAAAGGCATTAAAAGCTTAATAGAATTTCGCTGGTTCAGCGAAACTGCGTACTGCCACCGCATGAGGGTAGCCGGAGGAAAGAACTCGATTAATCTCATACACATTTAAAAGCGCCTGACTGTGAGTAGGATATTAATAAAAGTTGTATCTAATCTCGTTTGTCCTATTTCCTTCTCTCTCACTTTCTCTCTTTCTCTCTCTCTCTCTCTCTCTCTCTCTCTCTCTCTCTTCCTTCTCCAACGTCTTAGTTCCACTCGATCGTGCGCTGCTCCCTACGACAAGAGCCCTCGATCGAGCGAATCCGCGGTACTTGAGTCTCTGCGCAAACATTCGGCTCTGTACTTACTTCCTTCGCTGTTATACAGCTGCTGCAGCAGTAGCCTAACCTCGTGTGCTATCGATTGCCTTCTTTTTCTCACGAGCAAGAACAACGATTACTCGTATTACACATATCGCTATAATTCGCTTTTCTTCCCTCTTATCTATACCTATATATACCTATGTATGTATGTACAAGGAGAAACTTTTTCCTCGCAACGATCCAACCGACGCCTCTCTATTCTTTTCTCTCAGTCGCCCCTCTATGCGCACGCGCGCCACTTGTCTTTGTTCCTCGGTTTTTTCGTGTGTGTATGTGTGTGTATATATATAGGAGGGGTTATCTATGAGGATTCACGCGTATAGCTCGTGTGGATTTGTATTCCAGGCTCGTCGGTTTGCGGTCTCGGGCGTAAAATAACTCGTAAAATTTTTCACGCCTGCCGGCGCAATAAAGTACAGACATGCCGGCGGAGTGCTTCGTATGTATATGTGGGAGTATGTGTGTTCGACTACCTTTTTTTCTACACGCTGTTTGCTGGAAACTCGTTTTTTCAATTATTTCGCGTGGAGCTTGCTTACACTTGCGAAAAGAGAGACACGGAGGAAATTTTTCAGTAAAAGTTATGGCGATAGCAAAAACCGCCAAACAAACGACTGTCAGGAGCGCATATAACGGGATAGTAATTATCAAACGTTCAACGGTTGCACTTGACAGTTTTTATCGTTGCTTTTTAATGCGCGCATGTAAATGGAAGGATTTTCTTTGCTAAATGAAATGTAAAAATTCATCAACGATGAAAAATATCCGCTATCGATTTAGAATTCATTGAGGCTTAAATATCGATCTGTATTATTTTTTAATGAACATCAAACACACTTTAATACAAAAAATCCATTTCCCCACTGTATTTGTCCGAACACAAATAAAAAAAGTCCTTGAGTAAGAGAGACCTTGCGTTTTATCAAAATCATTTTTTCCTTCTGCTAAAATCAATTAGAAATCCGATATCGGAGATTCTCTCGGATGCGCCGAGAGAAAGGAAAGAACGAAAGAGTAAGTAAACGAGAAAGAGTGGGGGGAAATAAATGAAAAGATGAAAAAAAAAGAGAAAACGCGGTGGAACAGTCAAGAATGAAAGAGCTTCTTGAATCAACTCAACACTCGGATGGGAGCGGGGGTGGGAGAGAAAAAGATGGCTCATTGTTTGGTATCTCTGGGGAAAGGACGGGGACTAGTACGAGTGAGCGCGCATTCTGACGATTTAGACTCTCAGAAGTGACAATCAGTCATCTTAACACGCTTTCCCAGAAGACAAGAGAATGACCGATTACAGTACTCTTAGTCTCTCTCTCTCTTCCTCCCTTCGAGGCTACTCTTCGGGATCTTCTCGTACATCTCTCGTCTTCTCTCTCGTCTCGTTTCATCCCCGGCTCTCATACCTCTCCAATTTTTCTTCCCGCTTTTTCGTCATTCCGACAGTGTAGGCCTCTCAGGCCATAAGAAGACGTTTTGCCTATAAATCTCGAGATTCTATTTTTACGTAATCATTTCTGATCTCAGCGTATTTTTTCCTTTGGTATAATTGTACGCTTGAAATAGGTGATATTCTTCATTCACGTGTTGTTCCAAGAATTCAAATAATTTTTATAGTAATGAAAAACTAAGAGCAAGCGACAGACTGATGTGTCCTACAAGTCAGCTTCTTTAGAAACTTTTTTTTCATTAAGCCGCTTTATGGCATTGCAAAGAAAGATGTTAAAAGAGTATAATACAAAATATTTGCAGTTGTATGATTTTAAATAAATTCTTTGTAAAGGAAATATTTTTAGTTTATGAATGTGTCTGAATAAGTACACTTTTATCCACAGATGTCTTTTTATATTGGTGCCATCGATTTATACTTTTCGAAGTGCAGTTTCAAATGCTTTTTAAAAATTAATATACCAGCTTTTCATAATTTTTCTGTTTTATATAAATACTTTGATTTAAAAAATCGATTCTTATTCTATTATATTTTAAGTTTAAATCAACCTTAAAAATAGAACTATTTGTTAAATGATTAGTAATATTATAATTTCTTCTTTAAAATTGCTTAGTTTGAATCCGAACAGCACCAATTGACTCACAGCTTTAACCACCAAATTTTCTGAAATATAGAATTTCGCGTGTGCCAAATCCACTGCAGCTTTGTGGTGAGTCAAAATTCAACTATTGTTCCCCACGGCTGCGCGCATAATAGAAGTTGTCATTGCCCATACATGATGCATTTTATCGACGTTCTATTGAATAATAATAATTGCACTGTAATTTGCTTAAATATTGTGATATTACTATATGTTGGAGTTTAATTGAAATTCAAAGTGAATAATGATAATAACAACCAACAACCTGTATTAAAATTAAATGAACGACTCGAAATTTTAACGGACAATTTTATACTCTGTTCTAACAGATCCGTGAGAAAATAGTTTTCCCATATATCTACCCTCTACTATCGCTTACTCGCGAAATGCATCTCGTCCGAGCGGTTAATTCTCTTATGACTACGTGCTTGCTTCTCTTTCTCTCTGTCCCTTCTTCCCTCCCTACCTTTTTCTTGCATCGTACAAACACTCTCATATCTCACGGACGGTTAAAATTCAAGGCGCGCTGTTGAGTCGGTAGAATCGTTTCTTAAGGCAAACTTACAAACGACATAAATGTGGCCGTAACCGTAACCCGAATTGTATAAGCGCTGCAGCAATGCGCGACGAGAGAGAAAGAGAGAGAGAGAGGGAAAACCCACGAGGCGAGGTCTGCGAGAAGCGCGCCAGCGCGCGTATAATGAAAGCAAGGAGAAGAAGACAGAGAAAGTGGGAGGAGAGAAGAAGGAAGTATAACAAGCGAATAGAACGGGGGATGAGAAAGCGCGCCCTAGTGTCAAGTAATTATTTTGACTGAAAGACGAGGATTTTCGAGATGTTACATATATGGAGAGTTTCAGGTGAAATCAACAGCTCAAAATTTGTTTACTCTTAGTTTTTTATGAAAAAAACATGTTCCTAAAATTTTAGGTCGATATTTGCATAAATAAAAAAGTTATACAACATTGAAAATTTAAATTTTTTGCATTTTTTTTTTGTTAAAATCCAAGTTTATTCATTTTTTACTCAAAATCTTGAAACTTTCTATATAGAATATTGATTGGGAAAAAGTTTGCATTTTACTTCTAGAATGTAGTCATATTTTTTTATGACCATTCTTGAAAGTCTCTGATTGACTACTTTTTAGTATACCGTCATGGAAGGAACTTTTTTCTCATAAAAAATTAAGAGTAAATAAATTTTGAGCGATTTTAAAATTTTGAGCTGCTGATTTCACCCGAAACTCCCCATATATATATATATATATATATATGTATGGATTTAGTGATGGCTTTATTTTCAAAATTATGCACTTGTTGTATTTTGGTTTCTACTCTTCGATAAATGTTTGAAAGCAATTGAGTTAAATAAGGTAATAAATAAAAAAATCTGTCATAGTATTTATTAATTATACTTACCTATACATGCTCGTTTTCTATTGGGACTAGTAAAAAATGTTATTATATAAATAAGTATAATATCAACTTTTAAAAGCTGTTATAAGTATGCGCCGTGATTATATTCGTGATCGGTGACACCTTAGCATAACGATAAGAAGCCCGCGATGCGGTTCAGCGAGCATGACAACATTAGCTTAGTGATGCAGCACGGGACTGGACTTCCCTGGTCTGTCAACCCGAACCTAATTCCTTGCATATTTTCTCTCGTGACTTCCTGAATTACCTTACTTGGTGTTCTTGTCCTTTGATACGTGAAAATATGTTTGTATATTAAAGTTGCAATCTGAATCAATTGTAAATATTACTTTAAAGAAAAATCAACCTGGGTAGAATCAAGCGTTCGAAAAGGTTCGTTATCTTTAATACTTCATAGACAGTTCGCTAACTTATTGCAATAACAGAAACGAACCGGGCGAAGCATTTGAAGTGACGAAAATTGACGCTTTTATTGAGAAGGACGAGCTCGAGTCGACATTATATTAGACAGCCAATTACAAAATCATTAAACCTTCCAAGCGCTCTTAATAATGGGCTGGCTTACAAGTACACTTAAGGCATACATGTTCCGTTCAACTCCCCGGGTGGTATATGCTCGCGCTTATCTCGTCGTTGGCGCATATGAACGCTCGATAGAAGACTTACTTTCTAAAATATAAAGCTCGCGCAAGTCCACGCGTGTTATTACGTAACTGGAATGTCGTCGATAATTTCTACCTATACCTACCTACCTCAACTTTCATTGCTATTTGCAAGCTATTCGCGAGCGTCGTGTAATTAAAAAATATTTTTAATTAAAATGTCGAGAAATTTTCTGACCTAATTACTGGAGAGATGAATGTTAATTAAGATAATAATAGGTCATCAACAATTCATTCCTTTTGCCTTTAGCGCGAATTATCGGATTCATGGTTAAGAAATGCGCGAGAAAATTATTATGAAATAATCGTATCGTGTTCATGTAATTATAAATAAATATATAACGAAATTACAACAACGAGTATTAAATGATTGTTTTTTATTTCTAAACTATCGGTTATTAACAAACATAGCTACAACACATACTACTACAACTACATTTATCTTCTAGAGCACATACATAAATGCAAGGGTTAAAAATTATGTACTGTAGACAACAGCTGAAATTTATGAGTTATACGTGACTCGTAACACCGTCAGCATATTAATAGCGAAAGCAGCCGCTAAATGCAGAGTCCATTCACTTAAAAGCCAAATGCAGTAATAGTTTGTCTTCTTTTCTACTGCTGATGTGCGACGTTTAAAATTTATTAAAAATTATACTTTTTTATTTGACATTTTCATGTAGTTGATTAAACTAATTTTGTTTATTTTAGTTCTTGCGAATAAACTTTCTGTTTTAGATTTCTTCACCTTCTCTTGTAGCTGCACTATTTGTTTTCATGCATTATGCCAAAAAGTATCTCAATCAAATTAACTATAGTCTTTAAACATTCATGATGTTGGAATGTAGAAAAATAAAAGCGTCAATTTACACTTTTAACGATAGCAATATGGTATTCAATAAATTGGTTTTTCTTTGTTATCATAAATATTTTGCTTTTAGAAATAGTTTTTATAATATTTCTAATATCTGTCTAATATAGTAAGACTGGTGTATCATATGTAATAAATTAAAATCGTCTAAGCGAGTACTGAACTACCAAACGTATTAAATATAAATTACACTTTTTTTATATGTTTATTTAAGAATATCTAAACATCAATTTTGTATCAAGGAGATATCACAAAAGAAGTAAAATGACATACTGTGCTTATGTATAGCAGGACTTCAAGTATTTGAGTCCTGAACAAGTTCAGAAACATTTCGGATTTCTAGACTTGATTACGATCAAGTCCAAAAACACTTTGCACTTCCGAACTTGATTTCAATCAAGTCGGAAAACATTTGAACTTCCGGATTCCATCTCGATCCAGTTCGAAAACACTTTCTTGCTAATGATTATTCAATCATCTTACTTATTTTCTGTAATCTTTTTTATTAGCTGGTATTAGGGATGCAGATTTTGCACTTCTTGCATCCAGGGGTCATGAAGTCAAAATGTTTTGGAGGATTTGATTGAGATCAAATTCGAAAGTATGAATGTTTTTGAACTCGATTGAGATTGTGTTCGAGAGATCAATATTATGTAATGACAGAAAAAAATGTTGCTTAATTTACTTTTTAATTTAAAATAGATTTATTAAAAATTCAGTACCTCAAAGGCATTAATAAAATAAGAAGGAAAAACGTTGGATTAAAAAGAACATACGGAGGCACTTGTACATATGCGGTCAAGCGAGGAAAGAGCTAAAAGGCACGAAGAAAAGTTTCACTTTTCCGTGCGAATGGGGAAGGCTCCACCAACTGTTTCGTCCCCTTCATGTGCGGTTATGAATGTGCTAAAGAGCCTAAGTCCGGCTTTGTTACGGGCGAACTTTCATAGTGCACTGTCTTTCTCCATCCCCGCTTTTACTCCCGCGTAAAAGCTCATGATGTGCTTTATTAACGCTCTCTAGATTCAGGATACCTCTCTCACTTTCCCCCTTTTTTGTTCACAAAAGTGCAGACTTTTTTATTGCCCGACTTCACGATCCCTTGCTTTATATTTATTTTGGCTACGTGTAATTTGGATTTATGGTATAGGAGAGGGGGGAGAAGGACCAAAAGCCGATGCCGACAATAAGTTTCCGACTTTGGGATTTAATACGTCCATTATTTCAGTATTGCTTATACGACTACTCTATTGATTAAGCTTCATGACGAATGCTTTCACAGCATTGTCGATTTGTACTTTTTTCCGTAATAATATTTAATATTGTAGTTCGGATAAGATTCCAAAACATGTATGCTCGGAATAGCAAATACACGTAGAAAGCAGTGTATATTCGTTACCATGAAGATCTATTGATAAATAACTAAATGTTAATTACAAAATGAAAGACATTTTGCAAAATCAATTATAATCTGCTTATTTGCTTGAATAATATATTTTTATATTCTAAATTTAGTTTGTTAAAATTCTAGCCGATTACTTGAATTTTTACAACACTTGAATAAATAAAGTTGGGCTTTAAGTATCAGGGAACAGAGAAACGCGCATGCACACAATCTCGAGTTAATATTTTAAGAGTGAAATTTGTACATCATGTGCCTTCGTTTGAATTATAGTATTACGGAGTTTCGCTCGTGTTGGTATGTTTCTCGGTTTGCAATCCAATTAACCCGGCACGTAAATAGAATTCTTGGATCTTCGTGTTTTACGTTATGCATAATTTACTCGATGCTCCATTCTGTTCCAAAACATAATGTACATATGAAAACAGTTGCAATGAAATTAGAATGGAATTCTAGATTTTCTATTGTCTACTAATTATTAATATATTAGATTTAACACAAACTAAAATGTTTACGGAAAGGATATATTTTAATTATGATGTCATATATGTGCAAATATTTTATGTGTTGAGCCTCTATGCCATAAATCAAATGTGTTAATTCTGGCGTAATACTCACATAAACTTGTATATTAGCTTTGTCTATTGCACGAATTTTAAATAAGGACACGTCAATATTTTCCAATTTAAGCGTGATTCTCACTTAATATTATTTCTTCGATAAAGTATTCATTTATTTTAGGAACTGCTGCATGCCACTTTTATCGATTTTAAGAACAAAAGTGGAGAAGAATTGATTTTTCTGTTCGTATTAAAATTGTAATTTATAGATCTTGTCTACGCACTTATTTGCTTGAACTATTTGAGCCCTTGATGTTTTATTGCACATGCATAATTATATATTTAATACTTCTATAAGAATTTCTTGGTAACTTTTATAACAATGCATAATGAGAATCAGACTGTATGAAAAAAATGAAAATTATTGTCATATTGTAAAAGAAGAATAAACGACTAAAAAGAGATCAATAAAACAGTAGTTTAAAAAAATAGAACGACCTTTAAAATATTTAATTATATGTATAACATGAAGAGTAGAAGAGTTTATCTGTAACATATTATCTTATATATAACTCTTTACATTGAGAAAAGCACACGTATAGGGGGTACTGTATTGCATTGGAAAATCGAATATAGATGTTCATACATTATTTCTAGTAGAATAAATTATAATATGTTGATGATAATTTGATGAAAACAAGTATAAATTATAGTAAACGCAATATTTTTTCAGTAATCCTATTTTATTGTAAATTTAACATTGTATATCACAATTTTGTATATGCATTATGAAAAATGCTTAAAATATTGTATTCAATAGCATATTTTGTGGTCATCTTCATCATCGCCTTTTCTGCATATACCGTAGAATAAGATTGTATTCAAATAATACTATTATTCATAGTGTAATTATAATTCTAAGTGTAACAAGAAATTTTTTTTAAAATCTAAAATACATTACATCCCATGTAATTTAAGGGTTCATACCACTTTACACGCTTAAAATTTAAGCTATATTTATGAATTATTTTTATAGTTTCTATAAAAGATATCGATATGAATCTTTTTGAGTTTAATAAAGGCACCCTTAAGGTATAAGAAATAATTTTTTTTTTTTTAATTTTACATTGTTTATTTATGTACAACTGTAACAACCGTTGAGCGTTTCTAAAAAACGGATGTTGATGGCGTGCATGATTTTGAAGCGAGAAATCATTGGAAATACAAAATTCAAAAAATTTAGATTCAGTAGGACTGTGGCTATCGCCGGAACTAGGATAATTAAGTTTCATGTAAAAATAACAAAATGCCGGCTGTTCAAAACGATCGTTTCGAAAAATCGTGTTTTTTGCTTCTTTTTTCGGTTGATAAATATAGTTAAAATTGAAATTTTAACATAATCCTAGTTCCGGCAATAGCCATACATGTGACGAAGACGTGGTCAAAATTTGGTAATGATCGGTTGAATACTTTTTGAGAAATCGTACACGCCAACTGGAAAAAAGTGGTTTTGAGAAAAGTTTGAAGTCGCGATCCGCACGCCGTAGAGTACGTCAAACTAAAATCGACAAAACATACACTTGCAGTGATCAGATCGTTTTGAAATTTTTACACAGAATTTTTGATACGTTTTCCGTTCGAAATCCATTAAAAAAGGATGTCGATTTTTTGAAAGTAATAAAGTGGCATGAACTGTTAATGTTTGCACTAACATTATGTACAAAAATTTCAACTTCTTCAAAATACAATATAACCACAACAATATTTTCAACAAAACACAATATAACCACATGTTTTTACCGAAAATTTTATTATAAATTGATACGAGGTATAATTAATTATCCTTCATTTTAGGATTAATTAACCTTCTTACTTATTAATCTTTTAGCCTATTCCAGTCTGACAAATCGATTCAAAGTGTACCCTACAGTTAAAATGACATAAAATGTCGTTATGAATATTTGTGACCTTTTATAATTATATGTTACGATTATAAGATAAGAAAGCGGTTGATGATACCAAAATATTTCAATTTAATCAATGCGTAAAATTATCATTCATTTTCATTCTCTGTTTTGAAGTATTTAATTATGGAAGTATTATCGAACTATACTTAAGCCCGTTCTGTACTTTAATATGGGATTAAGATACTCGCCTTCTACGGTGGCGGAGTCCTAGATGACTCCCGTGAAAAACAATTTAACTCTAATTTTGAAGCAGACTCATTAATAAAACTCTAATAGCGTATATCAGACAATGATTTTTCTCTTTCTTTTTTAAATTATTTTGATTTGTAAAAATATTGATATTGTATAATCAATAAGTTTTTGGATTATCAGTTATATAGCATCAAAGAAGTTACCTCTGAACGAGTATCAATAAAACTGTTGATTTTAACTCTTGTTATCATTAAACAAGAAAAATGCCATTTTTTCAAAATATTTTCTTTTTTATAAATACACCCAGATAACCTCTTAAATTTCAATAAGTAAAAATGTTTGATAAGTCTAGAATAATAAATGAAAATTTTATTATATTTTGCATTTCATAGTTTTTTTTAGAGCGCCATATTACAAAGATAAAATTCAAAAAAATAAATCATCGATTAAAAAGTTAAAAAATTTAAAGTTTGTAAAAAAAGAGGACCAAGCTCGATAAAATATATAAACGTCTACTCCGTATGTTTCAGGCAATGGGCAGAGAGTAGCATCGGCAGCGTCGGCGGCAAGGGACTCAGTCGAGCGTAAAGTCGAGAAGGTGCGCTCCGCGTGCTACGTACATACGTACACAGAGCCAGTCGAGCGGCGGCGTCGTCGTCGACAGCGGAGGCGGCGGTACAGCAGCATCAGCGAGAGAAGTCGAGTCAACGCTGAGCTGGGAAAACAAGGCGAGGCATCGGAGCGAAAATCCGAGGAAATCGCTTGAGGAGCGTGTATACGAGCGATCGAGCGAGAAAGAGTGAGCGAGAGAAAGAGAGTCTGGCGGGAAGCGATCATCGCGTCTCTTCTCCAGGTCGCGCGCCAAAAAGCGAAGAGGCGCGACTGGGAAAAAGGCTAGTGAGACCGAAGAGGCGGCGGCGACGGCTGCAGCGTGCGACGCTCCGAGAAAAACGTGGCAAGAAACGGCGAAAGTGCTGTGAAGGAGAATCGTGGCTAAGAGGAGAGTGAGCGGCGGAGAGGGCGAGAGAGAAAGAGAGAGAGAGAGACCTCCATATACCCCGAAGGAAGCGCGAGCTAAGGGAGGCTTGATAGTATGACGGTGATGCTGCTGCAACGTTCCGCCACCCCGCAGTTGACGCATAGCCAGAAGACAGCCGACAACAATAATAGCAACGAGCCGCCGTTTCTCATCCTCCTCGACATACAGGAGCACGCGGAGCTCGATCGCGCTACCGGCGGATACGAGCAGCTCAATCTCCACCACCATCACCACAACAACAACAACAACATCAACAACAACAACAGCGTCAACAATAGCGCCCACGGTGAGAAGAGCGACCACAAGAACGTTGCAGTCATCGGACGCGGCAGTACTTGTGGATCAGGTATACACCTATATACGTACAAAGACATGTTTAACTACGCGACGACTCCTCGAACTTTCGCTATTCTCCATTATACACGCGCCGAGGTACATACGGCATTCTTTGGCCAAATTCCAAAATTCCGCCGGTCCAACTTATACCAGCAGCGCGATGCTCAATTAACTCGCGACGCGTTATACGCCCCGGCGTTCCTCGAAATACAACCCGGCAACAAATTATTCGATCATTGTCAAATGGTATTTTTAACGCGAACTGCACGCGGTTTCTGCCTGCCGACGACGTGTCTATATGCATTGGAAAGTGGTTTGGCACGGGATTAATGTTGTCTATACGTACTAGGATAGCAGAACGTGAAAAAAAAACTATCTATATGTGTCGCTTTCAATTTTCGTCTATTACATACAAAGTATACGCGTCGGAACGGGATGAAAACTGGAATGGGTTGAAAACTCTGCGAATTTCGCGTAAATAAATCGTGAGAGGACTGACGAAATTTTGTGTTCGTTTTATACGGGTTTCCGAGGACGTCTCCTTTTAAAGACTTTCGACCGAAGGAAATAAAATCCGACAGAATCTATTCGATTTTATAACGCCGTTGACCCGAATATACGCTAGTTTGTAGATTTCCCGGAACTTCTCCAGCATAAGCGCGTAATAGTGAAAAGAACTCAACTTCTATTGTTACAGTAACGATGAAAAACTTTAAAAAAATATATATGTATTAAATAACAAATTAAATTAAAAAATTCTATAAACATATTAAAACCAATGATCGATATTTAGGTAAAATACCTTTTACTTATACTCTTGTGAAAAATTCGTATTACAAACAATTATTCAAGAAAGATTTACACAAAAGAAATCGTGAATGGGATATACTATATTCTTTTTTTTTCGACCTTTACATACACATGAGTTTTCCGTTGGTAGGGTTTTCACAAAGAATCCAGTAACGTACGATTTCTCGGAATGTAATGGTGATTACGAATGTGATGTCAAAATTTTTCGATTTAATGTGGAGCATTTAAGATAGCGGATGAAAAGTACTATCTATATTTGTCAAGTTTAAAAAAAATAAAAATGACTTTAATTTATATAGCATATAATTCCTGTAAAATATAAATACAAAAAATACAGAAAAGTCGATTTTAGATTGTTCAACCTACACGTTTTGAATCTACCATTTTTCATTTTATTGGGGCTTAGAGCTATTTTATACTTACAAGAAGAGTACGCAATCTTTACGAAACGGATCTTGACTGGGTTTTGTTATGGCTCTTTTATTGTCTGTGTAAAGAAATTTTTTTTTGTAAATTTATCTTTTTTATATAAGAAGATTTACTATTTGCCTCGATCTGCAACGATGCTTACGAAAAACTCATGACACGTAGAATTTTTACTTTTATGTGGTAACTTTTATTATTTCCATAGCAAATTTTAAAAGGCATATTAATTTTCATGATTTTGGTTCTGTCACGAGCTTTCAGCTCGATTTTTTACTCAAGTTCTAACATGCATTAGAATAACAATATAAAAAGAAAATAAGCGCTATCATCCTTGATTTTTTTTTATTTCAAAGTTTTTGCGTATAGTATTTCAAGTATATTAATTTAAATCCATATATAGATACGTATACCTATAACTGTAGATTTGTATAATAAGTCAAAATACAATAAAAAAATACGTAGTAATTTCAAACAAAACGAATGGTTCAGCGGGCTTACCCATACTATGTATGTAAATATAACTGTAAAACTGTGCTTATTGGAAGGAGCTTTAAATTTGTGCACATTAAAAAACCGCTTTTTCTTCTTTTCTCTTTCTTACGCTAAAAATTGTTGTAACATTTCCGAACAGCGCGTTCGCGTTCACTCTAACAGCCATTCTTTCTCTCTCGGTCGCCTTTTTACGTCCAAAGCACGCGTGGAATTCCACGCCGCGAACCTTTACGACCTAATAAATGTTCCATTTGTTAAATGCACGCCGTGACTGGCGCCGCCACGTACATGTATGACCCTAAAAAAAAAAAAAAAACAAAGTCACAGCCACGGGAAAAGCTTCGGTTTACGACTCGTGCGATGAATCGCCGAAAGCTCGTCCGGTCCGTGCAAGTTCATCGCAAAATGGAGAGTTGTCGCGGACAAGTGGAAAAAAAGAGGCAAAAAGCCGCGGGATTGGGGATACAGAGTCCGAAGAGGGGGAGGGGGCAGGGGGGCAGTATATATAGTTGTGCAGAAGTTATACGGCACAAATCAGAAACTCGTTGGCGCGATTCGCTCCTCTGGAATTTCCGCTGGTCGAGATAACTTTTTCCAGCTAACTAGTGTAGTATAGTGTCGCGCGCGCGTAAGAGAGAGGGGGAGAGAGAGAGATAGAAAAGGGTGAGAGGACAGTTGAACTATATAGCTCTTTATTAAGGATCCTCGAATATAACTGCGTTATTTTATTTATGCTGACGCTGATTAATTCGCCATCTTTTATTCATGACTTTTTCACTTCTATACATACGTGTGTGTGTGTGTGTGCGTACTTGTTGGCCTATTTTCAACGAGAGCGCTGTACGGTGAATGTTACATGCATACGCTGGTAAATGAATATTGCAGCAGAAAAATTATTGTTTATTTGTGTCGCAACATTCTAAACTAAATTTATAAACAACCGTTTATGAGGATAATACTTACATGTAGGATAAACTGAATGGATATATAGAAGCTACATTTTTATATTGAAAAAAAAAACAATTAATTTCGACATTCCAAAACGAGTTAAAAAATAATAGTTATTGTAGAAGTAAAAAATCTCACGTAAAAAAATATTAAAATCTAAATCAGAAGCTACTCCGTAGGAAAGTATAAGAATGCAATATCTTTGCCTTAAAATGTTCTTAAAGTAAATTGCTTCGGGATTCTTAGAAGATTTTATTAAGGTAAAAGAGCAGTATAAAAAGATGATTTTAAAACAGCAATAAATTTACCACAGATAAACGCATTAATAAGCGTAAAAAAAATTTTCAAATTTATAGTAGTATTAAATTGAATATTTAAAATTATACTGCATAGTTTATACCTGGTACGTAGGTGACAGAAAAATTCAATACGGCAAATTAAACTGAAGACCATTAAAATTTATATTTTTACGATAGAAAAATTAAACTTGACTTTTTTCTCGAAAATAAACGTATTTGCCACGATAACTAACCGCTGCATGAATTTTCTCCTTCAATATTGAAGAAATTTACATGTATGCAAAACAGCGCTCGTAATCATCCATTCGATTTGCCACTTTCTTGTTTCATAAATAAATACCTAGTTCTCCGAATCTACATCTTAATGATGTATTTTCAAAAGACATTAGAATGCATTGTTAGGCCAATTAGTCAAGGGCATGTATAGACAAAGACCATGATAAAAATCGATAACGGGTCGTATACAGAGAAAGCGGTATTGTGAAATCATAAAGGGAAAATAACAATTCGTATGATAACTATTTATAAATCTTTGAAAAACAGAAACATTTAGAGAATTAAATACTCTATTATTAACCATTACCGAAAAAAGATCATTTTTACAAGTTTCAACAATTTACTCTCATTTCTATTGATTCGTCAAGCATTGTAAACGGGGCTTGGCATAAAACATTAACAAACACATAAATAATTAAAGAGAAATAATGAAAAATGCAGTCGACATGGATTATCGCGATCAACAACACTGAAAATAGCATATGCGTTTTGAAACGTTTGCTAGGAATATTAACACCGCGGGCAGCTATAAAAACAGTAAACCGACTCGAGAATAAAGTAACATGAATGAAATTTTTCGTCGCGACTATATATTATGTATATCGATTCGGGCGAAAAGAGAATTTCCAAGGAAGGTGGTCGCGACGGGGCCGCGGAGGGCGGGGCGATCAGCCTTT
Source organism: Torymus tubicola (assembly GCA_035583055.1). Lineage (NCBI taxonomy): Eukaryota > Metazoa > Arthropoda > Insecta > Hymenoptera > Torymidae > Torymus > Torymus tubicola. The sequence continues at coordinate 18,307,908 of JAWWEQ010000045.1, forward strand.
AAAGGCTTAGACGGTTTGCCCTCCGACTGCGGGGTAAAATCGCCATGAATCTTGCAGTACATAACTGTCGAGAGGAGGTAAGGCCGTTGGCGCGACCCCGAGTGTATTACTGAAGGAAAGGTCGTTGCTTTTGACGATTCCAGCGTCGGCGTGCGGGGTAGGAGGCGCCTGGGACAAGTCGCCCGGGGGTCGAGGGGGTCCGGCGCCGGGTAGCATCGCGATGCGATACTACCGGCTGTGGATCTACGCCTGTAACATTGTACTGCTGGGCAGCGCGGTTGGCTTCGCCGCGGCGGTCTCCCGCACCCTCCTCTTCACCGGCGACCCGCGCCGCTACCTCGTCCCGGGCGTGCCGAGAGCCTACGACCCGACCGCCCTCTACGCCTACCTGGCCCTCGCCGTCCAGCTCGGCGTCGTCCAGCTGCTGGGCTGCATCGCTGCGAGGCGGCTCAGCGCCAAGCTGCTCAACGCCTACTGGGTGCTTCTGCTGGCGCTGCTCTTCGGCGACGCGGTCATCGGCGTGGCCTGGGTCTTTCGCTTCGAGAGGATGCGCGCCGATCTCAGGCCTAGCCTCAGGCTAAGACTACAGGTCAGTTGTGTTTTTCAGCTTGCTTTTCTTTTTACGATTACGGTACAGAGATGTACATCTAACCTTTTTGCGCCCTTGGATTCTTTATCCTGGCGCGCAAAAGTGGATAAACGAGCTTGTACGAGGGCTTTTTTACGTTTGTACAATTTACTTGAATTAATAATTTTTCGGAAAATTGCATTGAGGTCAGAAAAGTTTGAGAATAATAACAGTCAACTGTTTAGCTGTTTCTGTCTCACATGATCATGAATTTTATATTTCAAGTATGCGTGATCGTTCAATGCTGACGAATTACTTTCTCTGCGGATAACTATAAAATGAATATTGAAATATCAGTTGTTGTATACTAAATAATTTACGAAAAAAATAAATGCAAGCTAATATAAGTATAATCTAAACTTGTAAGATCTCCCTATAGAACTGAGCTGTGGTTTCACAAATTTACTAGATTATAGTTTTACACCAATTTATAATGTTTTTGTTCATTAATTCAAAAGGTTTCATATTATAAAAATAAAATACTGCTTCGTCTTACATTTATTTAGATTTTCTTTATTTTGAAGGATGAACCACATTTTTCGATGTAATAAAGAAGGATGTCCGTGGCGCATAAAACTTTTGCCTTCTTATAAAATTGAAAGTACCCTGTAGAATACAAAGTAGTTCATTATTCAAACAATATAAAATCTTTATCGAGAAAAAACGTGAGAAAGTTTATATCCAAAGAATTATTTACAAAATACCTGTAATAATAAGTAAAAATAAAGAAAATTTGCAGGACGTTAAAAAATATATCTAATAATTATTATTAATGAGTAAAGGAACAATTTAAACACTTTAAATATAAACTGTAAATACAAAAGTTTATATACAAAAAATTGGATTAATGAATTATTTGAATTTTCAATTTTAGAAAATTTTTCAACTAGCATAGCTCGTACTCTATTATAATTCATTCTCTGGCAGTGATGCACCACTTTCACCATCTCCATTATGCGATCCACGAGGGAAAGTGTAAAAACAGTTTCAATATCCATCTTTTACGATTAACTGAGCAAAAATAAATATTATTTTGTTTCATAATCTCGCTTCCAAGCTTATCTCGTCCAACAAATTATTAAAAAGAACTGAATAAATCATATAATGAAAAAAACGGACTAAAGCTGGATTAAACCAATTCACACCACGGCGGAAGTTGGATATAAATATAAACAGCTAAAGCATTTATGCATTTTTAACGTCACATTCGTTATACAATTCGCGACGTTTTACGTTTTTCCCCCTCTCACACATACAAAATACGAATGCGTTATTACACATAAGCACTCCATGCATTAAATAGTGACAAGTTTGCATGTCTCTAGAGTCACGCATAATAACGCGCTCGTAATGTACATGTACGGGATTGCAATTGTGGCGTGCCATTTGTTATTTGCTTTCTGTATATATATATAATACAGGCGGCGGCTTCTGTTGCTCGCGGGCGCTGAAACAAGATAGAAGTTCGAGATTTCTAATGTTCTTTTAATCTCCTCGACGAAACTTTGCCAAAAAGTGGAAACGCGACAAGCGCGGAACTTAGGGCGAGAAATTTTAATGTATTTAACGATGGTTTGATTAGCTTTTACGAACTTTTATTTGATACATATATATATAAAATGAACTTCTGGATTTTATGATTCGGAACTAACAACTTTATCTAATTACTAAGCTTTCTGCCTTTTCTTCCTCTTCTCTCGTAGTTCAAAAAGTAATTTGTAAGTGACCTAATAAAACTGTAGTTAAATCGATTTCACTTAAATGAAGAAAGAGTTACATTAAAGAACACGAACTTTAATATCATTAACTCACGATTGTCTTGAATGAATAATTATTTTAAATGCTATTTAGTCGGATGAACCTTTCTTACTCAGAATCTCATCTACTTTTAACTTATCATATTTAATAATACATGATTGTCATCCAGTTGTACAGAATTACTTGTAATTTATACATCATTAGAACTACAACTAAAGTTAATTCTTCAAACAATATTTCTATTTTTATAATAAATTTATAGTTTTAATGAATAGGAGTCAAATTTGATTTTTTTAACTAGAATTGAACTTTCTATTATTCTATCAGAATGCGCTTTGCAGAGTATATATACTCCTTGTTAAAGAAGCCATTATACTACTGCAGTGTTACAAACAAAAGTTTAGTTTTGAGGCTAACTAAACTTTAAGGTTCAAAACAAATTCGTTATTTACTACTTCTATTCGTATTAAAACTAGTTAAAGCTTAACAGTTATAAATAAGTCGTTATAATTAATTAATTCATTTTAAAAAAGAAACAACAATTCAATAGAGGTATTTCTACTAAAGATTCATATGGAAATTTAATTAAAACTATTTGAAACTATGATTATATTTTAAAGTATCTATAGTATGATTTTTTACCTGTATAAATGATATTCTTTATGAATAATAACAATATAACCATAGCGTTACGTTTTAATTTAAAAATAGACAAACAGTTCACCGCTCGTTGTTTAACATTTCTCCCAAGGTTCATACATTTATTTTACGACAAAAATACGTTGTTATACTATTTATAAATGTACATGAACCTCCACATAAAAATATAAATATAAAAAAAAACACAAAAATGTTTGTCAGAAAAATATAAAATTGAGAAATTACGACATTTCTTAAATCTATTTTTAACATAGGTTCATATTTTTAACCGTAAAAGCTTTGTTTACTTGGTTATTTTACAAGGTAGATCTAAGCGCAATTTTTAAAACAACAACAAATATAAAAAATGCAGTGTTTTACTATTATTATGAAATCACAAAATATCATTTATAAATCCATAACAACTGTGATTTGCCATCTGCAATAGATTTATAGTTGAAGAAGAATGTTTTAATAACGGAGGTACTTAAGAAAGTGATTAATTGAAGGTATTGAATAAAGATTAAGATAACAACACATACATGATTTATGATCGTTTAAAATGCTAATTTACATATTTATAAATTATTAATGAATGATCAAGTGCACGTCAAATTTTCAGTTTGAGTAAGAAATTGCAATACAATATTTGCATTTATTTTATAGTTCATTTTCGTAGTTCACAGTTTAATAATTATTTCGTACGTGTAAACTAGGAATTTCTAAAGTTATAATGATATAATATGATATGAATAAATAGAAATAATAAATATATTAAAATAATAGCTAAATCTCAGGTGAAATTATAGTTAATCTCATTATGAAAATAAGGTTAGCTATTCTAGTATAACGTAGAAAATCTGATTTTCTATCTTAATTAAATCTAGCCGACTCATTTCACTAGTTTACTATAGTTTAATTCTGATGTAGTCCAAATTCTATACATAGAACGTCTATATATTTTGATATATTAAGATAGACATTGAAATGTGTTTATTTACTGCGAAAATGAAGTATCTTAATTACAGTATTTTCATTATGAGAACTCAATACTATTCGAAATATCAGTTAAATATATTCACGTCTTAAAATACGATAAAATAATTTAATAAAAGCTTTAATTAATGCTTGAAAGACGAATAGAACGGAAGTAAAAAGTGTAAAAATTGTGATAAGTAATAACAGCGGGTGAAAAAATACATAAAAAAATATATAAAAAATATAAACGAAAATATTTTTGGGGCACATTGCAGGTGGAGTACGGCAGGGAGCCGCGGTTCAGCGAGCAGTGGGACCAGCTGCAGCGCGAGTTCTCCTGCTGCGGCGTTACGGGCCCGCTGGACTACGGCTCGAACTGGCCCGAGAGCTGCTGTCCACCCAGTAGCAGCACCACGGCAGCCACGACGACGACGGACTCGTCGACCCTGCCAGTGGATAGTGTAAATAATAATACGAGTATCGGTGGTAACGTGACGAGTAACGCTGGTGGAAGTAACGTGACGACCACGGAATCGCCGTTCGTCTGCATGGAGCCGTACAACGAAGGCTGCGAGGTGCCGATACTGCACTGGATGCGCAAAACCGCGGACCTCCTCTTCGTCCTTGGCTTCTGCGTGATTGCGTTCACGAAGCTCTGCTTCCTGGGTATACTGCGATACGAGATACGCGAAATGATACAGAAGATAAGGCTGCTAAGGGAACCGCCGCCCACAACCGTGCCCTTCATACAGTCCTTCTATCCGGCTGGACAGCCACCCGGAGCACCAGGTCAGACTCAGCAGCTGGGCCAGGCGCAGCAGCTCGTGGAGATGCCCATGAACAACGGGAACATCGGCAGGAGGACGACGCTGCCAATCGTCACCGCCCATACTGCTACCGGTGAGTGTATAAATACATCTGATATAAGCTCTCACGGATAACTTTTAATTAGAAACTTTCATTAGCGGAATTTCATTTTCTTTATATCAAAGAAAAATATTTAATTATACGTATAGCCTTATTATTAAGTAACTGGATTTACGGAAACTATTCTGCAATTTCTAGAATAATTTTTTCTTCAATTCAATTTCATAATGGAGAGAGAAAAACACGATATCAATTACGCCTTCAATTAATTTTTATATAGATATAATAACAATTGTCTCTGGCTGTGTATTCGCGCGTTTTTCTTTTTCTTGCAACTTGCAGTTCTTCTAATCGATACAATATTTGACAAAAATAACTGCTTTATACTACATTTGCACAAGAAAGTCAATACTAATTATATATCATTTACGAATATTGAACGGCTTTTACAAACTCAGATTTTTTTTTAAATATACATGCGCAAACATACATTGCTAATTTGATAATGGTTTCGTGTAAAAGTTTATAAATTTCATCTAAAATTTATTTAAAAAACAATGGAGATAGAAAATCTACTCATTTATTGCGAACTAAAATTTTAATAAATTAAAATAACGCACGACTATTATCTGCATACGTTTCAATGCTAAAACATTTCTGCGAAATCAGTAATATTCATACAAGGGTTTGCATATATTAAATTCAAACGGAAACATGAATCTCTTTTTCTAGAACACGCGCATAAAGTTTAATGTAAAGTATTTAGAATGATATTAAAAGAAGCAGCTATACGATAAAAAATCTGAAGTACTAGTGAATACAACATCAATTTGCTTTTTACGAGAAGTACGCCAAAGAAGTGTGTAAAACTCTTTTACAAGCAAACAGGACGTTTCCTGTGCCTCAAATAACTACTCACGGGAGTAAGAGCTCAATATTTTTCTCGCGACAGTAACAAATTCGAAAAATCCACGTAGCAGTCGAACGATATAATTCGCAGGCGGTGTGTCATTTAAAGCAAGAAAAAGAAAACTGCGGTCAGTCGTGCAAACCACACCGACTGGCGCGTGATTCCCGCACGCGTCGGCTATCTTATCCAAAGCTTGCGCTTCCTCTTACTCTCTCTCCCTCTCTCGTTCTGGGTTCTCTTGGCATTACCGGCGAAGAAGAAGCCATTCCAGCAATGAAAGCAATAACCCCGTTGAGTCCTCTACCAGCCGCTGTCCAGCACATATAGCCTCTCTCTCTCTCTCTCTTTCTCTCGTGGCTATGTGCCAGAGCTCACTCTTTTTTGCCTTCTTCTTTTCTTCTTCTTTTTTTTTTGACGGCGGCTAGCCAACCGGAATCTCTTTCACACGTCAAGCATCCACTGCCGCCGCTGCTGCTACTTCTAGTCGAGCACGTAAAGGGCTTCGCATTCGTGGCTATGCTACTGCTGCTGCCTGCGTATAATCTCCAGCCCCTTCAAATTAGAAAGAAAGGCAGAGCACAGAGAAAGAGAGAGAGAATATATATATATATATACACATGCGGCTGACGGGTATAGGTGTATATAGGCGCGTGCACTTAGCCCTTTTTCTCTCTCTTCTCTCTGGGCCGCTCGCGCAATCAGGTCCGACTGTCTACTCGCGTTCTTTCTCGTTTGGCTGCGCTCACATGCACATATATACGCGCACACAGACACCGACAAACATACAGACACATAAGTAGTAGTATACATACACAGGCGTACTTGGGGAATCGCTGGCCTAGTTCCACTCGCAAACGCGCGCGGATCCATTTAGCCGCGGGCGACACAAAGCCAGACTATATAACCGCGGCGTTTCCAACTCCGCGGTGCGCACACACACACAATCGGACGGGGCCCACTCCATCTTCTCATCGCCAAGATTGCGCGCGTCCTTTATTCGATGATATCGCAAGCACTATATGTGATATGTGTCTTTATGTATACACGCTCACGACAATGTTGCGTATTTCTTTTTTTTCTCTCCTCTCTCTCTTTTCCTTCTATTTTTCTCTTTGCGAATGTCTCGAGGTTGCGCCGACGCCGTTACTGCCATGCGGCGCACAGAATTAATCTTCTCAATATATTTCTCCTCTCTCTCTCACTCACAAACGCTCCGCTAATTCCGCCTTGCCCACGCGCGCGCTTCATTTGATAAATTGTCCCGGCCCGAGAGCATCGGGTTATTGATCACTCCGGGGCGTATTTTTTATTCACTCCGACGAGAGGGAAAGAGAGAAAGGAGAGATGAATCGATTGGGTTTAATTTATTAATTGAGGGTGTATCCATCAAACTTGTGAATGAAGGCTTGTCCAGTGATAAATTAATCACGCATTTTGTAATCGCGTTCGCGAAAAAGGAGAAGCTTCGTTCGATCAATCTTGTCTCGTTAAAAAATCTCTGGAAATATGCCGATATAATGAGGTATTCGTCATAAATGCAGAGTATTAGGCGGTCTCTCGGTTTCGCACTGCTTTTTGTTATGATATATTAAAATTATATTGCTTTTATTATAGCCACTTTCTAAAAGTGAGAGTGTCTTCATAGCGAAACGATATACTTTAATAAACGTTATATACGCTTTAATCTCTAAACAGTAGAAAACATCTTTGAGAAACTTTATCAAGATTCGAACACAGTTGTAGCATACTTCCCTTGTCAGTTTTATACGAGACTGTATGTACCAAAGTTGGATACTACACGGCATTATTAATTACTTGCTACATTTATTTTATTAATAATAGTAAAGGGAAAATGACGGTAAGAACTTTCATTAGGAGTAATTGAAATTTGATACATTATTGTATTAGGGTATAAATAACCTGTTTTTTTCTTTTTCTTAAAGGACATTATGAGGTTGAAAAAATACTAGAAGACGATAACAATGTAACAAAAGAAAATATCCCAAAAAAGAAATAAAAGGACCTCGTGTACAACTCAAATTTTCTTATATGAAACTTGATACAACGTATAGAATTTATTTAGGCTATTTTGTATTATTATAAAACAGATTCATAGAAACATGTCTCGTGATCTATTTATTGAAAATATCCATACATTTTTTACTGTTCTGATTGAAAAAATACGTTTTCTGAAAGAGATTCACCTTAAAATAGAATAAATTGAACGCCACATTAAAATATAAATAATAAATTTACATAATTCTAATTGTTAAACAGAAAATTTCATTTTCACGAAATCGCAATACGCACGTTAATTTTTTAGCTAACGTCATACTACTATTCAACTGACATCGCGTGGGTGTCTAAGGACGTCACAATAATAATCAATAAATTGAAGTCTTTATAGATTATAGTCGACAATAGACAATAAAACATAATATATCGACAAATTATTCAGTTTTTCGAGATAAATACTTCCTAATAGTATGTATTTGCACGTTTTGGCCTTTTCAAATGATTAGTCACGATTATGAAATTATTAAAGGAAAATAATCACAAATGAAATCTTTATATACAATAATATAATTTCAGAAGTTGCATTTAAATAGTTGGTTGCTTTACTAAGGTACCAAATTCAAATTGATTTTATTACGATAGCAATTTGGTATTGCCTATAAGTAACTAAATTACAAAAGTGCATAATCGAAAAAAATGCTGCGTAAGGATAGAGAGATATAAAAACACGTCTCTTTTTTTTTTAATCAATTTGTTGTACAAAATAATATAATTACAAACGATTGCTATTTTTTAAAGCCAGGTCTTTCGGTAATATAAGCCATCACGCAACTCATTTGCATGACTTATGATACATGAATAAATATCCTTTTCTGCTAATATGTGCTATTCACAATTTTGTATATTATACATTCTAAAGGTTTGTAAATGGTAATCGAAAAAGGAATTATTAAATTTTTATCCTCTTCATTCTTACTTTCAAAACGTAAACAAGAAAGTTTTAGGAATGGACCAAACTGATTCGAAACATGATTCGAGAATAATGTACAAGAAAATGGTGTTTGAGCTTTAAACTATTAGAAAATAATAATATTAAAGACGGTATTTCATGAACAAGTAGAAGTTTATGAGTTGAGTTAAGTATATTTCAACTTGTAACTAGTTGAGTAATTTCTCTTAAATTTATAAATAAATCCCAGTAATTATTATTTAAAGGTATTTAATTTTCAATGATTAAATTTAAGTTTTGCACTAAACAATATTTCCGCTGAGAACATTATAATATATCCATTTTTTAAAGATTGCTCATTCCTTTCTAGGGGTTCATTAATATTGTATTTTGGTCTACAGTTGAAACCTTGTAATCTTGAACTGAAATCATCAAGTATAAAAAATCTCATATCATAAATAATATACTTCAAGAAAAGTGCTATGTTGTATCGACGTACCTCTTCTAACAAGTCATGCATCACGACTATAGTTACATTTATTTTATGTAATACACATGCTTCCTTATTTAATAAACTTTCATAATTGCTAATTGTTTGAAGAATGCACTTATTCTCTTGAAATACTTTATTTTTTCAGCTTGAGTAATGAAACAGTGTTGACAAAAAGCATTAGCTCTGAAGCTTTCGGTTAATCCCAACATTGTGTGCAAATCTAAGTTATTACCAGTAAATAGAACTACTTAAAAAAAATGTGTTCATTATTCGAAGATAATTCTATTTCAATTCCAACATTGTTTAAATAGTTCAGCTCTTCAATTGCTTTTGAAAATATTATTTCAAAGCTCTTCCAATCTAATTAGGTATTAAACAGTATGAATAGAAAGATATTTTCTAATTTCGCTTAGTATTGAGGCGCGAGAATTGGTACGCTTACATTATATGCAGCCCCAGTGTTAGCCAACCCCTTGTGTGAGCCAAGGGGATTCTTATTCTCGTAATCTTCAAAGTATAACACGACTGAAAAAACTGTTTTGTCTTCAAAACTTTGAGTTCTACTTTTCCAATAGTTGGCTTGAATTACATCGCTTAAAATAGTTTTCTTAGCATTTAAATCATTTATGTATCTAACAGTATCGTCGTACACATCTGGTAACTCAAAAAATAGTTTCAGTACATTTAATAAAGGAATTAATTGCGCATTAACAGGCACATGAGCTAATTGCATAGTGCCATTTTTTCTTTTATATTCTAACCTTTCTCCTATATTATAATTTTGGGAATTTACAAATGTCTTCATTTTTTTGAACTCTGTGAAACGTTTTTGTTTTGTATTAAGAGTAGATAAACAGCTAGATATATTTTTAAATAACGCATTCAAATCTTTCATATTATGCTCGCTTATGTTGTTTACAGTCAAACAAATGTTGCCTTTTAGCAAAGTTAATATACTTGATAAAAAATTTTCCGATTTTAAAACTAATTAGCTGTAAATTGCAAGCACTCTTTATTGACAAGTTTATGCAGCTTATCATTTAGAGGTTCATCTACATTATTCATATCATAAACAATTTTAAAGATATTACGCTCGTACATGATCGATTCATCAAATCAGCACACCTGAACTTTCCCGCGAAGACTAGCACATTTTGCGCTTTTCCCACGAAAACAAGCACATTTCGCGCTCTTATATAATTTTAGAAAATTTATACAAATCAAAGGAAATTCAGTCTTACATCACTTTGCGACATCTGTATATACTTGCAAGAAAATCACTCTTATGATCTCTACCAAAAAACGAATTTCATGTATAACTATATGGAAATGATACATTTTGCTATACTATTTAGCAAAAATTCTGACACTTTCTTGTAAGATTTGTTTTACTTTTGACTAAAATAGCAAATTTCATCTTTGAAATTTTCTACGTAAAATATTTACTATAACGTTTATCATTATAGGAATATGTACTTTTAAATGTTTTTTCTATTAAGATTTACTGTAAGTACAGTAATCATGAACAGAAATATACTAAATTTCTCAGTAAATCAAGTTTGTCCCTTCATACACAGTTTCTCTCTATGTTGGAATATAAGAATTTATTTTTCTCGAACAGGTTGTGATTTAATAAAAAATTTCCATAAATATGTTTAGTCATATTTATTCTGAAAAATGTGTTTCGATATGGAAATGAGATTCTCGCTGCAGTAATGTGTCATTTTCATTGATTCATCTTTTATGACTTTAGATTTACATATATAGATTTAATATAAAATGAATGCAAAAACGCCACCACGTGCATTGGAGCCGACCGATAAAAATCCGGTGTTTGTGAAAGCCACACATAATAGGAAGTATTTCATTTCGCAGAAAAACTTACAGAGTAATATTATCTTTTTTAAAGGAAACGAATAACCACAGTTTATGTTACAAGTATCGTGGAATATAATAAAAATAAAATGAAATTATAATACTTAATACAAAGACGTGGGTTTAATTAGAAACGCGATTGTATCAGGAAAATAAAATTCGCAGAAATCCTATATACAAAAACGATGTCTGACTAAACTTGTCTGTAACTACTTACATCGTCGCCCGAAGTAAATACTCGGGTTTCATTTGGTTTCTTTGCCAACCTAAATGATCAGAAAAATATTAAATTTTATTTTTCTTAAACCATTGATTTTATTGACATACCTAATTACATCTTATTATTCACCAGACTTTATTACGACTATATTACTCGCCGACGATAAAACGATGAATACTAAAAAATATCGAATCCGTTACAATCATCAATGAACTTATAAACACGTGACTTTTCTTGCAGGCACGACGTCGTTGTACGTGCAAACGGACGACTGCACGAACAGCAAGCACCCGCTGCTGGCGAGTAGTCTGCAGGACGGCGGCGCCGACAGCGACACCAACAGCCACTGCGCGCTCATCCTCGAGGAGTCGACACCTCCGGCTCAGCACCACGCGACGAGCGCCAGTGCCGCAGCCGCCGCGGCGGGCAACCGGGAGAAGAGCAACGGCAACAACAACTACGAGATGCGAGAGTTCAACAGGCGGATGCTCTTCTCCAACGGCAGCGGCAACGCAGCCACGACGTCTAACCCTAACGCCAACACGGCGTCAACGGCAGCGACGACGACGACGCAGCCACCGACGACGACGACAGCGACGGGGACGACGTCGCAACAGCAGCAGCAGGTTGGCAGACGACAGACCTGACTATGGACGCTCTTACGCCAGGGTAGCAGCTGCTTCCGAAGGACCAGCGAAGGCCGCCGTAGGCGGCGGAGGAGAACGCGACAGGAGCAACAGCAGCAACAACAGCAGCAGGCGTACAAGTGACTAGCCGCGCCGGCGTCGCGGTGGTGGCAGCCCTCAATCCTGGGCAAGGGCCACTACTACGTGTACGCGCGCGACGCTATGACGACGACGACGACACCGGCATGCGCGACGCGCCCGCTGGACTCCGTATGAAGTGCGCTCTCTCTCTTTCTCTCACTCACTCAATCATTCTCTATACTTTTCGCTCTGTTATTGTACTCTCATCATATATGCGTTCTTTCCTTTCTTCTTTCTTCTTCTTTTTTCTATTATACCGAGCGAGCGAGTCAAGAGAACAGCCACTCTCAGTCTGCCAGCTTTCACCACGCGTTATATATAAATATATATATATTACATACAACACACATTCAGACACAAATTAATTATTATTATAAATATATATATATTATATATATACAAGAGAAATGGCGCTCCTGAACTTTGAGAAGAAGTGCGATAAGACGATGACTATAAACTGCGCGAGCGTAAAGAGGCGAGAACACCTAATATATATATATATATACTAGTGAACATGCGTTATACAAATATATATAAATATATTATATATACTGTATACTGCTCTGTTTCGTTTGTTTTGTTGCGAGAATGTAAGTTATATAGGTATATACCAAATGATGAGAAAATACGTAGCCTAAATTATATCGAGATAGGAGGAGAAGCGACAAGATGACGGCATGAAAATAATAAAGTAAATCACCGAACGAATAATTATATACACACTGCCGGCTCAGTTTGCCTAAACGTCCACACACACATACACCCTCAGACACACGATTATATACACATACATACACGTGTAGCTCGACAAGAAAGCGAAGGAGAGAATGAATCGACACGTTCTCTCGTACATTTTCTTGTACGATCGCCACATGTGCATTTCTCTCCTACCTTCTGTATGGTCGGACGTTTCATGTCGCACACGTTTCGTCAGCAGCAGCAGCAGCAGTAAAAAAAAATAAAAGAAAAGAAGAAAAAAATGAACATTCGTTGTCCGTTCTCCTTCTATAGTATAATAGCGGCTGGAGAGTTGTTCGCGTCCGCGTATACAATACCTACACCCGGGGGTAGATGCATCAGTCAATGGACGACTTGGATTTATGTACCTAATTAGTCGAGATTTTTACCGCGTGAGGTACGAGGTATATATAAATGGTTATATAGGGAGGAGAGGCCACGACGGGCCGCGCGCGCGCGCGTTGCAATTTACGCAGGCAAGACTTAATGCTTTGTAAAGTTTAAAAAGGGAGAGAGAAAAAAAATAAAAAAAACAAGAAATAATAAATAAAATAAATAAATAAAAGGTGATGGACGAATTTTGAAAATATATTTTTAACCTTTTTCAGTCTAAGGGTGAATTAATATGTATGGGACACTGTGTATATGGGTGTTGTATAACATTTTTGTAAAATCTGCCCGACAAATTATTTTTACGGAAGATATATCGGTCTTTGTGTATAAGTGGAAATCTATGAAATACCTTTTTAAAAATAGTCTAACGAGAGTGGCTTTACTTTTTTAATAATAACGAACGGTGGCGTAATAATTGCGAGAACTGCATTTATATCGAGCATTTGGAAAAGAACATCGAACTCACTTGCGTAACTTTATAAATAATTGTTTAACGACTTTAATGTACTTAAACAACTATTTGAAATTCTTGTTATATGGGGCGTGAACTTGAGTGAAAAAGTACTATAGTAACGTAACTATGTTATAATACACATTCTTATAAAATAGCAGACAACAGCTGTCTACGACTGAAAGGTAACTTAGTTAAACTCTAGCATATTGTATACGCCGTAGTACCTTTTCACCAAAGTTGAGAGTTCGCATTATTTGGCATTTACAATTATTTACATAACGGTATATGAATATTTTGAAATAAAAAAAAAATCTTACAACTTCACATACTGTTCATTTGAAATTTCCTTTTAATTTTAAGATATTCAAGTTTTCATTAAGTGATGCATTTACCCAAAATGGTCTTCTATTACTTTAACTAGAAACATGTACAGATTGCGTTGGAGTACTACGATAAGCTAAGATATAGATTTGAAAATAGAAAATTTTTGCTATTTAGTAATAAAAAAAAGTGCAACATATATAGATTTGCTAGTTTTATAGTCTTGCAGAACAATTTTTAAAATATTTTAGGATTCAATTTACTTTTAGCTGAATACGTTAAAAACTTAATCCTCGAAGATCGATCGCTGGTTCGAGTATACATACCTTTACGTTTGTGATATTTCCGTTGATCGTTTTGAAAATAAAAAAAGAAAACACCGAAAGTTCACTAACACACATTAACAATCTCATTCTCATAAGTACACCGGAAGATGAAAAAAAAGTCCTAATATAGTTTCCCAGTATACTGTAATAGTTTCGTTTCACGAGCGTATATGGAAATTGGGAGAAGGTGTATGTCCAAGTTAATTGAGAATAGCAGAGAAGGCGCAGAGAATTTATACAGCACATACTCTAGACAAGGTTATATCGCCAACCATAGACCACTCGCTTATTTTAGGCTGTAATCGTAAATTAGAGAGAAAAAGAAGAGGTGTCTCCCGCGGACGTTGCATCCACATAGACATCCTATAAATAGACAAAAGCTCGCGAGGGCAAAAATTACGATTTTAGCAAATCATCGACGAGCGTGAATGTGGGGAAAAATGCTTACATCATAATATATAATGTCACATATAAGCTCCTGACACTTAACGACGCGCGAGTGCCTCGTTTACCAGCTCGCCTAACCTACCTACCCCTTTCCATCACCCCTTTCCGCCACCCCCTCCCCCCTTGAAAGAACCAATTACGCCACAAAATTATGGCTCAAAATCCGAATTTAATTTGGAGACGTGCCAAAATCGATAAAAACTATTCTTCACGTCGCGGGGAATATTCGGTGTGTCGACGAACACGGACGAAAGAGGGAGAGAGAGAGAGAGAGGAGAAGACGGAATCAATAACGACGAGTAGTCGCTCTCGCTCTATCTATCCGTTTCTCCATCAAATCGCGAATCGCGCGCAAGAGCAACGTTAAAGAAGCAACGTCTCTCACGCCGCTTTGGTGTAGTACTTCTTGTAAAATACTTCGGCAATGCGTTGTACACGTGCTATATAAGCCCCGCACCAATGTGTGTGAATATATATATAATGTGTGCTTGAGTCACGAGACAAGACGAGGAGCATATTTTTCACCTCGAGCGAAAAAGTTTATATGTATACACTGATACACGCATATATACACACACACACACACATACGTATACACATCACAATAGCGAAGTCATCTCTGCTATTCGATCGTCGTGTGTGCACGCGACGTAATATTAAGGATACTTTGCTGATAAAAAATTGAAAGATTAAAAAAAAAGCGGTAAAAACAGTGGATCATCACGTAATTAAAATTTTTCTATAGAATCTTAAACAAAAAAGAAAACGATCAACTAAATGAAAACAAATTAAAATTCTCCTTCGATCGGCCAGGCGTTAAAAAACCGGGCACATCATAATATATTGCCATCTTAAAAAATGCAAAGCTAAAAAAGTAGAAAAATAAAGTTTTGAAAGACTTTTCTCAAAAAATATATACCCGTATCACTCACGTTGTGTAAGTATAATCGATGAAGCGCTCAATTTCATTAACCGATGACTGTATAACCGCGGGAAAAAAAAACTCATAGATTCACGCTCACATAAGAAAAAAAATATATACTGACACGACCAAGTAATATAATTTTACGTAATAAAAATATTTAAAAAGCTTACAAATAGTTCGATTGCTTTGAGGAATAAGTAAAATATACCAAAGAAGTATGAAATACAACAAAAAAAAAGTCTAAAATATCGTTAACGACATAAGTAACTGAAATGTTCCTGTATCTTAAAAGTTACAATATTTTTGTTTTAAAAAGATGGAACATTCTTTTATATAGATCCGCTTCGAAGACTCCATTGCCTCGATTAAATAATTAAAACGTATCTCCAGGTCTCCGCATTATAATAATTTATTTTCAATATTCACGTACTTTATAATTTATATAAAATGATTTTTAACATTAAAAATAATTTAAACCAACATATATACAAACGATACTTGTAAATATTATAATTTCACTTGTTTTGCATATCAACCACATTGCTTACGTCATTTGCGAATGGTTTATTCTGTTTAATGATCTTGTAAAAACAAGGAAGATCGACGAGAGGCGGATTTCTTTCCCTTGAAGCGCTTCAAAGGGGAGAGCGACAAAATCTTAGCTCGCGTGCGCGCGCTTTCTTCCGTTCTTATTTTTCTCATCGCGAACGGAGCTTATCTCCACATCACGGAATACAGAGTACACGTGCTTCAGTTAGCAAACACACAAAGGAGTATATCTATATGTATATATAAATGTAGGGGGTGAGGGAAAGAAATGCCGCGCGGACATTCGCGTTAGAGGGGAGGAATAATATAGAGGAGGGTACGGGAAGAGGGGAAGGCGTGCATACATATATATTTCGCAGTGGTCACAACTTTTCCGGAAACCACTGTGTAATTAAGCAAACGAGAAAAGACTGCGGAATCGACTATTGGGAAATGGGCTCACACATACACAAAGATATATATATATATACACACACTTATATAACTAAATATGAGGATAGAAAAAGAGAGAGAGAGTTGATGGAAATGCCGCGCAGAGAATGCGATCAGGGAGAGGAAAAATGAGGCGCAGAAGGACGTCGACGGGAAGTGTTGTGACGAGGGAAAGAAAGAGAAAGAATATATATATATATACACATATACACGCGGAAAAACAAATCGACGGAGAACCCGCAGCATTATCCTCGTCTGTCCGTGTGAGTTACACGCGCGAAACTTACAACCGCCAGAATGTCGTAGTAGCTTTTCTCTCTTTCTTTCTTTCTTTCTCCCTAAACATAAATGTTCTTGTTTTGCTTTGCGAAACGAATGGAAAAATTGTACGAGAGAATGAAAAAGTGAGTGAAATATCGGGAGGGGGAGAGATGCATAAAAAGGAGACAGAGTTAAGAAGGCGAGAGAGAGAGAGAGAGAGAAAGAGAAAGCCACTATCCGAGAGAAAAGAAGAGAGCGACGATGCAGCGGAGGGTAAAGAGGACACGAGAGAATTGGATTAGATTGGATTGGAACTCTCGCGAAAAAAGATATGAGTGAGAGGGAAGGAAAATGACGGGCAACGTTATAACCGACCAAACAGTCGAGCGATAAGGAAAAACTTTTGCTACTCTCAGCAAAGTAGCCCCGGCACTCCTCGATTATATTCCGCATACACGACGACGGCGACAACGCACAGTCGAGCTTTTCACTCGATTCGATACGTTGTATATATAAGAAGTAGCTTTCCCTACGCTCATTATATACATGTGTGTATACGTCTCTATGTGTGCATGTTTAAACACACACAGTCGCGCGAATATCGATGCTCACGATTGCAATGTTTTGCATAAAGTAACGGTCGCTGGTGAGGGGGTGGAGAATCGCGGAACTGCTCCAAGACGCGCGCACAAAATAAAAATGCTGCTATCTCGAATACTATATGTAGTGAAAGCCCTCGAAAGACTTATTACTACATCTACGATGGAAATTTCCTTGTTGATATATTTTTCGCCGCCATTGCCCTGACCTTATATATATATTTATACAGACGATTGACCCAAAGCTTTATCCTCATCCACATGGGAACCGGAATAAACCATTACACACTCATTCCTCTTTTACGTACTATACACACACACGTGGGTATACGTAGTCACGACGTCAGCAGACAGTCGTGGCTATATATATTCGATATACATAATACTGCTCGTTAAAAAGAGACGTGTTCACGTGAATTTTAATCGGTTATATACATTGTTCACAGGATCGCGGTTGTCCCTTATCAGTTGCTTTTTAATAAAGCTTCCATATGAATTAGTGGATATTTCACACGTAGGCAATGTGTTTGTGAGTGTGTGTGTGTACATATATGTACGATACGCGGATGAAAAATGAACTTGCCATATACTGATCACGAATATACACAGTCGCGCTCGCGCGTACGCCCTCGCTTCTGACCTCTACTGCCGCCTCCACCGCCGGTCAATCTGGGTCAAGATCAGCGCCATTTTTCCACTGCTTTTTTTTAATAAAGAAACTCTATGTAGTCTACGTGAATACGTCGATTAAAAAACTATTTTTGCCAAGGGGAGTGAGGGTGGGTGGGGGTGAGTTAGGATTCTTCTGGAGCGAATTCGATATCGATGCGAAGGGGGAAGGGGAGAATGAAAGAGAACGATCTGAAATTCAATGTATAGACATGTATCGGTGTATGCAGCGTGTATGTGTGAGAATGTGAGATTGTGAGAGTGGAAAGATTAGAAATGTTGCGGTGCCGAGGAATTCAAGGCGATTATTCTTTCATTTATGCGCAGCGATGATGTTTTGGCCGAAGGATGTGTAAAGTAAGTTCATCTTTTTTTTTTTTTTTTTTTTTTTTTTTTAATAAATCATGTACTTTGGAATAAATAACTGATATACGCGTTGATCAATATTTTTCACCAACATCACGTTACATATAATAAGTCGCTATATGTCTGTCCAGGCTTTAAATTCTATATATATTTTCTTACACTCAATCGGTGAATTTCGAACCGTGAACCACTTCTCAGTATTCGAAATTCACTTGAATTTCAATGAAATATAGTTTTTTGTTCGTGAAATTCTTAATGCAATTCGGGAATACATTGGTACTATGTACTTGAATAAACTAGAAATTAAATGAATTATTTAAAAATAAATTTCTAACAATGAAGTAACGAAATTTTATCAGAATATAATTTCATCGAACAATAGCCATATCTGTTACCGAATCATATTTCAAAAGGCCTGTTTAACAATACCACGACAGATTCGAATAAATACACGAAAACGAAATGCCTCGTCCCCCCCCCCCCCCTCAAACGCAATTAAACTGCACAGCCGCAAGCGTGCACTACGGGAATACCTTCGTCAGCATATAGTGACATAATGATGCAACAAGCGTTCGATAGCGCGACTGACGTCATGTAAAAGCATCATGCATAGATCGTCTTCATATAGTTTTATGTTTAAGCGGCATTCGGAATACAGCTCGCGGTGTAAAGTTCGAATGTAAAAAGGCCACAGGATATCCGGTTATTGTCGTTCGCTATGTACTCTCGCGACACCGCGATAAATATCCATAATGGATTGCGATAATTGAATTGGGGGGAGGTCACGTTGCCGCTGCACGGGAAATATCGTTTTTATCCATCGTTCCAGTAATGACGGGTGAAATATGTCCTTGCTGTACTTTTTTTCTTTTTTTTTTAAGGAAATAAAATCGACTGCCGATTTTAATAAATTTTCATTTCCAATTCTACGTTTTTACGCCTTATTCGACAAAATTGAGAAAATTAAATTTCATGATAAAACGAATGCAAATTAATTTGTCGGTACAATCAAAGCGCGAACGCGAGCGCAACAGCGGGACTGAAATTTTTACGAATCACGTATTAAATCCGCAGAATGCACGTGACTGTCGAATCAGTGAAATTTCTCGATAAAATTGAGTGAACGTATATATATCAGCGATTTTTGCGACTCCGCGGTTTGCACGTAAATTATCGATTTCCCGGAATATGCCATCAACTCAATTAAGACAGCACATCGACGCGTAAATATATTATGAATTTCCCTCATCAGCCGTATATCCAACACGATTTACTCGTGTCTCTCCAATTTACCCTCTCGCTCGCAGAGATTCGACCGCAACAGCCGCACAAAAAAGCAACCCTTTCTTTTTTACCGACTAAAAGCCGCCGTACTCTTTCAGCAAAATGCTCGACTTCATTATCGTCGACTGCGAAGACGCGCTCGTATTCAATCCTATAGATCTTTTTTTCTCGTATACATAGATGATCTTGCCGTCGTCTATATGTATATATTATTCATCATACGTAATCCATTCGTCGCTTTTGGGCATGTATTTCCACCCGAGCGGAGGAAAAATATAACGAGGCCCGCGTGTTCTTTCTCCCTCTTGAGTTGCCGAAAAATCGAAATAAGGCGTCTGCAGTGAAGGCAAGAGGAGGTATTTTTGCTGTAGACTCTTTCATCCCGATAATAGACGAGAATGTATATATAGGTATATATACGTGTACAACGAAGGCACGTGCGATATCAGTCGATACACGGTTCTTTGCAACTTCCGTGCCACACATGTATACATATACACTTAGCAAGCGGGCCAAGCGCAGGGGTATAACAAGCATTACTCTTCCGTGGACCAGAGAGAGCGAAAACGAAAAAAGCAAAGGCAGGAAATAGCCGCTCGGCTCCAATGCGAGCGAGCAAGCGAAATAGAGAAATAGAGAACGTGCTCCCGCGGTTGTCGCTGTTCGCATGTATATACGTATATCTCTCTCTCTCTCGCTCTCTCACTCTCTCTCTTGGTTATACAGACCAACATACAAGAGTAGGTGGTTGTACACATATATGTATGTGTGTGTATGCATCTATATGTACACGTATACGTATTTGGAGTGTATATATCTCTGGGGGTCACAGGCAGCAGCGAAGTCTTGCATCAATCGATATTGATATTATCTTGCTGCTGCAGTAAGTTTTAGCGCGCGCGCGAGCAGTCTCTCGTATTGATTTATGCTATAGTCGAAACGCCACCGCCGACGCCGCCGCCGCCGCCGCCGCCCTTGCGCCCGCGAAAGAGAGAGTGAGTTCCGTCACCACCACCACCGCGCCCCATTCCATGCATATAATATACTTATACATATAGCAGCCATACACCGTCTTCGCTCACTAATCTCCCGACGACTTTCGACAGACAGACAGACATGTACCGCACCACCGCGCAGATAGACTTCAACTCTCTCGCATATAATATGTGAAGGGAGAGAGAGAGGCTTTTATCCTACCAGCATGGAAATTTGATTTACGACGTTTTTCAACTCACCGAGGGCACTATATATAGATATATGTATGTATGTAGATACGTGTTATGCTGAGGGAGAAGTTCTCGTGAAAAAAAAAGTTACGAAGGTTTCAGCCATTAGCAAGGTGATGGTGTTGCTGCTGCTGGAATTTTTTCCCGTCGCTTTTGCTGACATCCGCGCGTTGTCGGAAGATTATAAATTTTACTTATCGAGGCGGTCGCGCGTTTACGTAATGCTTTTGACGCGTTTTCGCGATTTTTCGTACATAGTAACTTGCTTATCCAAATTTAATCCATTGAAAATGGTTGACAATGGAAATTTTTGAATTCTCGATTTGATACGCGTTTTTGCCAAATTATCTTTATACCTATATCCCAGTATAAAGTATTCAGGCTATACGTAATCGAAAGATAAATTACCATAGTCAGAGAAAAATTTAGAACGCAATTTTACAATACGTTTATGGAATATGGTAATTTTAAATTGCAGCGAACCGCACGTGTAGTTCCTTTGCAAAACCAGTATATGGTATAGTTTACGTAAAAGTTTTTTGTTCTAAAAAGTAACATCTCGCATTTTAAACAATAGTTTATTTTAAAAATTTTACATCAAATTCAAACAATTTTATTACATAAATTATATCGGTATATGTAGAATCAATTGTCATATTAAAATAAAGATGAGGGTAAAAAGGTGCTTCGAGTATAAGAAATAAATATTATTCCACGCTAAAAATAGCATCTTGTTCGTTCCCGGAAACCCTGCGGAGATATTAGTTTCTGGAACCGCAACCCCTCACTCGTCCACGGTCCATTTTACCGTTAAATATTGCAGAATTATAAACGTCCCGCGCAGCATATATATATATATAATACACAGACACGAACAGCACTCGCGAACACGCATACCTCGAGACGCCCTCGCATTCCGCGAAACAATCCAACCTGCACCCTGCTTCCCTATCGGAAATATCTCGCGCTCTCTTCAGCCCTCGTGATTATTTTGTTTATTTAACCGGAAGTTCATTAAAACGTGCCGTCGATAATACATCGCGTAGCACGCATTGTTTATATTATAGGCGAAAGCGCTGAGACGATGCGACCTGTAAGGGTGTGAATTCGGGTTAGGATCTCGAGGCGGCAGCAGCAGTAGTAGAAGCTCGCCGAGGACCGGAGTGGAGTGTGATTTCGGAAAAATTCAAAGGCAGAAGTGAGAGGGAGAGGGGGAGAGAGAGAGAGTTCAAGTTTGGCCTCTCGCGGGCTTCTCGAGGGCCAGTCTTCCTCTCCCCCTCTTCTCCTCTAGCTACCCTCTTTCTCTCTGCCACAGACCAAAGACAATGAGTTTTTAAAGAGGCTAAAGAGACCCTTCAGTTCGTCACCTCTCTACCTCTCGCACACAGACCCACAGGTATAATATACGCGGACAAAAAGT
The DNA here is from genome assembly GCA_035583055.1 of Torymus tubicola. Lineage (NCBI taxonomy): Eukaryota > Metazoa > Arthropoda > Insecta > Hymenoptera > Torymidae > Torymus > Torymus tubicola. The sequence goes on from JAWWEQ010000045.1 coordinate 18,330,418, forward strand.
GTAGGCTACACATGCAGGGAAATAGGATAAAATAGATCCGCGAAGAAAGGGGAGGATGAGGGTAGCCGGCAAAAACGAACGGCAGCGGCAGTGTCGACCCCGATCGATGCTCGCATTTGAGCTCCCGAGCGCGCTCCGAGTCCGAGATTGGAAAGTCAATGAGACGTTTCGCACGAGCAGCAGCATTGCGCGATGTGTATACGTGTATATATGTGCCATCCTGTTCTTTTTACCTCCCACCCCGATGGAGCTGTTTTTCTCTCACCCCCGCGAAACACGCGGGATTGTCCGCACCCTTTCGAGTAAGTGTACAGAACGATGATTCTTTTTTGCAGATAACAGCCACTGTTACGAATTCGCGTGCGCGATCATGGTAGATAAAAAAGTTTCGTCCAATGATACTCAGAACGATATTATTTAGGAAACGTGTGTATATATGTATATGTGTGATTATATGTAGGAAGAGATACGTGGAATGAATGTAGTAAGAACACAAACGGAAAGTATTAGGGGAAAGGTAAAGGAAGACTGTGTTATTTTCCATCGACGAATGAGTTTCAAATGGTTGTAAAAATATAAAGAATTGTTGGATTACGAATCTTGTCTACACATTGTTTCGGTTCTAAGATGCTATGTAGAAGATTATTTAATTGACAAAGACAAGTATATATAATGTGCAAACCTCACAAACGATGCGAAAAACTTCGAAAAATAAACCCAAAAATTTTTTTTCGACGACACCTTCCAAATTAGGTTTTTTTTTATTTTTTTTTCCAATTTAGGCTAAAAATTCACGAAAACGGTGAAAAGGTCAACAATTGTCACAGCCATTGACCACGTGTAGTTTAGGGTCAACTTCAAACTCACGTAACTTTTGAAGGATTCAACATTTTCTAATTCTGAAAAGAGATTTGGAAAGCTCTCACTCTTTCATTTTATTTTCTTATTTCCAAATGTTTTATTAATTTGTTTTTGGTGGAATGATTTAGAACTAAACTAGAGCTATTTTTAATAATATTTAAACAATTGATTATTGGCACTAGAAAAATGATACCCTTCGGTGGACTTTGTTCAACAACACATATCTTTTCTAGACACCCTAACCAACAAGAAAAACCTAATTTGGAACATGTCATTGAAAAAAAATTTTTGTGTCCATTTTTCGAAGTTTTTTGCAGCGTTGGTGAGATTAGCATACACACACATATATATATTACTCGTTATAATATGTAAAATGTATATTTAAAAAGTTATATATAGGATATTACGATGAAACTTTAAAGTTTAAAGGAAAATAAATAAGAAAAAAAAAATTAAAGAATTTTCTAACGAATAAACTTTCCAAAACTTAACTTTATAAAGAAAAATTGATAAGAGTTGAATTCACGCATTATCGAAACTTTTTATATGATTATAATTTTTTTAATAAATTTTTTAATCATGACAAATTATAAAATAAAAAAATTGTTGCGCGGAGATTATGGGGCTTAAGCTATGAGTTTTCAAGTAATTTAAAGAAATTTATCATTCGGCGACGCGAAACGCGAAAGAATTTATAATAATACTGAAAAATTATATATAACTATGTATCACTAATAAAAATAGTCGATGACGTAAAGCATTTAGAGAAATATGTTTACGGTGTTGATATATAAATGTCTTATCGATGGCCGGGACTTAACAATGCATCATGTAAATATTAAACAATATCATCGTCATACCACTATTCGTTGATAAAAAAGATGTTGTAAACGTTAGATACAGTTATTCAATCAATAAAAATACATTTAAAATTTTTTATACTATTAAAAAAATCAATAAATACATTTTACAGTTATCCATGAGCTATAAATACTGGCAAAATTTTATTTTTCATTCTATATAACATATTATTTTATATTGTAGAAACAAAGATGTAAAACATTATTTAAAAAAATTAATATTAAATTATGTTTATTTGAATAACCGTGCCGGTCGTGTAAACCAACCTAATTGACGATTTATTATCAATAAATAATTTATACACGTGATAAATGTTAAAATGTTGCAAAAAACCCCTGTAATAAAAACCTGCGCGTTAAATTGAAAAGCATAAGAATAGCAACGCGATATCGTCTTTTGTACAAACTGGAAGAAGAATCCTAAATAGTCGACAATTAATCATTCTCATAACAACGAATACCAAAGATGCTTGTCGAGCACTTGATATGTGCACGAAAAACAAAATTCACGGATAGAAGCGATGAAAGAGATACCAAACAGTCGCGGGATACTTCAAGATAAATCTGGCCATAACCACGATAATAAAACACAGAGAATTTAAACTATTAATTCGCAATTGACGATACGTAATCTTGTACTTCTCGAACGTTGTCACGATTTAAAACTGGTCTTGACGTATGATTTGCGCTTTTTACTAAACACATGGGAACAAATAGGATTATTTAAAAGGAACGATGGAACGACAAATTTTCAACAAAATAAGAAAAAAAATATTAATATTTTTACAATTTTATAAGAGTCGATTGAATGGTTCCCTCGTCGGCGATATTTATTTATTCGAAGCACGTCTTTCTTGCAAAATTGTTTTTTTATATGCTTACGATGGAATCGTACGGTCGACTTGTCTTTAAATTTTGTGAAAATAGTAATAATAGGAGATTTACGAACAAATTGCTTATGCCAAACGCTAAAAGAACCATTACGGTATAATGAATTTATTCATTGTTATTGACAAATTTTTTTCTTGTGTTATGCTTAGAAGACGCTTAAATTAGCTAGCTTAGTTTAGCAGCATATTTGAATATTAAAATTAAACTTATACGTTCAACCTTAAAAACATTAGAAAATGTTATTATATAGTAAGAGTAATTTAGTTGTATATACAGTAAGAAAATATTTTAATAATTTCTTAAATACTTTAGTTATTTTATACTTATCTATATATTGCACCTCCGAATATCACATTTTATCATTTAAAATTTATGTCAATACATGAATTGACGTCATAACTTTTTATTACCGTCTTACTACGAATATAATGACATTTTCTATCGCACATAAATTTTTATTAGACATCAAGATTATTGATGAATATTTTGAACCAACAAACTATACTAAACTGTACATTTAAATGATCAAATAAATAAAAGAGAAATCAATACAAATTACTATTACAAAGAGCAACAGTATGTCCAACAGCTTACACCTCGCAGCTTTACAATAATACAACAACTGTAACTCTAATTTATTAACGTATATCTAGGATAAACATTTATATCGCAAGAAAAATCTACGGATAAAGCTGCAGTACCAAAATTGAATGTTTGTATAAATGGAGTGAATTGGAAGCGTACGACGAGACAGACTAAAATTATTAATAATTTTTCAAAATGTTATTGGTAATATTGAATTTCACGTTTTTATAAAAGGATGTGAAAGGTTCTTGAAAATCATTATGTCATACGAATGAACGTCTATTGGAAATTCAATCATCGTGTTTGAAATTTTGCCATTTAAAAATGTTATGTATAACTATGAACAAAAGAAAACATCTCTTATATCTTCCGTAAAGAAATAATTTGTTATTGTACAAAGTTTTCTGTGAATATTTTAGATCGGAAATAAGTTTATGTTTAGCAGTTCGCTCCAAACAAAGATTCTAGATAAATTAATCATTATAGGATATTTTCATTACTTAAATAAGTGAACTCTATGAATTTCTTATGCATACATTACACGGACGGAACCCTGGATACATAGATAAAAAAAGCAAAATTACTGAATGAATTTGAGCAAGACTGCAGTGAAAAACTAATAATCTAAAGGTCAAAACTGTTGTATGTTACGTTAGATAGAAAAAAAGTGTGATTATGTTTGTGATTGCGTGTCGTATGCGCGCATTAAGATCTCGAATTATAAAGAATTACGTTGCAAGTTCGACGCAAAGCTTGACAATGAATAACCGAATATTATAGGTACTGCGCAAACTTTCCCGAATAGCATTTTTAGTTTCCTTATGGCCAATGAAAAATGTTCTCCGACTTCGACGAAATTGAGGTTGTTTTGTCCAGAGCAGTGAAAACTCAATTGGCAAACTCGACGTAGTCGAATATTCAAATAGGTTGGTTTTTCGCTGAACTGCACGAAGAAAACTTAAGAAATCTAACATTCAACGAATCACTTGAAAGTTTTGAAAGAAAAAAAAGGTAGTACGAAAATCGTTTGAATGCGACCAATAAACAAAATGGATTTCCATGTATAATTATAAAGAAAAATATGATGCGTTTCAGGACCCCGATAGACATTTTAAAAAAAAATGTATGATAAAAAAAGACACCATGCACAACCTGTATACTCGTGCATCAACTAACGTACTTTTTATGAGGGATCACGATGTCTCGGCGTACTCAAAGAAAAAAAAAGAAACAAGCAAACTATGTAACAAAACACGAAAAAAATCTCTCCTTCGATATACCTCATGCCTATCGATGCACTTAAAAGTCTTTCAGATTACAATAAACATATTAAGCAAAAACTAAAGAGAATTATAAAGTAACTACGATCTGTCGTTTGGACCTCGTTCGCAACTAAGGATTTGTAACATAAAATTAAAAGAGCGGAAGGAACATGCAAACAAAAAATACTCAACCATATATATATATATATATAAATAGTCTATATATCTCGTTGCTCCGTACCTAATGATGTTTTTACTTTTCACACTGGAGTATCAGAGGCGTTCTCCGGTGCGTAATCTCCAGACACCAAACTATCAGTTGCGTAATCTCCAGACACCAAACAGACAAACAAGCAAACAAATGAAAAAAAAAGAAAAAGAGGAAAAACGCAAGCGACTCGCTCGGCCACCTCATCCTATACAATATACTACATCTTCGAGCTCCCATACGCAATATTCGACCATTTGCAAACTGATGTACTATATTCTAATACACTTCATATGTGAAGAAGGACGTTCGACTCTGATTCGTAGCAGCTCCAATTCACGTGCCCATAATCATGAAGCTGTAGGTATATGTGACGTGAAACGGAGGCATATATATAATAAATACAATTCGGAAAAAACGTCGTGAGGAGTGCAGTGAGTGGAGTCGAGCGTCCTACTCACGCAGCCTATAGGGAGGTGGAAACAAGGGTATCAAATGGTGCACATTATTTGAATAAAAAATAATAATATATATATATTCGCATAACGACTACTTAGGGAGAAAAAACGAGCGCGAGAAAAGTGCAAAAGATCGAGAATGCATGTGCGGTCAGCGAGAGCAAAAGAGAGAGAGAGAGAGAGAGTATGATACGTATGCGTGAGGGAGAACAAGAGCAAGAGAGAAAGAGCGTGCGCGCGAGAGCACAGTGAGGGAGCTTCAAATAGTGCCTGCTTAATTACCCGTATAGCTTAACTATTATTATGCGAGAGGCGAGCGATAAAAGCAACAAGTGGTATTTAGTTGATCGATGAATGGAAGAGAAAGAGAGAAGAAAAAAGCGTACGCGCGCGTAACCTTAAGCGGCGCTTACACATTCATACACACATACACGCGCAGGCACGCATACACATATACCCATATAGTCAAACAGGCACGTGTAGTCGAAGCGATCTCGCGCGGAGTGATAAAAAAAAAAGAAAAAGAAAATAGTGTGCAGAGCGCGCGTGCGAATACTCCATCGACGTTATGTATGTGAAAATCTTCCAAGATTGTATACTCATCGATATTTTTCAATATTGACTCCGTCAGTTAGAAAGTATATTGTAAAAAATAAAAAGTTATTATTATCGAACGCGCGAAAGAATGCGAATTGTAGAGACGAAAGGTATATATTATAGAGACGAGATTATAATATATATAAGACTCCTCCGTTTTATATATATATATATATTAAAAAAAATATATATTTAGAGACCATTACCCCTGTCGCGTTTGCATACGCATAAATACACACGATTACACGAATACACGCAGACCGAGAGACAGCGTATGTACGCACTGTGAACCTCGCGTAATGAGGATTCGTAAAAGTGTTATTAAAATAAAATGAACAAAAAAAGTATATATATATGAAATAACGATCGATGAGCTTTGACGTCCTGCTGATGTATACTTGTGATGTTACGTACATTTGCGCAGAGACCCTAATCCCCTCCTTCTCCCTTCCCCTCGTAATCTCCCTTTCCGTATGTACACAAACAGGTGAAAATAAGAAAAAAAACTTCTCTTCCCCCTTCCCTCGTTGTATATTTTCATTTACATACTGTATGTCACTCTATTACCTGTAATGTGCGTATACCACCGATCGGTCCATGTTATTATTACTCGATGCTCAACACCCTCAATTAATTGTATATAATTGACTAACTGTATGTCGTTCTATAATTATGTGTAAATACTGTTAAACGCAAAAAGAGACAAGGAGGCGACATAGAACAAAGAAAAAACAAATAATACAAATGATGCTATTGAGAAAAAAATTTAACGAACATACAAAATGAGATAAAGAGAATCGGTTATATATATAACGATAATCTGACTATATACTTTAGTGCATTACTCACTTTGATTTCCGGCTCCTTCACTCGCAGGATCGTATCGAAAGTCGCTCCACCGATCACCACCTTTATAGATGAACAAAAACTTTTTTAAAAAAAATAATAACAACAACAACTACAAGAACACAATCATTGAGAGACAAGAAACACGGCAGAAAATATATCAGATGATGTATTCTACGTAGCTTGTAAACGCATGAGTATTAAAAGAACAATTCATTGAGTTGTACAAAAATGAAAGAAGAACTTTTTTTACATTTTTTGAGATCTATTCATAAGGAATTACAATTTAGAAGTAATTAAGTAGTTATATGACAATGAAACGATATGTTAATCCTTTTTTAAGTTTAATTACAAATTATATGCTCTTCATTCGAATATCCTTTGTAGATCTTTATTATAATAAAAGTTATAACTTTTAATTGACAGATTTTAAAAATTATTTTGTCACGTCAATCCATGCAAACAATATAGAACAGTAGCTTAGCTTGTATATATATATATATAGAAATACTATTAGCAACATACAGGATTGCTTTTCTTTTTCAACGATTCCGAGATACTGCCAGCAGACACGGAAACATTGTTTTGGAGCTTGGTAAGATGCAAAGCTATTTCCGCCGCTACACCAGCATTATTTTTAATAAGAGCCTTGTCTGAAACAATACAAAAACCCAAATCCATGAGAAATCAATACCAAACAAAGATGCTTTTCCATGAAAATGTTAAATATAGTATTTTTTTCTCAACAAGATGTAAATAACCATTGTGCATGTTTCTCTAATAAAGAATGATGAAAAATTTATATTATAGTATTGATTTAATAATTAATTTGATCTAATTTATTTTTCTTGATACTTGTAAAATATTTTTGATACATTAGTGTTTTTAATAATAAGTAGAAATTTCGTGTAGGTGTATTATTTGGAAAAATTAATTATTTTAATTAATTTACTAAAGGAAAGTTTTAATAATAAAATCATTATCATTTTACTTTTATATATTTTCTTATATACATTATAAATTGTAGAAAAATAAATTTAAGTATTTTACTTATTTTATATTTTTTGATTTTTAAATAATCAATTTGTCTGATTCTGTGATTTCCGTAACCGTAATCTCTATACAGAAATACAGAAAAGAACTTCAACTTTTACTTTCGTAAAAAGAAAAAGAAGAAAAGAAATACGTTAAAAATAAGCAAGTACAAAGAAAATTATTGCCCAACTTCGATGGCTTTGTAGAAACCGGTAAAAAAAGAAACTATCCCCTAATTCAAAAAAAGTCCGTCTTATATCGATACCCCTTCGATTAGATTACTGCCGGGTAAGAAGCCTGCCTGGGTAAAAGCTCCATCCGTCTTTGCCGAGACACTAGAGCCGAAAAAGGTAAGTAAGCAAAGAGAAAGAGAGAACGTCGAGAGATCTTTTCCCCGTGTATGTATGTATATGTGTGTATGTGTTAGTATGTTAGCCTTAGATAAAGTACGTACTAGAGTGAAGAGAGCGGCCGGCGGTGAGCCTCGACAGTTCCCCGAGGAGAAACGGCGTCACCATCTTGCCTCTCACGTTGCTCCTGTGCGCCGCCTCGAGTGCCCGCTCGATGCTTTCCTCGATCTCCCGCGGGTCCAGCGCCTCCGACTCGGGGATGGGTACGGCCAGCAGTATACCCGTGCGGTCCCCTACGTCGAAGAGTCGCGCCTGCGCGGCGATTAACCTGGCTGCCGAGGCTGGATCGGCAAGTCTCATGGGGGCGAGTAGACCGTCACTGGTGCGCCTGCTGTAGAACGCCGGGAACTCAGCACTCGGGCCAAGCGTCGCCACGGGCACTCCCAGGCTCTCCTGCGAACAACCGAGAGAGGATGTGTAAGGTAAACTTTTATGTGCAGCCCGGTTGTGTGTGTGTGTGTGTGTGTGTATATATAGGTATAAGCGATGAGCACTTGCGTCGTTTTTTCGAGAGATGAAAAGAGAAGAAACGTTTGGCAACTCTGAAGAACCGTGGATTTTTTTAATAGATAAATCGTGATGTTGCTATTTTCGTATTTATTAAAAATGAATTTATTATACGCCTAGTAATACTTTTTACAGTAATTTTATAGCACAAATAATGAATGGTGTATAGCAATTATTATAGTACATTGCGATACGTGTGACCTAGGTATAGTAGCACTTTTTTACACGGTATGAAGTTAGGGCCCGAGCGTAGCAAGGGATCGCATTTTTAACCATTCTCATACGTCATACGCTATCTTTCATTACTTGTTATTTCTTGAAAAGTAATATTTTTTCATAAAACAAAGCTTAGTTAAATTTTCCTGTCTACTTTTATAATCTTCTTTCCTCATTTTCTTATCATAAATAGTTACTTGCAAAGTAAAATTCAATAGAATACATATAGCGTTTTAATAAAATAAGATCATATATTTGAGATTAATTTGTCCATAGTTTTGTGCGAAATTTATATCACTTCTAGAGCGTTCTCAATAATTTAATAATTTACTTGAACAGTATTATATTAAAAATTGTCTCTTTGAAGTACCCGAATTACGTCACATTACCTAACTATAGATATAGTTTAATCGAATTGTCTCGAGTTAGCTTATTATAATTACGATTTTATTTCAAAATAGAATAAAATAAATAGTTGATAAAAAAACTATAAGAAAAATTATGTAATTAATTCGTATAATTGAGAATATCTACGTAAATTTTTGTATATACGTAGTGTATATTTTTTTATCAAAAACAGTTCTTATAGACTTCTTCTTTTTAAAGTTAAAACTAGAGAATGTCGCAGATTATTAATTTTCGTGAACTTTTTGACTGATAAATTGAAGATCTACATTGAAGATCTATATTAAAACAATCTTAACATGATGCCATTGGTAGAAAAAAATCGTATTAATAAAAAATCACGTCCGAGATTTATTTTTTCTTAATTAGTAATATTGAAATACTGAAAGCTGATAAAAATCAATTGAAAAATGTTCAAGTATGTAAAATTAAATGATTTTGGTTTAAAACAGCTGAGCAGATATTTATAAATTTTAATTTTTTATATATTATTAATTATTGCTATTTTATAACTTAATTATAATCCAGAGTCACTGTAAACTTCCTAAAATAAATCAAAATAATAATGATATGATTAGTGAAAACATACATTTGATGTAGTTTTCTTTAATACAAAAAAGTATTAATTCTTATTGTGCAAATTATCATATACTATTTTATTAATTATCGAATTACTAGACTAGATTATAAATTAATAGCTATAGATGAACATATAAAGCATTATATATTAAAGAACCTTTTTTTAGTTACAGAATAATCCATTAACTATTTATATTATTTCCGATTTCTCATTTGTATGACTTACTAAGAAGTAAAAATCAAGCAACAGTTTTTAAAAATATTTAAAAAAATATTATTATTAATAAATGTGAAACTTATTTTTCAAAAGAATGTACCATATCATTACCAAAGTATTTTTTATTTATTCTAAAAATTATGCTGAATCAACAACTGCAAAAACATGATTCAGTAAATTTAAAATATTCATGGTTAAAATTATTTTAATGATTCAGATAATACTAAGATATTTGCTAAAAATTTCTTATATTTTTATATTTAATCTTTTCTTAAATTTTTATTATTAAGATAGATAGTATAACAAATTTTTAATATACAAATTATTTGAAATTTTTATATATTTAAAAATTATTATTGTTCAAATCTTACCAGATGCTCTAATGTCTTTGGAATATCAAGAATAGCTTTAACACCAGAGCATACTACAGCTACAGGAGTTTGTCCAAGCTCTTTCAAATCCGCACTAATATCCATACTCAATTCAACTTGACGATGAACCCCTCCAATACCTCCAGTAGCCATAATTGGAATGCCTGCTTTATTAGCTATTAACATTGTACCACTAACTGTGGTCCCGCCACTTAAGCCATGTGATACTGCATATGATAAATCCCGCCTTGATACTTTAATAACATTTTTGTCTTCACTTTTAGCTAATCTTTCAATTTCTTTTTTAGAAATTCCAACTTTTATTTTACCATCTAAAATTCCTATTGTTGCAGGAACAACACCCTAACAATGTAAGTGTGTAATCAAATTATTATAACATTTCAAATAAAATTAAAATGATTATATCAATACATGTCTTCAAAATTATTATAAAAACAATTATTTCTACCTTATTTCTTATGACTTCTTCTACATCAAGTGCTGTATCAAAATTATCAGGATATGGCATGCCATGTGTAATAATTGTTGACTCTAATGCCACAATGGGTAGGCCTTTTTCTTTTGCATCTATAACATCTTCTCCATAACAAATTACTAAATTTTCATTTTGATGTTTGTATCGAACAGCAGTCCTTTGCCAATAGCAAATATCTTTTGTTTTTTTTGACAACTGTTTAACAATAAAACTTGTTCTAATAGGATTCATGGTTATTTTTGCAGTATATTTCGAATATTTTTTAAAAATTCAAAAATAATTCTTATTACTACATGAATCAAATGAACAATTATACTACTCGATCCATAATCTATTTTTAAATTCTTTTATTAACTTAACTCGTAAAATTAAAATAATAATAACCAATGAATTAATTACATTTACTTAAACATCGGTCGTGAGTCATAACCTTGAGTAAACATATATATAAAATAAACACTTGTTAAGAAAGTAAGGTTATGTACGTAAAACACACTTATTAGTAAAGAAGCCAGACGGTACCGGCTACGTCAAAATTTTTCATGATTACGAAACATGCTAATGAATTCTTGAATTTTTCTTTAAGTAATCCAGCAAGTCATTGAGCACGTATTCCCGTATTTTGTGGCTTTGGAACCGGATTGAACCGCGAGCAGACGCAAACGACTTTGGTGTCTTGAAGAGTACGTGACGTTTAAAAAATATTATCACATTATGGCTAGTAATAAAGACAAAACCACAAAGTCCAAAGAAAATGGCCCTATTGTCAAAGTTTATTTACTCGCGTACAATCTTCTTCAAGTCCTAGGGTAAATATAAAAATATTGAATTTTAAAAGTTTTTCTCTTAAAAGTCGCTTTATCATGATTTTTTATACGATAAGTGTCATAAATTATTAAAAATTATTCATATATTTATAGATGGAGTTATATATTATTTAAGTTGGTAAACTTCCACTTAGGAGGTGAAGAGAAGGGAAAAACATTATGGGAGGTTTCTGAATTAGCAGTAAACATCTTCCAAAATGCTGCTGTGTTAGAGGTAAAGAAATATAAATTATTAAACAAAATGTTTTTAGTATTGTATTAAAATCAACGTTTTTATGTTAAAATCAGATTATTCATGCTTCTACGGGAATAGTCAAATCAAATCCAGTAGTTACTACATTCCAAGTTGCGAGTCGAGTTATGGTTGTGTGTGGAGTTTTATTAGCTACTCCACCAACTTATGCCCAAGCATCAGTTGGCCTACCTTTGGCGCTATTGGCATGGAGTGTTACAGAAATTATTCGATATGGTTATTACTTCAGTAATCTTATTGGACTTATTCCATATTTCCTTATATGGTTAAGGTAATTCAAATTTTATTTATTACACAGTTCAAATTTAATATTGAAAAGCTTTTTAAAATCACAAAATCTTTGTTTATTGTTTTCTAGGTATACAACATTCATTATATTGTACCCAATTGGAATCACAGGAGAACTTCTATGCTTGTATGCTGCAACTAAATATGCTGCAGCTCATCCAAACGCATGGAGCTATGTACTTCCGAATTCTTGGAATTTCACTTTCAGTTATCATTATGTTCTAGTTTTCACTATGTTATTATACATTCCATGTAAGTATTTTTCTTATTTCATTTTTATATTATATTTTAATATCTTTATATTTAATTGTTCAAAAATATTTTCATACACAACAAATTTTACAAGATTGATCAATCATTTTCATTAATAAAAAAAGCTTTGTTATATATTTATGAACATTTATAATTGTTTAGACATCATTTTTTTTAAATAATTATAGAATTTAATTTGTTTTTCTTGCTTTATAGTGTTCCCTCAACTCTATTTGCACATGTTTTCACAACGACGTAAGAATGTTGGAACATCTAAATCCGAAAAAGTTCATTAGTAAAAGAAAAATTTATTTTTAAAAAGTACAAAATTTTCAAAAAGAATATTCCATGACAGTATTTTGTATATTGAAAGCTTTTTGAAAAAAAAATGGGATGAAGACTATTTTATAAATTTACTGTTTAATTTTAATTAAGGTGGTGTGTTATTTACTATAGAAGTATATATAAGAATTGTTATTTATATGTGGTTTATATATTTGATATAAAGTTAATCTGATTATCAAATAATCAAAATAAAGATTTTTTCATGCTGAATCATATTGTGTATTCATTGTAATTATTCAGATACTTTTATACCTTTAAACTTTAATATTTATTTGAAATATACATATATAAAAGAATTTTATGTGCATAAATTGTGAAAATTGTTTTAATTGAAAGATAAGGTTAATTAGTAATCACACATTTACACATTGTAAATGTTTTTATTATTTTTACTAAGCAAATTTGGATTTTTGGTGAGACAGTTTGAAGAAAGGAAATAATTCTAAAAATTTTTTATAATTTTTGTTTATTTTTTACTTAATTATAAAAAATAATTTATAACTTAATTTATGCCTGGTCACCAGTAGGCATCGATTTGATGATGTCAGAGTTTCCAGGATCCGTGATGGAAAGGGTGCAAACCCTGAAGTACTTTCCACATGCAGTACCAAGTTCAATGTTATTTCCTGTGTAGTGATGAACACCAGTCTTTGCCAACATAGCGTAATACTCAATCTCAGATTTCCTGAAATACATACAAAATTTAGTTAACTCATTTAATAGAAAATATATCTTTACCAGCCGCACTTACAAGCGGTGGTAGGAGACTACTCCGTAGGACTCCTTTTCAAACTTAAACATTTAAAAAAAAGAAAAAAAAAGAAACTAAAAGGAGTACTACATCTCAGTCTCTCACCTAAGAGGAGGGGTGTTATTGGCAATGATAACCAGCTTGGCTTTTCCCTGACGGAGGGACTTCAACGTCTGCTTGTAGCCCAAGACGTATTTTCCAGATTTCATCACCAAGGCTAACCTGGAGTTGATGCTCTCCATAGCCTTTTTCTGTAATTGTAAATTTCAAAAGAATATTAGTGGTAGGTAAGTGATATACTATATTAATTATAAGTAAATGAACTATAGTTTAATTAAAATTTATCCAGTGTAATCCAGTGTAAATACTATATTGAACTCTGATAATTTGAATTTATAAATTTACACATAAAAATAATTTATGAATTTATAAAACATATTGTCTATACTTCAAAACTATTTGATTAATATTAATAAATAACGCAATATGTTTTTAACCATCTTCGAACACGTGTAATTCTAACCTAATACTAACCTGCTTCTTTTGAGCGACCATTTTGGCGGTTTTGGTGTACTTCGGGCTGTAAAAAGTAAATTTTATATTACTTAAAAATTTATTAGTTTTATGTCTTTAATTCATTTTAAATTAAATCATATAAATCACTCTGTATAAGATATTTTAAAAAAAGAACACTCAAAACGTGACGTACCTCACCAAACTCTGAATGTGAAAGAAACCACAACTCCGCAATGGCCCGCTAGTCGCTACGATATCATATATTCGGGCTCACGGACGTGTGAAGTTTGCTGATAATAACTTCATTCTAATAGTTACCAACATAAGTTTAGCATCTGTTGAAAACTAGGATTACCAACTGCGTTTATTTTAAATCCATATTCTAATATATACTTTTATTATAATTTCCGTTTTCTAATAATTCAATTGATATGATTTTCATAAATTAAAAAAGAAATGTAAAAATAGTATTTAACCATGATTAAAAACAGGACGTTAAGTGTAAAAATTATAAAATTTATAAATTTTCACGTTTCATAACATATACTATTTGCTTTTTTCATACTTCGCTTCTTCGTATTTATATGAAACTTCTAATAATATAAATTTGAATTTTCTTAAAAGTATGTTAAAAATTGTGTGAAAGTTGTTTGCAACCAAAATATATAAGTCCATTTTAAGCGTTTTCGGAAATGTATGTTTGCATACGATCCGTATAACGTTATACAATCAAGTTTCTTCTAGTTTAGCGAAATTTTGTCAATTCAAACGAGTGTTTTTATCCAATACGTCTAACTACTGGATAAGTGGTCCCATGTACTATAAAATAAAAAAATACCACAGCAAATGAAAATTTGGAAGAAAGATTTTTAAGCTTAAATGTATTGAAAATTAATGCTCAGTATAAATATATTGGAAATACTCCTTCTAAAACTAATTAAAAAACAACCTTTAATACTTATATGTTATCTATAATCATATTGTTTTCTCAGTCTGATAGTCACAATATTTATTTAATTACCAGAGTAATACATATAATTGTAATACATGTTAAATCTTACTTAGGCATGATTACATGTCTTAAACAGATAACATTCTATAGAGGTAGACATGCTACCTGTACATAGGTCCGGTACAATAACATTTAAAATTTAAAAATAGTACTTTTTAAGATTGAAAAACTACGAGGCGCAATGAAATGAAATTTTATTAATTTATTCGCAATTAATTAAATTATTCATATTTAATTTTTCCCATAATATATTCTAAAAAAAGTACAAATAAAAAAGCAGTTTTATTGAGCTGAGATCTAATAGTGGGGTTGTTCTTATTATTAAACGTTAAGATAAATTATACTTGATTAGAAAAAATACAGGTTGCATCTGGATAAAGGGCAAATAAATACATTGAAAAACTATAGTCTTCATATGTTAACTATTAACATATCGAATATTTGAAATAAAATATGCATTGTATCTAGAAGATTGTACTATAGTTATCGTAAATAAATTACACAATCTTCATTAAGAGATTGGATAATTTTAATGTTATCGCGTGTACACGTTAACAATAAAGATATTTTTCTCTCAGTATAAAACTGCCCACGGCACTTTTTTGCATTTAACGCCAGCGATAAAAGTTATATTTTTTTACTTTTTATCTTTCTTCTACAAGTGCAATCATTTTTTTATATTTCATAGGTGTATATATGATGTTAAACACTTCTACTGCTACACAACGCATTCATTCTAACTAAAATAGAATGTTAAAAAGATTTATTTTTGCAATAACTCAGGACGTATTCAATTTTTTTCATTTTTTTATTCTTAGCAAATTTTTTTATCTAATTAGCACCAATATAAATATATGCACTATCCGCTATGCGTGCGCTGTTGCGCAAAACTTTGAAAATTTGTAAATGGAAATTGGTTAACTAATATATTGTTAATTGAGCATGCACCCGCACAAATAAATTATTGTTTTTATGTTATTTAACGTCGCTCTGTTTTTTGCCCCTTGCGGTGCTAATCGACGACGGAGGCTTGTGGTGTGTTGGTAAACCGCGCTAATATAAATATCTTATCTAGCATGGATACATTTCCTTAATCCGAACATTTATAAAAATCGAACATTTATAAATATAGAATTGGTACTCTAAACCCAATAAGAAAATGTGGTAGAACATGATCGTAAGTAATATTTAAAATTAAATACTTATGAATTTTATTATAATTTATTGATTTTTTGTTACCTAACATTGATTTATTATGTGCACGCCAATATTAACAAATTATTTATGTATATTTATAAAATTGAACAAATAAAAACATTTATATATGGGCAGTTCTTTGGTGAATTGAGAGGTCAAAAATTTTTTTTCTTTTAAAATCACCTAAATCGCTTCGTAACCAACCCATATGTAATCCTGAATTTTTTCAGATTTTTTTCACTTCTAGTTTTTTCGTGGCAGAGAGTCAAACTTGGTGATTTTAGCATTTTCTGCATTTTTGACCGATTTTGATTAATTTGTAACTCCTCAGGGAAGCATTTTTCACGA
>JAWWEQ010000045.1:18347110-18362902 GCA_035583055.1 Torymus tubicola
TTGATTAACAAAACTATTACAATAAATATACGAAAACTTAATTATTTATTAAAAAATACAATTATTCAGATTGAAAGGAAAATTCTTATTGGGATGGGAATTGAGATGGTTTTATTCATACTCGTAGCATCGTTTGTTTTGATTAGGCTAATTAACCCGAGCTCCCACAATTCCATGAAATACATATCGGTTTGTTGACTTATTTTGAAAAATGTTTTGAAAGTGTTTTGTATAGTTTGTTATGTTTGCTTACCGGGTGCAAAGCAATATATTTATATATATTTAGACGGACCTGCTTTGCGCACGCTCTGATCTGAGTGTGTAAATCTACTTATTGCTTTGCGCACTGAAAACAAGCATGAGAAGCAGTGTTTTGCGCACACTGTGTTAAAAAAAATATATATGTATAATATTCAAAATAAATACTTACTCAAGTTTAAATTACCAAAAAAATTATTTTATCATAAGTACAATTAAGGAACTTTTTCTTTTTTTTCTTTGATAATGTATATAGATAACATTCAAAAATATGAAAATGAGACAGCATGCCATTACGCATAGATTTTTTTTTATTATTTAGAAGTAAGGCCGACTTTATCCCAATCGGGAAGGAGTTTATGGGCCATGGTGGTACGATTTTCGGATACGTATTTATCTATATGTACACATAAGATTTATACATGCGCGCGCAATCAGCATCACTGATTTAAAGTCGTAGCATCCCGAATAATGATCACTCGGTCTACACATTTTATTTGGATAAAAACTGTTTGATATCGAGCTTACAGTTTTAAAATCCTCGTTTCATACGCATAAAAGTTATTTATTTATTTTTTTTTGTTAGAGGAAAAAAATTATCATTTTTAAATTAGTGAGCACTTGATTGACAAACGTGCACAAATGTAGTACCTTATTTACAACTGATTAAATGAGGATATTTTGTTAAACAAGCATTTTTTTAAATAAAAAAAGGATAACAAAAAATAAATTTAAAAATTCATCAAAATTAATAAAAGTAATATCAAATAATTATTGAATTTAATTTTAAAAAATTTAATTAATAAATGAATAAGAACTGTTATAATTCATTATTATTATTATACTCTAGCTTTAATAATTTCTACATTGAATGTTAGAAAAATTTACATAATTTTCTCAAGTTAGTATTATAATTAGCTTTTGAGTAAAATAGACCAGGCATTTCATATTGATAAAACTTGAAAGATTGTTGTTTTTAAAATATTTTATTTATTCTTTTGATTAATCAGGTACTTTATAAGTATAATTAATGTAAAAAAAGATTAAGTTATTTAGTTTGTTATTTTAATATCAATATAAAATATAAAATTTAATATACATGTAGATCAAAATATAGTCTTTATAAACATAAATATATCATTTCATTTTTCAGACATTTAAGAATATACAATTATGGTCCTCAGTTGAATCCCAAAATGTTTACACTTGTTTGAACATTCTCTTGCATGCAGCTCTTTCAACAGCTAAATATGATTTCATGGTTTTGTTCAGTTTATCAATTTCTTTTGCAATTTCTTTATTATTAGGATCTAAATCAAGTGACTTTTTCAAATCTTGTAATCCTAATTCATACTCATTTAAACCAATATATGCTTTCCCTCTGCGGAATAGTGCTTTAGTATTATTTTCTTCTATAGCTAGAACTTGATTACATAAATTTAAAGATTCCCGGAACATTGACTGATGACGTTTAACTGCTGCTAAATTAAGTAATATAAATATTTTTAAGTCTCTGATGTCTGTATCTTTCTCAGAAACATCTGTTGTCTTTATCAACCAATCATAATATCTCAGAGCTTTTCTATATTTCTTTTCTGCAAGAGCATATTTCTTTTCTACAAAGTAAGTATTACCAACATTTTTAATTTTCTTAACAGCATCTATAATATTTTCAGTTGTAATTTTATTTGTATCTGAGATAATACTCCAGTCTTCAGGATATGGAGTATAAACATCTTCACCTTCATTATCTTCTAAATGCCATTTATCAGCACCAGTTAATTCTCCACTCTCTATTATACAAATTTCTTGTTGGGGTTTATCATCAATTGTAGGAACTTCACTTAAATCTTGCACTACTCCCATACCTCCCAAAACTTTTCCAAAAACAACATTTGACTTATTAAGTTGAGGACAAGAAGCCATTGTAATAACAAACTGTGAACCGTTTGTGTCTGGCCTTCCTTCATTTACCATGCTCAACAGACCTCCCTCATTATGAGGCATTTTTAAACTTTCATCTTCAAAATAAGTTCCATATATGCTTTCACCACCACTGCCATCGAAATTGATAATATCTCCACCTTGTACCATTAACTGCCTAATCAGTTTGTGAAAATTAGATCCTTTATAATGCAAAGGTTTACCATTTTTACCAATTCCTTTCTCTCCTGTACATAATGCTCTGAAATTTTCTGCTGTTTTTGGAACTTTATCTTTAAAGAGTTCTATAACTACTCTTCCCATTTTAATATTACTTACAGCAATATCAAGAAAAACTATTGGGTTATCTGTAATGACTTTCATTTTGAAAAATAATACAACAACCACTATTGTTTAATGAAAACAACTATTGTTTAATAATATAGTTTTTTCTTGATAAACTGGTTGGTGTTATATACTATTAATATTTAAACTATACTATATTTTATTAACTTTGTCTAACATTCAGACAGGACACTTCTTCGTCTATCTTTTCTTGCCGCCGGTGTGGTTGCTTATGAACTTTGTAAAGTTCCTTCTATTACAACAGACTGAGCGCATGCGCGCTAATCGGTGGGACGAGGCAACCCTCAACCGCGTAGCGGCAGGAGACATCTAAATGATAATTTAGACATTTTAGATAGACTGACCGACTGAGGTTGGGTTATATTTTCATCATATGGTTAGGTTGGGATCATAGTTATATGTCTAGTTTCAATTATACTTATTTATTCCACAAAACAAAAATTGATGATTTGTTTTGCAAGTGTATTCTATATAACTAGTCATATTACAAAATACGTGTTAAATAGTTTGTAATGTTCAATACCTTATTATTATAAGCTTAGAATTTAAAGTGTTTTCATAAATTTATCAAATCATTACAGTTAATTGTTTTGTTTACATATAGCTTATTGAGTTTAAACTGTTGATACTTTGCTCCGCTGATCATTTTCTCTGCAAATATAGTTTAAAATATTATTTTAAATAAATTCTTTACCATATTGCTTTTTTATAAGTATGTAAATATTAAAATCAAACATAAATAATTTTTTTTTAAGTCTCAATACTTAAAATATTTGCTATGTATTTATAACAGTTAAAACGTTTAATTTCAGAATATTTTAAAGTTATAAGATGGAACTAAAGTGTGCTTTACAAAATTATGCTTGGGGAAAGCAAGGCATCGACAGTATGGTAGCTACTCTTATGAAATCATCAAATCCTGAATTTAGTCCGAAAGAAGGTACACCATATGCCGAACTTTGGATGGGAACACATCCAAATGGACCCTCGTTTATAAAGGATAAAAATATACCTTTAAATGAATTTCTACTAGATCATCATCATTATCTTGGTGCTTCAGTAGAAAATTTATTTGGCCCAAAATTGCCTTTTTTATTCAAAGTATTATCTGTAAGAAAAGCTTTGTCAATTCAAGTTCATCCAAATAAGGTATAAACTATAAGTTTTTGTTTTTTTATTCATATTATTTATTTATATGCAATTGAAATTCTATTTTGTATCTGTCAGGAACAAGCAGAGTACTTACATGAATCACAGCCAGAAATTTATAAAGATGCCAATCATAAGCCTGAACTGGCTGTAGCATTAACACCATTTGAAGCACTTTGTGGTTTCCGTCCAATGTCTGAGATAAAAAATTATTTAAGGTCTGTCCCAGAACTTAGGACAGCTATTGGAGAAAGTAAAGTAGCCCATCTAGCTTCAAGTGATGAAGCAACAATGCAGAATGCATTAAAAAATTGTTTCTCTAGTCTCATGGCACAAGAACCTGAAGTCATAGCACAACAATTAAGAAAGTTACTTGAAAGATTATCAAATCTTGGTATTTTATTCATTATTTTATAAATTCAATTTTGTAAAAATATTATTTTTGTTTAACTAAATGATCTTATTATAGATCAAACAACAAGGCAAATGTTAAATGCAAGTCTTCTTGAACAACTACATTCTGATTATCCAGGTGATGTTGGCTGTTTTGGTATTTATTTTTTTAACTATGTCACACTACAACCTGGAGAAGCAATGTACCTTGGAGCCAATGAACCACATGCCTATCTCTACGGAGGTCAAAATTTTGTAATTTGAATTTTCATAATTTTTATATTAATTATACCATATTTCAAAAAATTAAACTTAAATTATAGATTGTGTAGAATGCATGGCTTGCTCTGATAATGTTGTTAGAGCAGGTTTAACTCCCAAAATGAAAGATGTTGAAACTTTAGTTGATATGTTATCATATACATGTCAACCAGCATCAGCCAAGAAGTTTCAGGCATCCAGAGAAGATGAATGTACTGAAACATTTAGACCACCAATTGAAGACTTTGCTGTTGCTAAAATTACTGTAAGTAATGTAACCTCAAGTAAAAAGAAACTTCATTGAAAATGCCACTTTGCTAATTAAAAATCATTTTTAGATTCCTCCAGGAAGACCAATGTATACTCTTATACCAAGAAGTACTGCAAGCATTTTAATTATTATTAACGGAAAAGCTGAGATTCCAGTTTCACGAATTTTAAATAGAGGATCAGTTTTATTTATACCAGCAAATGAAACTATCAAAATGAAGGTCCTATGTGGCTGCCATCCAATGTTAATGTTCCAAGCTTTCGCAAACTGTTAAGAAATAATTTAATAATACTTTTGTTATGATTGCATTTAAAGGTCTAATTTCAAAGTAAGTCTGAATTTTAAAACAGAGAATGAAATCAAGATTGACATAATCAAATAGAAGTTTGCATTAAATGCATTTATTATTGAAATACTTCCACATTCATGAACGCACATTGTCTCTTTTTCTATATTTTCTCTAATAGATAATGACCAATTTCATAGATATAAATGAATATAAAATACAATGTTATGAAAAATAATTTTTATTATACTATACAAAGTTCTGTCATTCCAACGATACTGTTGCTGCCAATACTTTAAATAGAATTTATTTTTGTACAATCATAAGTTTCTTGTTTGTCCAAAGAATATTTATGTAAGTAGAAAATAAATGATTGCTTATCGTTAAAAAAAACCTAGCTGTATAATTTATTTCTTTGATCACATATGATAGAAACTTTCTTTGTTATTTAGTAAAAATAATGTGTACTAATCTGAGTCATTTGTTTTAGAAGCATCTGTACTTGCAGGTTTGTCTTCTTTATAATGTCTGTACTCTGGTTTCAATTCCCACATGTTTCTGTGAGGATTTTTTAAATTATAATTGCACACTTCATTTAAAATTTCTTTTAAGTAGACCTATAATTATAAATAAAATACTTGAATTTTTCTGTAATGAAATAAAAACAAATTGAAAAGAATAACATTAAACTTACCACTGGCTGCCGTGTAATTTTTACAAGATCTTTTATATTATAATATTGATGCTTTTCAAATGCTTCAAATAGCATATCTAATACAACCTGTTTGTCATCTCGCATTTTCTTACCCTCGGCTTTCTTTTTCTCAGCATATTCAATCTAAAAAGATAAATAATTATTTTAAAATTTTATATATTTTTATATAGAGGATAATGTAATGAATTATATTTGATATAATTTATTTTCTTAAGTGAAAATTAAATATTTCTCACATTATGTTTATGGTCTGAAACAGGTTTGAAGTTTTGAACAGCTCTCTGTAACTGTTGAACTTGTCTTTGCGGTATAGAAGCTTTCTTTATACTTTCACGTTTTAACTTCATATAAGTCGTGTCAGCTAAAAAGTATTTTAGATATTGAAATAATAATATCTGAATAATTTCTGTATAAAATTAAATTGGATTATTTAGAATCAAAGTCTTACCATGAGGACGGCACTCAAGTTTCTGAACAATTTTACCTTCCATAAACAATTTATCTATTTCTGGCACAACATTGTCAGAATTATTAGATGCTGAAAAATTTATTGGTATGAATAAAAACTTTATTAATAAATATAAATTTATGGTTTATTACCCAATCACATTGGATATTAATTTTTTTTACCTGGAATATCAGAAAAAATTCCTAATGTCTGATGAATAACTGTGGTAACGTCAAGTTTATGTTGTTTTGGAATGTCATGTTCTCCAGGTTCTTTCAGAGCTAATGCTGCCTCTGAAAGTCCTAATGTGACCTCTGCTTTTTGTTTGAAGTGTCTAAAATAAACATATTAAGTGGTAATTACAAAATAATATAGCTTAAAAAATGTCGTATTTAATTATATTTTCTTTATTGTTATGAAGTAAATTTTTCGGAAAAAACTTACTTTACTATTTTAAGTTTTGCTACTTCGATATTACCAGGTGCTTTTTGCCATTTATTTTCAATATACTTTGGTACTTTAACCAACCAAATACCTCGATCTGCATTAGTTAGATCTAAATCTTTTTCTGCGTGTGCTGCTGAAGCGGATGACATTTTTTTTCGTTAGTTTACCTACAATAAAAAATAATAACAATGATGAAGTAACAGGTTATTGAAGTGGCACAGAAACCCGTTAATATCACTTACCAAACTATGAAATAACATTTAAATAGAATGATGTTACCGTGTAAACATACTGTGAAATTCACTACACCACTGTTGCTCTCTAATTATATAGACAGAGATGAATAGGATACGCAGACTATAAGCAACCAACTCTGCTTCTTCTCTGCGGCCTGCGCCGCTACGCGTGGTTAAACTGTTTAAAGTGTAGGACTCCGGCCGATCCGTCACGTATACGAGCGTTTGCTATTTGGTGGCGAATGGCGATGCAATATGCACGCGTAAACATACGGTTGTCTCCATCTAGCGTGGGCGCATGCGCTCGCTTCTCTAATTGGTAGTCGTAGATCCCCGCGCCGATCTTGCCCAAATTTAAAAAAATTAAGTTTGGCCCACATTATAGCAACATTGTTAAAATGTTAAAATAGATAATTTAAACGAAAAACTTACAACGAAAAAATGGCAATTATAGTTAAAGGCAATATTTAACTAAAAGTTGTTTTAACCCTACTGAAAATTTATTGAAATTTGATAACTTTTAATTATTTTTAATGTAATTTCAATAAATTTCAATAAATTTTAATAGATTTTAATTGTCAATTTTCAGCAGGTAATGTTAATCCTGTAAGGAATATTTGTGAAAATAGTATTGCTCCAAAATTCAAAGTTATTACAGATCATTTTAAGAAAATGGGAAATAATGGTTAGAATTCCTACTTTTATCTATAATTATAGGAATTTTTTTAATGCGATGAACTGCTCCCCGATTACCAAAAGTCCCTAGTATTTTTTTTTATATTTGTGTTAAATGTTAGTATTAGATATTTTTGACAAGGATTTTAAAAAGTGTAATGCTCACACAAGTTTAGGATCGAGTTAAATACTAATAGATATC
This sequence comes from Torymus tubicola, assembly GCA_035583055.1. Taxonomy (NCBI): domain Eukaryota; kingdom Metazoa; phylum Arthropoda; class Insecta; order Hymenoptera; family Torymidae; genus Torymus; species Torymus tubicola. The sequence continues at coordinate 18,354,741 of JAWWEQ010000045.1, forward strand.
ACAGCGCAATATTCCTACATAAACAGAGTTTATTGCAAGTTCATCAGGTTTATAGTTATTTTTAAAATTACATTCTTTAAGATCAGATCATTTTAAGGATGTATATTTCTAATCGGAAGAATATTCAAATTATTAAAAAGATCTTCGTAAATGCGTAAAAATTAGTTATATTTAACAACAATTTTATTTTCAAAAGTATTATGAAGTGTAATTAAGATACTTTTTGAAAAATGAATTTATTTAAATTTTTACACTAAAGGTTAAAATTATTAATCAACTATCATTTTATTACGTTACTTTATTATAAAAATGCTAAAATATATATAATACAAAAATATGTTACAAAATTTATTCTTCATCTAAAAGAATCTTATGTATAACTATTCAAGTCGTTAATAGTACTTTTCGATACACTTGTGAGAAATATGATTTTAGCTCGAGTGTGAGTTTGTCACAAGTATCAAACATTATTTTATGACACTTCGTGCGTTAAGTGCCATTTTTGAGCACGCTCGTTTTGGCAAGTGTGCAAAAAAGTGACACTTTACGCACAGTGTGTCATAAAATATATTTTTCATCATCTCTCATTAAATCTATAAATCATTGCGCGATTGTAGCCGCACAGAGCTGCAATATTGCTCGAGGGATGCCATCGAGCATCAATCACCGCCATCCCTCGAGGTGTGCTTAAGCAAGATATTTCAGTTGGAGTCCATTCGAACATGTATGAGCTTTCTGTGAACGTCAGTAGTCGTGGATTAACTGGATCCCATTTAATTCCTGTAATTACGAAAAATAAACATAATAATGTTAATGTTAAAATACACATGTAAATAATGTTAAATATTATTTGATGACAAAAAATGATAAATACCGGAAATAACTTTTTGATATATGATAACGTCTATGCCTTTCGTGTCGAGGTCCCATATCCACAGGGTTTCAGGATAAATCTTATGCCTGATGGACAAGTATTGCCCACATGAACTGAATTCCATAATGTCTATTGTGTTGATAATAACTGATGCTGGATCACCTCCGATCAGTAATTCATTTTTAACGATGGGAATGTTTACGGGCCTACCACCTACTTCTTCCACTGCGAATGATTTTAGTACAATGTAAAAGCGCTATTTGTAGAAAATAATTATAGTTTGAATAAAATAAATAATTTGTTATATACTTACAAATATGTTTTTCGTTGGAAGCAGTTGTCCTCTCGCTCTCTCTGTTTGAATCTCTACACTCTTTGATAATACATTCTTTAAAAACGCGTATTAAATAATTACCGCCTTTTATCACAGGTTCCAATCTTAATTGTAAAGTAGGATTCCAAGTCACGGAATTTAGAAGAACGACCTGAAATAGTAATATTTTGAATAATATATCTACTTTTTTTTAATAATAATAAAAGGAAATTAGTTATGTATACCGTCTCATTGTGACCTGATACGGCTAGTAATTGACCGCTAGGTATCCATTTGACCATCTCTAATCCCCGCAATTTTTGATCGAATTCATTGCTTAACATATTCTTTTTCGAAGACGCTTTATTATCGTCTGGATGAAAAATTGCTTCATAACTTTCAGTAATGGTTGAATAAATAATCATTTTCGCTAAACCACTAACGGCGCACCATATGCACATTATTTCACTATTTGGAGACCAGCAAATTCCATCAATACCAACGAGGCCTTCGCAAATTAGTTTCTAAGAGAATATAATGTTTAAGAATAGAATTGAAAATAACTTATTTATAACATATAATGGATAAATAAAAATTCAAGAAAACTGTTAATAATTTATATAGTGTATTTAAATTTTTTGAAAATATTATATTTTTAAGAATCTTAAAAGTAAAAATTTTAAATAATTTATGAACAAACAAAATATAGAAAATCGTAAACTACGTTATATTTTTTTAGTTATAATCTAAGTTTTAATTGATTAGTAAAATTCTGTGCAGCAATTAATCACACAATGCGGGTAAGGGGAAACACGTACTGGCACTTCTTAATGAGCTTATCTTATGGCGAATCAGTTTTATTTGTATTTCGCGCTACTCTCACGATCAGGGTGTTTGACCAAATAGCGCGAAAATGTATTATACTTATTTGAAGTGCTGACAACTACTTAATTGTTGATTCAAAAACAGCTGTAGCTGTAGATATATGATAATCAAATTGAAACTTGGATGTGATTAGTCTTGCACGTGGTAGTAAAAGAAAAGTTATGACATTGATTCACGAGTAATTTTGATGCGCGAGACGCCGGCGCGTATTGTGAACCGTTGTTTGCTTTTAGGTTAAGTTTCTTAAGTAAAACTGTGAGCAATAACTAGACATAATGGTTAAAACAAGTTATATTAGTTGTGCTTGCAATCGCTTGCCCCATACAGCAGATTGGGGACGAAATAATTTAATATGTTATGCAGCTAATCATGCTATAGCAATATATGATCCAAAAGCAAAAAAATTTGGTTCAGTTTTATCAACATTGCATATGCACACTGACAGAGTTAATGTTGTTCGTTGGGTCAAGCCTACATTCCCAAATCCTGAAACAGAATTTGTATCTGCCTCTTCTGATGGTACTGCTATTATATGGAATGTAACTGACATAAAAAGTGGTTCTTATAAAGCTAGTAATATTTTACGTATCAATGAAGCTACAAATATATGTGATGCTATTTATTTGTCTTCAAATTCATCTGACTTATTGATTTGTACTGGTTCTATCAATGGAGATTTTAGATTTTGGTTAAGATTAGGTGAACAAGAAATTGAACCTATACAAATATTAAATTTTTCTAAAAAATTACCAATTGCAGCAAGATTAGTTTTGCTACCAAAGTTACCTAATGGTAGTCCAAATCCACTTCTTCTACTTGCTATGGAAGATTCAACAATAGCATTGTACTGTACCACAACTCATAGTTTTGATAGTACAGATGAAAAGTAAGCAACATTTTTTTATATTAATTTATTATGCTATATTATTTAAATAATAATTATTTCATAGAATGAGTTTATGAACTTTTATAAAATTATCATTTAAATAGATGCTTTTAATATAATTTAACATTTTTTAATCTAGACGAGTTGGAGAGTTTATTAAGACACAAAGTTTAATTGGTCATGAGGATTGGGTAACAAGCATTGATCACGTTTTGACTGACTCTCAAAATATATTTATCGCATCTGGATCTCAAGATAATACAATACGTCTCTGGAAAATATCACATAATGTTGAAAAAGATATTAAAAATTCTGAAAGTGAAGAATTAAAAGCTAAAAAACAAAACTTTTTTATTCATGATCAAGAATATGAAATTGTACTAGAAAGTATATTAAGTGGTCATGATGCCTGGATTTATGAAGTCCATTGGCATCCACCAATTGAAATCAATGGCAAAATAAGTCAACCTATGAAGTTACTTTCATGTTCATTGGATAAAACTGCAATCATTTGGGAACCAAGTGGTAGTGCTGGTATTTGGTCTGAAAGTGTAAGAGTTGGAGAAGTAGGAGGGAATTCTCTTGGATTTTATGGATGTAAATTTAGTCCTAGTGGCAAAAATTTTCTAACCCATGGTTACCATGGATCATTTCATATGTGGGAATATCATGAAAAATCTAAAACTTGGAATCCAAGGACTGCACCTAGTGGACACTTTGACGGTGTTGTAGATCTTTGTTGGGATAAAAAAGGAAGGTGAGAAAAAAAAATTATAATATTATTTTTCTTTATTATACTTGTATGCTAATATTTTGTTTCTTTATTAGATTTTTACTTACTGCAAGTGTTGATCAAACAACAAGAGCTCATGCTCCTTGGGTACAAGAAGATGGAGAAGAATCTTGGCACGAAATAGGACGACCACAAATACATGGTTATGATATGTCTTGTTTAGCTATTCTTAAACCTAATATATTTGCTTCTGGTGCGGAAGAGAAAGTTGTGCGAATCTTTACAGCTCCATTAACTTTTAAAAATTATTTACAAACAGTAACAGATGATGTTAGTGATTTTGAAACTGCTTCTATGGCAGAAAAAGCATCAGTTCCTGCTCTCGGTTTAACTAACAAGGCTGTTTTAGGTGAAGAATCTGTTGATGAATCATTTAATAATGTCGAAAATTATTCAAGAGATATAAATTATAACGAACCTCCTCTAGAAGAGGATTTAGTTCGATATACACTTTGGCCAGAATTACAGAAACTTTATGGACACGGTTATGAAATTTTTACAATGTCAGCAAGATATGATGGCACAGTGCTTGCCACTGCATCTAAATCAACATCTTCTGAGCATGCAGCAATTATTTTATGGGATACAAAAACTTGGTCACAAACTGAAAAACTACTAGCACATCAATTAACAGTTACACAACTAGCATTCTCTCCTAATGATAAATACTTGGTTTCTGTATCAAGAGATAGACGATGGAGTCTTTTTATTCATAAAAATGAGAAATATGAATTATTAATTACAAGTCCAAAAAAGGATAGTCTTCATACACGTGTAATTTGGTGCTGTGCTTGGACAAACGATTCAAAGTACTTTGCAACTGGATCTCGAGATGGGAAAATTGGAATTTGGAGCACAAATATTGATACAAATGCTCAACTTCTACCTATCACTGATTTACATATAAGTGATGCTTCTATTACAGCACTTGCTTTTGCACCACTTAATACTACAGATAAATTCCTATATATATTAGCTATCGGCTTTGAAAGTGGCTGTATAGATATCAGAAAAATTCAACAAAAAGATAATCAAGAGTATGACTGGGCACAAATTGCACTTTTGAATTCATCTACAGCTCATCATCTGACAGTAAAAAGACTAGCTTTTCGACCAAAACATAAAACTCAAAAGAAAAATATTATACAACTGGCAAGCTGTGGGTCTGACAGTATTGTGAAAATATATGATGTCCTGTTAGATTAACTCTTATCTTAAGTAGCTCAATAATTCAACATACTTTTATAAATATCATACAATTTTTATAAGCATTTTATAGTAATGGATTTGAAATATAAAATGTTTAATTTGTATATAAGCAGCACTTACCCTACTAAGTTTCCAGTCTTTTGTCTTGTAAATATCTACATTATCTTCTCCATTTTCACTAACTATAACAGCTAAGTATTTACCATTTGGACTGAACTCGACTCCTTTAACAGCACTTGATTTTAAATTTGGAATATAACTAACACTATGATCAATTAAAGACCAAATGCATAATTGCACCTATAAAAATTGTATTTGCTTTATTTAATATTATGTACTTTTTAATTACTATATAATGAGAATTTAATTAAATGTTTATTTATATATATATATATATAAACTAATCAAACATTTGAAAAGAATTTGAAAAATTTATAGCATCAATTATTATATCATAAAAATAGATGACTTTTTTCTGACAAAAGCTGTATTAAAAATTATAACAAATTCTATGAAATATTTACTTTTAAGTCTGCAACAACTACAATGTTTTTGCTATCTGGAGTCCATGTGACACTTTCAAGACTAGAACTACCTTCTATTAATTTGAACTTCCAATCAGGATAACAGATGGAAAAAATCTGGATAATAACTTTTTTAATACTGTAACAGAGGATATATTCACTATCTGGTGACCATTCTATTTCCTGAAATATAATTAAATTCAGTTTCATTAAAGTTTGAACTATAGAAAAAGTCAATCTTTTGCTTTAGACATATAAAACTATTTAAATTTAATATGGATTATAATGAAGTTTGTCAAAAAAATTAAATTACAACAATAAATATGTGAAAATTTGATGTGTCTTATAAAAAAAGTTTTTTTTATAATAAATTTAAAGGAATAATTTGAGTGACACTTATGAATAATCAAAAATATAGTATATAAATTATATTTTCGTATACTATTTTCAAAAGGTAAATAATTTTTTTAATACTTAATTTTTAAATATAAATTATGTATAAACGAAAATATTCGAATTTGTAAACTAACCTCAATTATATCGGGGAAAACAAATGTCAAGTAGTTATCAAAAGTTCCTGTATTTTTAATAAGCAGATTAGCTTGATTAGCGGCAGCCAAAAATCTGCCATCTTGTGAAAAACTGCAAAGTTGTTTATTTATTCGGAATATTTCACAACTAGTATCATAAGCCATTGCACTTTTGGCGCTCGATCAACTTCAGCATGTACAAATATTACCTATCACTGCGTCAAACGCGCGGTAACGTAAATAAACAGCGGTGTTATGCGCTCAAGGGATGCTATTGGTTGATGTCAATTACCATTAATGAACAGAACGCCATCTAGATATAGTGTCAAAAAAAATTTTTTACAATCACTTATTATTTAAAAATCGAATTTTCGAACATGTATTGATGTATTAGGTGGTAAAGAAAGAAAACCTTTACAACTTTAGTCAGTAAGTCTATTTTTTTAGAGAAATGCGGGAGCATGCTAACTATATATAACGTTCACCGTACGTTTGCTTTTTCTCCACAAAATTCTATATTATTTGTTTATACAAGTGCAAAGACTGGGTTACAATTAAATAATTTAAAGTTTTTAAATACACTTTAATTAATAAAAACACTTTTTGAATAATTGCGGTTGTAGAGTTTGTACTGAAACTTTAACTATATAAAAGCAATTTGAGTTTCGCGAAATTATGTTTATTTAAATTTTAATGTAGTGTTGTGTACCTTTTTAACAATTGTATTAAATGAAAAAAAGTTTGTTATCTTTTTAAAAATACTACATGAATGTCGTACTAAAAGTATAAGCAGCTATTGATAGTTGTATGCGCACATGAACTGATGGTACCGGGTCTTTTCACCTACTAACAAGCTTTTGAGTTCTACACTGGTGTAGAACGAGAACTATTCAACCCTCTTTCCGCGATATATATATATATATATATATATATATATATATATAAGATCCGCAGCAGCGCGCCAAAGCCACTTGTGATTCAAGAACTGCAATTCTATTTTGAAACACTCAAGATTTGAAGCATACTTGTTTGAAAAACTTTTAGATTTTTATGAAATTAAAGTCAATTAATAATGAAAATGGGTTTAATTAAAAATACAAATCTTTTTTTTCATAAGAGTCGGTATGCGCTAATCATTACTGAAAGTAACCGATATCTTCAAACTTAATGACTATGCATATTGATTTACCTCGAATCAAGACACATCGAGATAAATATTGTAATAATCATCATTACTTTCGAAATCATCCTTATTCTATATTAGTCTTCTGAATTTGATGCTTGCTCCCTTATATAGAGTATATACTACTGTATATATGCTCTACGTAGTGTATGCTCTAAGCTTGCTCCCTTAAAGCTTGTTTTATAGTACGTATTATATATGTTGTTATATTAGAAACTGGTTAATTTTGTATCTTTAAATATTTGCAATACTATACAAAATGTTATTTGCGGCGCAATTAAATAAATATTAAAATAATATTAAAGTTTTATTTTTAAAAATCGAAATCTTTTATTTTTAAAATAATTTACGTTTTAAACGAATACATAATGTTTATTTAATTAAGAATATTAAACAGTGATTTAATGTAATAATTTAATATTTATTTGGTAAAATACAATTGTCACATCCTTTGTATATGTAAATACTGAAAATTTTTGAGTGATTCTATTCGTAATTTTTATTGAAAGATTATATCATGTCGCATTATAAAAAAAAAATTATTAAAGCTTGCGCTATTCGATCTCATTTTCTATTATAGTTATCGTGTTAGGATGTAAAACAACTTTTTTTTATTATTTCATTTTTCTTCAAAGGTCTGATAATTGTAGAAATTAGCTTGATTTTTTCTAAAAGTCTTTATGTTGATCTATTTAGATAAACGACGAGATAGACATACTTATAATACGCGGGTTACATATATATATAAATATGACATATTGTAAATAGTTACCTCAAATTGAACTAAAAATTGACTGATCCAAATCTATTTACGCCAATTAAGGTACTGTGTGTATATTGTTTTAAACATTTTATGAATAATATAGTTTTCAATGTTTTTATTTAATTAATTATTTACGTAAATTGGCTTTTTTATGATTTTTAAATATTAAGCATTCGTTCGCCAACCGTAAGGATAATTCCGT
>JAWWEQ010000045.1:18363002-18386987 GCA_035583055.1 Torymus tubicola
TTTTGTTATTCGTTGGCCCAAAAAATTGACCAACCGTTGCAGTTAAACCATTTTGGTTGGGTTATTTTCTACCAGGGAATTGAAGTAATTAATATTAAAAAATACTCCCATTGTAAAATTTCTACAAAATTTAAGACATCATTTTTACTTGAAGCATTGTAGACTATATAGTTGAACGATTTTCGCTGTATTCCTGTATATACATGTTAAATATTGTACATTCTAATGTATTCAACATTATTTGAATCTGCTAAAATCTGCCTTAACCATGAATAAGATAAAAAACGAAAAATTCCAAATGAGGCACTATAATTGTCAAATTTACATGTGTATATACCAGCCCAGTATAACGTGTACGTTATATAGAAACTTAATATCCCTGTATTCCGAACGCGTTTCTCCACACTGTCAATTACTCACGCGCGTCCAAATACATGTAGCTTTCGTAGAAAAGTGACATACCAAGAAAAAATACACATATTTTTCTGAAATAAAAAGAAATTTATTTAAAATAAGGTCCATTTCGCGGGTCGATTTTTTTCTTTCGATTTAGGTTGTCCTACAGTAAAATTAAAAAATCTGCAACATAACTGATCGATTTCTCGAAAACACAGTATAACTTTGCCCTTTATATTTTATAAGATTTTCTTCGATTTCTTCGAAAAAAAATCAGTACGTACGAAATGATCTCTTATTCTTAACTGACCGCTGAGATGACCCTTTTTCCTATCCAGCTTTCAAGATACCTTGTTTTTATATCGGAGCGACACATTATACGCGCGAAAATTCGTGCTTATGTATACACTCAGGACAAAGGTATACGTGCAAATTTTTTAACGAGAGTCGCTCATACGAGTAGAGCTGTCGCATATAGGTGTATAATATATAAACAGTCGCGCGCTAATGTAACTCTCGCGAAAACGAGCAAGAGTATGAGTGAAGAGGCAGAGGCCTGAGCAGTAGGTATAGCCAACGGCGGCCGTTATTATATCGAGAGATGTATCCCCTTGGGCAGCAGCAGCAGCAGCCAGCAGTCTTCGGTAACACGATAGTAATTACTGGCTGGGCATAATTAGTGGAGCATAATTAAAGGGGAACGAAAGATGAACGATATCGTCTGTCGCTCGTTAGCGGACAGTTTTGCCGCACACGTGCACACGCGCGAACGTTGCGCGGCCTCCTCTTTTACGCTATATACTCGTCTATATGTATACCTCTTGGCGCGTAGCTTTCCTATATAGTATATACCGAGAAGGTGTATTATATATATATGTGTGTGTGTGGGTGGTGAGTGACATTTCGCATGGATTATTTTTTGTTTGCGACTTCTGTCTTTTTCGCCTGGGCGAGTGATATAACTTTATGGATTCAATAGTAGGAAGAAGCTTCTTCGTTGTTATATATATTGGTGTTAGCGTTGGTGCAAAAAATGAGCTTTTAAGAATATTCTCTGATACATAGTGCACAATTAATTACAACTTGAATTTATTAATGTCAGGGTTTTGTCGAATAAATAAACTAAAGAACGTGTAAAAGTTAAGATGTGATTTCACTTCAGTTACATAAGTTATATTCACCGAGATTTAAAAAAACAAACTAGAAGGACCACAATAGTTATACAGAAATAAGGAGAAAATTAACAGAATTAGCTTTAAATTTAGCCTTGGCTTTGTTTAGAAATTGGTTCTTAAAAAAATTACTACAACCAATTAAAGCAGCGTATATATAAGAAAATGATTCGATATTTATCTTGTTGTCTTCCTGATAATTTTAGTCATTTTTTAACGCGCCATCGATTGATAATTATTTTTTTAACAAATATGTATTTTTATCGAATCAAAGCTTAAATTAAAGCTAGTTCTAAGCTTTTCCGCGATTCGCGCGATCGCAGATATTAATAATTAATGTTAAGGGTAAATTTACACTTCACTTAGGTCGAACGTAAACTTAGATTACATCAATATATCAGACATAATTATTTCAATAATTTAAATAATTGCGAGAAAAATACATTTTTATTATAAATTTTAAATATGCGAAAACTACTTTTGTAATTAATATTTTTAACACACACAGAAATCTCTGATTATTTTTTATTATTTATAAACATATATACTAAATAAATCAGCTGGTAAAGTTCGATTACCAAGATAAGACGTATACGCATATAGGTGCTGATCCAGCAACCGTGGTCAGAGACTTTTTTGGGGATAAACTGTTCCACGATCTATTTGTTACACTAAAGAGCTTAACGAGCCGATAAATTTCCACATTGGATTCCTAAGACAGATCTAGATAACACAGCGATTCGAGAATAAGCAAAAAAGAAAAGAAAAACCAAAAAAAGCTTCCGTGTAGAGGGTGTGCATATAAACAACTGCCAGGGTTAGTATATATACATATATAAGCGTGTGGTGTAAATCCTAGAAAATCCTAGAAAATCACCAAAGATTCCGGGCACAAAGTATATACCGTATCGCCGTATCATTGATCAATCGTGAACATACACCAAACTGGAGATACAAACCACGCAAGCTACTTCATCTTTATACATAATCAGGATCACCGCAGTCAACGAAGAGCTTATATATGTATGTGGTGTCAAGGAAGAGGGTAACAAGTCACGAGAAAGATTTCCAGATATTGCGATTTAAATGATAAATCTTAAAAAAAACAACAATAAACATTCTTAATTTTCTGACTAAAATGTATAATGATTATTAGAATAAGTTACCTTAATATTCCAATCGGTTTAAAATCTGTTATAAAGATTGAGAATAAAGGAATAAGTAACATAAAAAAAATTAGTTTTGTCAAAATTGTTATTCTTTATTGAAAATGTACATAAAAATAGTCGCTTCGATACCCCAATAAAATGTTTGTGGACTTATTCCCATTTTCAAATACGTTGTATAACTGCAGAATAACCGATTTTTTCGGTAAAACCTTTAAAAAAGGCGTATTGAATTTAAAAAAAAAGTAAAAATGACTTTAACTCAATTTTCATAAAAATTGGACTTATTTCCTTCTTCCTTAACACCACAGATATAGCCATGATCATCTCGAAATCGCCACAGTATATATATATACCCCTAACCAACTGAATTGCCGCGCTCGCGGTTTCTCTCTTTTACCTTTCATCTCGTGCACACCTTTCGCACCGATATCGCATCTACAGCGGAAAAAGCCAAAAAGCTATAAGAGTAAGGGAGAGAGATAGAGAGATTCAAGATGCTCGCACTCTTTCCTTCTGCGGAAGAAAGAGAGGAAAGAACGATAAAATCGCGCGCGCCGATTCTCGAACTATTTTTACGGTGTGGCCTAGTGTTCTCTCTTTCTCTCGCGGATCCCTACATATATATATACTCTCACTGTGTGTATATATAGGGGACTAAAAAGTCCTGGCGAAAGATCCCGAGGGGGATAGCCATAGTAGCGGGCGCCGTGTAAGGGGGAGGGACGCTGCTGCCGCGTACTTTTCGAAAGAGAGAGAGCGACTAGCTTTAGATATAGGTATATATATATAGATAGATCCGAACGATTTAGCAGTTTGCTCTCTCTCTCTCTCGTCACCGATGGATTGCGCACGCCGCGAGAACACGGGACAGGCGTGGCGCGCGCAGCGAAATCCCGCGAGTTGTTGATAGGGAAAGAAGTAGATAGAGGGAACAGCCCCTTGACGTCGTCGACGAAAAAAGTGCAGCGACATACACTCTCTCTCTCGTGTGGCCGCACTGCGATGAGCAGGAAAAAAAATAAAAAAAAAAGATTCCACATGGGTGGAGAGAGAGAGAGAAAGTTTTCTCTCTCTGTATATATACGGTCATGATAATTGACGAGCAGCCGGCAATCTTCGGCTTTTTCGATTGGATTAAACGTCGAGGGAGATAGCGCATCGTTTCGTTTTTTTCTCTCTCTCTCTCTCTCTTTCTCTATCCTGATGGGAACGAGCACGCACACCCGCTGAAAGATGCCTTTCTTTCGTTTTTTTTCCTACTATGTCCCTCTCTCTTGCTTTCGCGACATATCCTGAAAGAGATAAATGAAGCGGTCTTCCTGCTTTTTATATTCGCTCAGCTCTCTTATACTACCGCGAAAGTTTGGAATTTTATTTTATTTATATACGCGGAGCGCGAGGTATACGTAAATAAAGCACGGATTTTCGACATTCTACTGTACACAGACGCTCAAAGTAAAAAAAAGTTCGTTCCTTTTCTTCTTCTTCTTCTTTTACTTCGAAATAAAAGCGTTAAAAACCATCGGCACACCCTTACCCCTTGATGATATATACTTTAGGAAAGCTCCAAGACTCAGCAAAACAAGCTGCAAAGACACAGAGAGGAGGAACGAAAAGAAAAAAAAATAAAATCCCTACGTACCCTGACCAATAGAAGGCGGAGTGAGAGATCGCGCGACTCGATCGCTATACCATATATATATACGAACAAGTTTCCCGCACAGCGTAGCTCTGCGAACGACCTGCTGACGCTGTGGCCATTATTCCCTTCGACTGTTATACGCGCTATCGCTACCACCGCCGCGCGTCCCGTAAGCTCTCGTACACATCACACGCGGAATACGTTAAGATTCTTTGTCGAGATGTGTCGATGCTGGCAAATGGCTACACCCCCGTAGCTCTATATATATATACCGACAACGTCCGATCCGGTCGCTTGAAGCTTAACCCTATATACGCAACGATCTTCTTCTTCTTCTTCTTCTTTCTTCTCGTAGTAGAAGCTTAACCTCGATCCTTTCTATACCGATCTTTACCACACACCTTTTACCTTCTATACGCTTTATCGTTCTTGTCAGTTTATACCTAGATAGGCGTTCGTTTTTTGTTTTTTTTTTTTGGCAATTTCTCTTTGACTTTGCACTGCCATCAGAATGTTTGCGGCTGCGGTGGGGATTTTCGGCTGTTTTTCTAACGCGTAGGGGTGAAGAGAGGAGGATGCGGCTGTATTTTTGGGGATCGAGCGGAGAGCGGATTTTCTCTCGCGCACGTGCGATGTTGACTCGAATAAACGCGCGAGCCGGGAAATTGATATGTATACGGATGATAAATTGAAGACAAAGAAATGAATGGGCCCCGCGCGCGCGCGGCGGGCAAACAAACTATGAATATAAATGCGCAAATAAATAAATAAATAAATAAATAAAAGTCACGCGCGACGTCGCACATATATATATATATATATATGTCGGTGCAGTGAACAAACAGAAACGGTTGCGCGTTATATATATATATATATATAACGTTTTTCATATATTTTCGCGATAGTATGCAATGTATACCTAGGTATTCATATATATATATTATAGTATACAAATTGTGCCGTTGGATCGTTTTTAAATTTTCGCAATTATGTATATCACTCGAGCTTACATTATATATATATATATATATATATATATATAGTTGAAATGGAATGAACAAAACCTGGTCGAATCGTAAATATTCCCAAGCCCATTAAAGAAAGTTATACGACCTATACTATTATACATATAGACAAAAAGTAAAGTATAAAGTACACTACCCCCTACTTTCGCAGGAAGAAGAGAGAGAGAGAGATCTACTCGGCGTGGTGCTTTGATTTATACACCCCGTAATTTAATAGCCAATTGCAAATCTAGGGCTAATTTACGGTAAGCGAGAGCGAGCGAGAGCGAGAGAGAGAGGAACTTGCACACTCTCTTCCTCTTTCACTTGGTATTGATATCCCCACGCCGGGCTATTTCGCCAAAGTCCCGGGGATTCGGAAAATTCGGGTAATTTATCGCCGGCTGTATATACGCGCGCTCGCGCTCTTCCTACTAAATAAGGGTGGCTGCGTGGAGCGCGCTATCAACCGCGCCCGCCCGCGAGTAGTATACGGCTCTGCATGCTGTGCACCTTTCTCTCTCTCTCTCTCTACCCCGCGCGAATTGTTTGCCGGTTTCCGCCCACTCTCGGCATCGTTATCGAATGTATGTGTGTCTGTGTGTATTGGGAAAACGATGATGACATCCGCGTGCGTATATAGTGTGTGCTCTGCGAGCGTGAGTTTGTGTCTCACTCGCTCTAATGTTATTCAGGAGCTGGATTAAACCGTGTATAGCGGTATATATATACATAGATACTTGGCATTCGCAATCAAACTCTAGCGTGTCGCGCTCTTTTACTCTCCGCGCGATTCGCGTCATCTTTATCGCTCGCGTGTGGTGGTTTCTTTTTTTTGCCTATCTAGTACGGGGAGAGAGAGAGAGAGAGAGAGAGAGAGAAGTAAAGAAAGAGGGAGAAAAGAGTATGTATATATGCATGTGTATGTGTGTATATATAGTCGATCTGCGTAAAACGAGCGCGCGTGGTTCGAATCTCCCTTTTATTGCTTTTGACCGCTCGCGCGTTTCATCGTTTTTCAATTACGCGGTGGTGCGCGCAAGCGGTGCGCGGTGTATATATATATATATATACACATGTTGTAGAGATCCTTTGGTCGTATGGTGCCACGAGCGAGGGAGCGCAAAAAATCAAAAATATCCTATTTTTTGAGCTTTGATGCACTTGTCGTTTTTGAACTTTGTGTAAAAATCACTGAACTCGAGCGCAGACTCGAACGCGCGCGTGCTGCTATCGGGAAAAATCAAATTTAGTGCACAGCTCTGTAACCGTGTATACATGCCGTTGCACGCCGCACGGCCACACTGTTGTATACAATTGCTTGAAAGTTATGCCTATGTGATCGTACGTATATATATGGTGTTTCAACAAAACTGTGGTGCTGTTGCACGCGTGTACCGAGGTATGGGTATCGGTGTTACCGGTTCGAGTGTAAGAATACAATTGACGTAACGATTGATGAAAAACACTATGGAAAAATGACTGTGTAGCACGATGTTGTTGTGCGGAACTCGTTCGTGTGTAAATAATTTCAAGAATCTCTATTAAAACATGGTAGATAAAGAGCTGAAAGCTCTTGAAATTCGCAAATTAACGATATTATTGATTTGTTTGAATCATTGTTTGGTGCATTGTAAATTTGTTTCTGCAAATGCTAATATTTAAAACATTCTATGTTGTTTTTTATTAGAAGTCTTTTTATGAACAAAACATTTACTAATGAGCAACAAAGTCGCTCCGACAGGAATGGAGATGGTCCGTCTACTGGAGGTGTTGGTACTGGTGTTCAGACCAGAAGGTTTGTCTTCGGAGCAGAATGTGCTCGAAAATTTCGAAGTAAGGTATAAAGTTTTTCGCGTGTGAGCTGATTGGCTACTGTAAGGGTATAGCGGCAAAATGAGTAGGTGTTTTTTTGGACTTACTTTTTTGGCTACCGGGGAAAAATGGTGACGATTTAAAAAACGAATAAGTTTTCAAAATGTATATATACATTGAGATTACAGAAAAATAAAAATGATCCTACATGAATCTTAATGGGATTAAGCAGTATTAAATTATTTTGTAGACTAAATAATTAAAACATAATTCATTCACTATATTTTTGAAGATATAATTCTTCAGATATCTCTAAAGATCTAAGATTACGGAACAATTCTATAACACTCCGCGTATGTTATAGAAACGTCAAAGTAGAGCGATGGCGATTTAGTCACTTTTTTTACTTCTCATGTAATTTTAATATACTTTTTCAGCATATATGATATCGTACTAAATATTATTATGCAATACGATTTTTATAACATCCAAGTGATTAAATCGGATAAAACGCCAACGCAAAATCTCACCTATATGAATCCATCGCCACGAACACTGTTCGACAACGAAATGATACCTCCAACGTTATCCTTATACACGGCCACTTATTGACTTGCCATACATCCCAAAAATGCAAATACCATTCTCAGAGTCCTATATATATACCCCTATTGTCTCGCGTTCGCAACGACTTCATTTCCTCGGGTCGTTTGTCAATTGATACTCGAACCTTCAGACACACATACATATATACATACATGCGACCCCCACGAGGATCGCATACTTTTTGAGCGCTTTTTAATCTGGAGTAACGCCGGCTGATTCACGGCCTCCACCTCTCCCCGCTATATATACCCCGCCTCCGCACATAGGGTGTTATAACGATTTTAATTTACGTAAGAGCAGAAGGACATTTTATGGATTTATAGACTAAATTTTTTTGCGCGATTAAAAAAAAAAGAAAAAAATACGCGGATAACGTTCGTTATATATCGGGTGGTATATATGAAGGGATGGTGCGGGAAGGGGGATGCGCGAATGTAATAAACGAGAAATACCGTGGTCGTTTGCGTGAATTGTCGATTGGATTAATTGATTTTGTTGTATTTTTCGCCCTGAAGTTTTTAGTAATTACCTTAAGAGATTTCTGTATCAATACGTTATTTTCAAGATTAAAAAGAACAACAACAACGTGTATACGTTGCGCTTCGGAAAAAGTATTTTTATTCGTCGAATTACTTTTAAATGTATTTATACAATACACTGTTTTTCATTATATTTGATTTTTTTATACATTGGAATATAAGAACGACATGCCGAATGGAAATTATTTTATACTTTCTAAACTCGCGTTGCTTTCAAACGGAATTTTATTTTCCATTTTAAACAAAGAATTTGAAAAAATCCCCCGTGCAAAGCAAAACATTGCGTTCATATATATACGTATATAGATTCTGTGGTTGCAGTATCGTATTAGAAAAACAAAAACCAAAAGCTCAGGCGTGAAAGAAATTGCCAAATGAAAAATCAATACACATAGTCGCCGAGCCGTAAGAAAAGACAAAAAAAAAGAGTGTGTGTATGTGTATGCACTGTGCACCCATCCATATACGTATAGATCCTTTCGCAGAATTTGCACTTGCAGTCGCTCCCCTATACATATACGCACACACGTATACATCCATACAAGCAGAGAAAAATTGACTGCACCTTTACGGGTTGCGCAAGTTAATCCGTAAAAACAATTGACGAAAAATTCCGAAGCCACCTATATATAATATAAAATCTACTCCCTTGCACGCTCCCAATCTCGTCCTTCTCCCTGTATATATGTCGTTCAGCAAAATAGCTCCTACATATATACCTATACCTCCCCTTTGCGCGTACGTGTGCATACTCCGCTCACGTGTGCCTCTCTCTCTCTCTCTCGTTCCCGCGAGCGAGTCGAGAAAATGGCGGTAATAAGGGGTGTCGGGGAAAATGGCCGCCCTGATGAACCCTGAATCGTGGCATTACGGGAACTGATTGCGCTCGGGTGGGGTGTAGATATGTGTTAGTGTGCGTACGTTGGTGCGGAGGAGGTGAATTCTATATATATATACCTATACTATATATCGTCGATGTGCGCCGCGGTCACGTAAAGCGGCTGCTGCTGCTGCTGTGTGGGTGGCGTAGGTGTGAGGAGAGAACGAGCGGCTTTCTCTCGCACTCGCTCGCGCGTGGTAGGTATATGGTGTTCAGAGGCGCGCGGGTGAGAAGGGGTTATAGAGTTAGTTAGCGCGACGTGTGATGTTGTGACGTGCACACGCGCGCGTGAGGGAGAAAGAGAGAGAGAGCGAGAGAGAGAGAGAAAGAAAAGCGTGAGGTTAGGAATGCCAAGTTGTTCCTCCCTCCCGTACCGCGTCCACCCTCGCGCGTTGAGTTATGGCTGTCGACGCACGCTTGGGGAGAGAGAGAGTCGCGCGGAATTATGATCGCAGCGTGCGTCTCGTGTCGTTCATTAACGCAGAGATTCAGGATTATGTATATATACGTAGATACTGCCAGAGCTGTATGTATATATATACTCGTGATGTGCGCTTGTGTGGATATATGCGAATACACGAAGTCGTCGAATTTTTTCATAACGCTATTATTTACGGACTTGAGGTCGAAGAGAAATATGAAATATATCCTTCGTATACACTTGAAATTAATTACAGTCACTTATAAGATCTTCATCTTTCTTTCTAAAAGCGGTATACCTCATGATTCAATACAACCCGAAGCCTCTCCCTCTCTCTCTCTCATCCTCATTGTACCGCGGACAATTGAATTACGAATTGCGACCGAACATTTACGGTATAGGTACGTTCGTGTGTACGGACGTGTACTCGCACACCGCCCCTCAATGATTAAGCGGCCTTAACGAGCCGATACAATGAGCGAGACACAACGGCCTCGTGTGGCACTTTTATTCGTGTGGTAAAGCGACACGTCCTGGATAATTCATTCCGCGCGTATATAGCGCGCATGACGTTGCTCCTGTGTGTCTTTTCAATAATAAACATTTTCGCGTGACAGACGTAAGAAGCTGGTGGTCGTGCGCAAGTGGCAACGGAGCAAGGTAATGTATAAGTCGAGCTGCGCTGGATTAATAATTGATCGCGGCGCGATGTTATCTCGTAAAGTCAGCGTATAGCGCGCAGTTTATGTCGGTGGATGCGCGCGAGATACGTGCACAGTTCTAGGTTGGGTTAAAGTTTTTCGGTACGGGAGTTTCTTATATGTTGCTGTTTATGTTTGGAAGTAGAAATTTCGTGTATTTCATGACGATGATTTAAATAAAATTTAAGTATAGGTTTTTTATTTGATAATATTCGACTTATATATGGAATACATTTTTAAGAAAAAAAAAAACCACTATCCTTCTTTAAGCTTCTCGCCTACTTAAAACCACTTACCCTCATCCCTCCGAAAAATTACCAACCAAAGCTACTCTTTCAATATTAATCAAAATATAAAAAAAAAAAAAGAAGTAGCGACAGAAGACCTAAGTACCTCGAAGGCTTGCGTCGCTCGCAAGCGATTAGCTACGGGCTGATGGGTGGTGCGCGCGCGCGCGCGCGCGTCTCTCGTCTTGGGGCGCACCTCGAGCGCATAAAATATCCGGCCACTTGATCGTCCGCGCTTGCGGAAGATCACAGCTTGCCGGCACTCCGGGCGATCTTCCGCAAGCTCGGACGATCAAGTGGCCGGATGCTTTATTCGCTTGGTTACGGGAAAGCGTGAACGTTTTTCGTGGGGAGGGTATATATATATAGAGAGAGAGTGAGGGTGAAAGGGTAAGATGTTATGGCTGCATAAGTATGTGTATGTATATGTATAATTATATGGTGTACCTTGTACGTATCATATGTATGCTGATGATTTCGTTTGTTAGTGTAGTGAAATAATCATGAAAAATACACTTATATATAAATGCTGCTAGGGAATATTTTTTATAACAATTTGTTAGCGTGTAATTTTTATTAATTAATGAATTTTATTAATTAAAGTTTTATTAGTAAAAATGTGAAATTGTTAAAATCAATACACCGACGGGGACAGGTATAGAACTATTGATTGATAAAAGTGTATATCTACATATGTATATAAAAGTGTATAAAATAAAATGAAAATTCTCATTTTTTTTCCATAGTACTGGCCTGAGAAAAATAAAAAAATATCCATTTAGATGAAAATCGCTCTAACTGCAGTTTTCGAGATCTGAGTGATCAGATCCTTCATATATATATATATAGTAATATATATATATAACAGTATAGTGTAGGTATATATAGATACACACAGCTAAATGTATATAGACGCGTCTGTTATCTCGCGAGGGTGTAATACAACTTGATTTTTTTGTTTTTGTAATCTTTTAAAAACCATTTCGTTGTTTCTCTTGTAGGATTTGCTCGTGTAACAGTAGATAAATCCGATGTGTTCTTTGGGATTAGGGTGGAATTCCCATTCCTCCGTGGTATTAGAAATTTCGAATTCCCACCTATATATATATATATATATGGTTTTTATACCCTATATCCTAGTTTTACATATATCCTCAACTATAAAAAATAAATTGAATACTTAAAAAAAAGAGCAACATTTCAAATACCACACGTGTTCGACGTTAATGTAATTAAGACGGCTTTCACCTACGCAATTACACGATGTCGTGAGTGAGTGAGTGAGAGGGAGAGACGAACGAACGAACGAACATACGTGTGGGAGTGGAACACGCGTTCGTGCCAAGTTCGGATTTTGACAAGGGCGCGCAATCAGCGAACCGGCGTCGCTGATTAAGTCGAGATTGAAGGAGGGCATCTCATTTGTGTCAAATTTGATGGACACCAGCTGCATTATCGTTGCTATATACTTTTCAACACGCACGTTTACGTGATATGTGTATGTATATATGGCTTACTTTTAAAAGAAAAAGGATGTCCGGCGACGGTCACGCAATTTACCGTTGTTCCGAAAGGTTTTCTCGTAACGAAAATTGTTAATGGATGATAATTTAATTATTTCTGACTTTATTATAAAAATTTAAATACACACAAAAAATGGAAATAGTAACATCCTTTTCGCGTAATTAAGATTTAGTATAGGGACAAAGTATACAATATTTGCGCAACACTAATGTAAAGTAAATGGAGTTATTATAATGTACACACATTTTGTATTTTTATTCTACACGCGATTTGTAACAGTGTAACTTTAACAGCCTGATACTACTGTAACGTAAAAATTATTTTCTTTTAATAACAAAAGAAAACCATTCCATTAACACTTCTATATATATAAAGAATATCAACAATCTCTTATCTTCCTTATATCAATTATTCAATATAGTCAATAAGCCTCTATAACCGCGTGTCTCCTACGCACAATTTCTCTCCCTCCTCCTCCTCTCGCATCTTCGTCATCGCCTTCATCTACCTATATATACCAACTGTAGTTCTACACCGCAAAAACAAAAAACTCCCCCTCAGAACCAGCGAAAGAGAGAAAAAAACGACAACCACAAAGCAGAAAAGTGCATTTATAGCTCGTCGTCGTCGTCGTCGTTGTCGTCGTCGGTATATTAACGAGGAGAGCAACAGCAGAAGCAGCAGCAGCAGTATTCGCCAGGCGGTAAGCTATATATAGAGAGAGAAAACGCTTGCGCGCTCTCGCAACTATACTACTCCTTTCTCCTTCGGCGCAGTTCCCCTTATTTAATGTTATTTCATTAATTAGGCACAAAGCGAACTTGCCGAGCATTGTCTCACCTCAATGCTTACTCATTAGTAAACCGAGTGCGGCCGCGGCCGCCGCGTGCTGGAGCCATTGTAGGGGAGGCCGTATATATACGAGTGGGGGAGATGAGAGAGAGAGTGAGGGAGAGAGAGAGAGTGAGAGAGGAAGAAGGAAGGAAGCATGAAACGAGCGAATGAAAACGAACGAGAGAGTGCGCGTGGAACGCGCGAATGATCGAAGTTGGACAAACCGTAGTCATATAGTCGCTTTCTTGCTCTCTTCTATATATGCGTTTGTAGTGGTATATCATTCACTCTCTCTCTCTCTCTCTCTCTCTCGTTTTTCCGAGCTCCGCGAGCTTATTGCATTAGGTTTTCTCGCGCAATTAGCGCGTGTTATAGAGGTGAGACGAAAAGGGTAAATTCGATCGGATCGCAAGAAGGATTTTTTTTTTCGTCGGTGATGATAATAGGAAAACACAGCTAAATCAAGCATTTATAATAAAAAGAATGTGTAAAGCGTTTATCATATAATAATTATAATTTGTGCTCCGATTTGATTATTATTTCAGGGTTAAACACGCCTGCTACTAAGAACAAAAGAAAAAAAAAAGAATAAAAGTCTTTCCAAAACATTAATGTTTCCAAATTCTCATGTTTCAACAGTTTACCCACCATGTAAACGTATGTCGCGCGCGAATTCTATACACATACACACTCCCGAATTCCCGCGCCACGTCGCGCGCTTCAAACGAAAAAATTTTTCCCTTCGACGTATATACCAGTCTCTGTACGCGTGCACACACGTGCACAAATACATCCCGCCGCGCGTCGATGGGATTTTTTCGCGATCACTCTCTCTCTCTCACTCCCTCTCTCTCTTTGCTCGTGTACACATAGAGTACCTATACGCGAACCGATCGTTTCCTTTTTTTTCTCTCCCTTTCCCTCACTCTATATATACCTACCTGCAGCCTATAGCACTCAGTGGCCGTGTCGAGCAGCAACTATTGTCGCGCTGACCTAAGTCTCGTATTGACTCTCGGTGCGGCGCCGAAAAAAACCAGGGTATAGAGAGAGGGATGAGAATCAGAAAACAAAATTGGAATCGCGCGGGATTCATGGCAAACTATACGTATATAGGAAGTACATATATGCGTGTATACGTATATACTATATATAGACGTAACGTTAAAAGTTCGAATTATATACGAGTTGACATTGCGTTGCAACGTCGTACGTATATAGTAACAAAAAAAAAAAGGAAATGAAAAATTTAATTAACGACACAGGCTGAAAATTCTTTATACTACCTACCGAATTAATAATAATAAAAATAATAACAATGATGCGCGCAGTGAGCAGTTATTGGACTTTCGATTATAGTGCCCCAACTAGTTTTCTTTACACGTTGTGTGAATATTTTAGCAGGACGCGTATAAAAAAAACTCTCTCTCGCTCTCTCTCTCTCTCTCGGGTAGAATGAAAAAAAAAAGACGAGCGGAATCCGATTAATTAAGTACGGACACTCTGTAATTAAAAAATCACGCGCGGCGTCGGCGGCAACGTCGGCCGCCGCCGCCGCCGCTGGACTTTCGCTCTCCCTCTATATATCGACGTTCTTTGTCCGCGGGCCGTATATACTATACACGTAGAGCTGTGGTATATATAGCATACTACTAGTAGTAGTAGTAGTAGTAGGTAGCAAGAGGCCCTGCGCGCGTTCAGCCCCTCTCACCATCGCGTTCGCCGGACCTACTTTAAGCGGCTCCTGCGCGCACTCTGCAAGTCTATGCCCTGAGACTTTTTTAATTAAACTCTCCGTTTTCAACTATGTCGTGTAGCGCGAAAGCGAGCAGGAGGAGGAGGAGGAGGAGGAGGAAGGATCCTATACTCTCTCTCTTCTCTCTCCTCGCTTGCTCTGTACTCTTTGTCGACTTGGCTACTCGTGTGATGAGAAGGGAGGAGGGTGTATGTATATATAGAGAGGGAGAACGAAGAGCAGAAGGTAAAAACTATGCGGCGTATCGGGAGAATGTTTATACACATTTTTACACACATTATCAGTGTAATTATGCGGCACGCGCGCGCGCGACTATGGAGCGCAAAAAGTTATTGGATAATGTCCAGCCTCTTTTTTCTGCGGCTGTAGGGTACATACGGTGGAGAAGAGAGAGAGGGAGAGAGAGAGAGTGCGCTTTTAGTCTTGGAGGGGAAGGAAGAGTAAGCGCGAAAAAGAAGGAAGGAGGGAAGAATAGGAAGAGGCCGTTAAATGTTGAACGTTAATTTGTAAAAAAAGAAAAGCGTGCTGGTCGCCGTTTAATCAAGCGCTATACTATATGTATCCGTGTGCTGTACGGAATTTCGGTTTAGCGAGAGGTGCGGAGGCTTTTTTCTTTTGGAAATGGGCATGCGGTGAATTAAATTCTTCGATGGTTTCGGTGGAAAGGTGAGAAAGAATCTTGGAGAAATATGTCACTGATATTTTAGCAGGTTTTCCTAAGGGTTGCTTTTTCTCAGTTATAGTGATATGAAAAATATAAGTATATAGACATGAACACACTGCAATAAGAATCGTTTATAGGAAGTTTACTTGAAATGATAATTTATATAAAAGAAAATTAATTTTATCGTTAAAAAATTATAGTGTAATATTAGAAAAATATAATTAATTATGCGAAATACCTACTCGAGGAGAAATCCGAGGTAGTGAACTTGCTTTTAGAATTGTATTTGTTTTTTTTTGTATAAAATTATAAATTTAATGGACAAAACCTTTTCAATATTTCAAAGTACGCTATTCAGAGGATATTCGTAAATTTTTTCAAACAATAAGATGCCTTGATTTGAAACTTGATCTACGTAGGTAAAGTAGGTTGGCCATGGGTCTAGTTCACCGATAATAAATCTTAGAACAATATACAGAAATTAACTATATATCAAATAATCGAACTCGAGAACATAAAATTGAATAATAAATATAAGCTGTAACAATTTAACAAGTATAAATTATCTGTAGTAACGACGAACCATTTGTATCTAAAACAACAGTATTTAAATAAAATATATATATACGTAAACAACGAGCATGTACCAAAATGGTGATTCAACGTGTCTCGAGAAACCAAATTAATAATCACATAAAAATAGATAATTATAGATAATTATAATTTTTCAAAGAATTTTTAATATTTTCTTAAATGTAAAATTTGTTGTATAAAACAGTTTACATTATTGACACCAACATAATCTCGATCTCTTTTATTTTCATCACGAAATAATGCCATCTGGTTAACTTGACACAGTATTGCGTATTTAAAAACAAACTACATCGCTTATCTAAATCAATTACAACCCATACTTCTTACTTTTTCTTCTTCAAACTACCCCAATTCATCAACCCCCAGGCACTTAAACTCCCTCCTCCAATGACACAATAACCACCTCGAATCATCATCGTCCTCTCTTTCTATCTCTCTCTCTCTACACTATACACATATTACAAACTCATCCGCACCTCGGCCAAGTTTTAATTCGACAAAGTTAGCCCGGAGGCCGGACGCGCTAAACCGCATGGAATAAGTTCCGGTGCGCTCGTGCGCGCGCTTGCGAGTAAAACGCTGCTATGAAAGGGATTCGCTTATTAGATGTGAGAATGGAGGATGGAAAATTCGACAGTGGCCGCGGCGCATGCACGCAGTATACGCGAGTATACATATAAGGGTAATGGCCACTCTCTGATTTTCGGATTTCGCCCGACGGCGTAGTCGTCGTCGTCGTTACCTAACGACGCTCTAATGCCCTCGCACTATCGCGTACTTGCCCTATACTCGTATACTACATATATACGTGTATATATATATATATATGTGTGTGTGTATATATATATACATGCGGAGCGCACAAACTAAATTTAAAGCCCATTTAACGACACACTAAATTAACCCAGCGCTCCGGCTTTTGAGCGCGTATAAAGCAGCGACTGCTCCAGCCTCGAGGTATATGTACACATGTGTGTGTGTGTGTGTATGTATGCGTGAGTAAATTGCGTTGTGTATAGAGGAAAACGGAAGGCCGATTCGTGTAAAAGTTGCGCGCGAGGAAGAGAGAGAAAGCTCACGTGAAGTGCGGTATAACCGCGTGTGGAGATGCAACGCACGCGTATTAGTATAGTAAGGTGCGAGGGTTGGTTCTTATATATATGTAGGTGTCTTGGATCGTGTTGGCTGATAAGCTCGATTAAATTAGCCGCGAACTTTATGCGTCCGCTCGTGCATTGTAGCTGAAGGTTGAGGGAGGGAAAAGGAGAAAGAAAGATATATATAAGGGCTTTGGTATATATATATATTCTATGTGTCTAAAGTTTAACAATTGAAATTTCGCTTATAGAGTATAAGTGAATTATTATTATATATAGGAAGCGCGTGCTTTCGGAAATTTTAAGTTTAAATGGTAATATGGTATATTAAATTTTATTTTCTCCGTTATATACATGTATATATACTTATATATTATACACGAATTTTATTTTTTTGTAAATTACAGCGGCGGAGTTTATTCGCATTTGCATTT
This sequence comes from Torymus tubicola, assembly GCA_035583055.1. Taxonomy (NCBI): domain Eukaryota; kingdom Metazoa; phylum Arthropoda; class Insecta; order Hymenoptera; family Torymidae; genus Torymus; species Torymus tubicola. The sequence goes on from JAWWEQ010000045.1 coordinate 18,380,538, forward strand.
TGTAAAATTTACTACTACTGCTACGATCCAACTGAGCTCATAATATAAGAAACTTTTACACTAAATTCCCGGCGAATCATCGTACGTCGACTTTCCAAATTAATAAAAAAAACTTTCTTTGTAGATATATTAAATAATATAAAAAATAATAATATTTCTACCCTATAACAGATAGAACAAAATATTAAAATTTATCGCGCAACGGTTCGAAGAAAAAGAAAAGAATAAGAAGAAAAGAATATGGGTTCCAGTGATCGCGCGATTATTTTTCACCGATTCATTTACACCTCGGTGCGGGTGTATATATATACATATATCTACTTATATAATTGACGCACGCTCGGCCACCTTCGTTCGACCAAGACGCACTCTTGCAGAAGGCTATTCGCCACGACGGCGAAGCGGTTCACATACCCGTGTATAATCTAATTGTGTGGCTCTCTCTCTCTCTCTCTTCAACTCGAGAGAGAGAGAAATGTACGACCAACCCTCCGTAATCAACGTACAAACCGTCCGTCTACTGGCTTTCAATAGGTATTATATATAAATACATACCCTTTGAAAATAAAATGTATAAGTGGACGAAGCGCAGCCACTTGAACGTGAAAAATTCACGCGTATATATATGTATATACTACACATATTACGAATTACCACTGTAAAATCCACGACAGAAGCGGGGGGGTTCGCTATATCTCTATACGCGAAAGGGGAGATTTCCGAGGAATTGTTGTAGTAGCAAGCTCGGACGTTGCATCGTGGTAACCCACACGCATATATATACACACACTCGTCGAGCAAGTTTTATTTCGCGGACAAATTGCCGACGACTTATCCGCGGGGGACCGAATGAAAATTCAGGGAAACAAACTGTAGATATATATATATCTCGTGGCGCACAACGGAAGTATATATAGAAAAAGGGGTTATTATCTCTCTTGGATGTATATATACATGTGTAAGTGTATATGGATGAGCGTATTTCACGTGCACGTACGCACATCAACAGCAGCGTGGCTCAATCGTCCGCGTGCTGCTGGGCAGGATTTGCGTATAAATGCTCTTTTCTCCGCACGAACCGAAACGTCGGAGGAGTAGTCTACCGAACTCCATTACGCGCGCATTTTTGGCATTTAGACACACGGACTTTTAGCTCGGACCTTGCTCCATCCACTTTATATATACTACAGTCTTTTTCGTTCAAACGACGACGACGTCGGTTTCGGTCGCTCTTTTTTTTGGTAGAAGTTTGCGTTTTGTGGACGATAAAAAAAGGTTTGTCGCACGTATATATAGAAATTCGTGGAAGGATTTCTTTGAGGAGACGCGAGATGTATTAAATTTTTATTGTACGGTATATACCAGCGTGTAAAGAAAACGTATAGTTTATACAGAATAATTGAATATATAATTATACATTATTAATTAATTATTATCAGAGCAGTATAAGGAAAAAAATTGTTGTTTTTCTTTTAACATCTTGTTTTAATATACAGAGTAGCGCAGGTTCATTACACAAGACATAATTATGCAACAGCAAGTTACCATAAAATCTGAAGGATTTCCTGATAAAAATTTGCATTCATTATAAACCGACGTGCTCACGCGCGGGCGAACGCTTCAAAATTTTTCCTTCTTGCGCGCGCACATTACACCGCGCGTAGCCAAATGGCACAGTGAAGAGATATATAGAGAGTGAGTGCGAAGCAGCTGCACACTGGCCTCTCTGCGCGCGCGCGCATTAAACAAAAAAGAACGAGACCTCGTGCAAAATTAAAAGAAATTAGCGAATATATATATCCGGAACGGCTGCAGTCTGGCAAGAAACACGAATTATATTTGCAAATTCCCTTCTTGCTCTCTTTATCTCTCTCTCTCTCTCTTTCTCTTTGCTTTATATACACTATGCTACTGCATCTCGCCGGAGGAAAAAAAAAAGAAAGAAAACATGACGGCTACCGAAGTCACCGAACACGTGGCTAGATATTAATTAATGCACGAGAGAAAGAGAGACAGAGAAAGTCAAGGGGGCGGCGGCGGTAGCAGCTCAAGGGCCACTAAGTAAACATCAAAGCGAAAGCTCTGACGAAATGCTTAAATAATCTCAATTCACCTTGTGCAATTCACGAAGCGAGCGAGCGGTTAAAAAAAAAGGAACGAGTGTGTGTATGTGTGTGTATAGATATATATGTATTATACGCGAAAGTAGAAATGAGAGAGAGAGAGAGGGAGAGAATCACAAGTGGCTCTGGGTAATTAAATTACGCACGCGGAGAATTCTCTGCTTTATCTGTTTTATTCCCTTTTTAACCCTTTCCCCGGCGCCCTCTTACCTCTCTGTCCGCGTGTGCGCGCGCGCTGCACTTTTCTATGAAAAATTCTAATTCGCGCAGAATAAATAAACCATATATATATATATATATATGTGTATACATATATAAACGAGGAGAAAATTCAGTGAGCTTGTGTGAATGAGAAATTTAGTTGAAGAATTATTTTATTAGCTCTGTTTGTTCATGCGTGAAAACTTTTTGAAAATAATCCCGCTCTCTCTCTCTCTCTCTCTACGAGTGGGTATATTATATACAGCTTCTATATAGCCTATATGTATATATAGTATACGACGACTGTATGGCGTGTGCGAGCTATACGTCGACGACGTTTGTGAATTATACGATGCTAATGACTTGCCATATAAGTTCTGAATGAGGCGCGCCTTCGAATTATGATTATAAGCTACGCGTGCTGTATGTATATATATATGTAGATATATATACGGGACGCGTTTTATTTTGGAAAAGTTTAATCATAATTAGTCGACGTAAAAGGATAGCCGTGTGACGTCTATTACGTGTATATAGATGTACGTGAAATGTAAAATAATATCGTTGAATTTTCATTCGTAGGCCGGTATATATAATTATATATGTATACGGGTCCTCTTCTATATACCACTATATACACTTGACGTAATCAACGAATGGTCAATTATAAATTTTAACGAAGAGCGAATAAGACAGACGAGGCGCCGCGCTCAACAAGACGATCTTCAAATGAGCCGCAATCGAATCTATATACCTATAATGTTTCTTAAAGTAATGTACATACATTGGCGAAAAAGAGCTTTCCCATAGTAAACTTTTTTTCTCTTCGCTTTAAGATAAGACGTTTTATTCTGCAAACAAACGCGTACATGTATATCTATACAGCATACACACGCGGCCGCTTTCTTTATATATACACACCGTCTTTCTCTTTCTCTCTTCACCTTAAATCCTCCATTTCTCAATTTTCCCCGCCTCTCTCTCTCTCACTCTCTCTTCTTTTAGAAGTACCATGAGCTTGCGAGCAAGCGAGAGGGAAGCTAAAATAGAGAACCTCCGCGCTCTTGCGCTCACAGCAAGGGAGAGGGAGTTCGAGGCGGAGTACAATAATTAGAGGACGTAATTAGTGCCAATTAACGGAGTGGTAAGGCAGCTTCCACCCAGCCTTTTGTGCCCCCCTCCCTCCTTCTCTTTTCTAGCGGCTCCCTCGTGCTCTCCTCCTCCTCCTTCTTCTCCCACAGCCCTTTGCAACCCTGCGCGTCATTATGCGAGGAGTCGTGCACTGCGGCGAACGCGAAATCCGAGCCTCAACTTCTCTTTCTCTCTCTCTCTCTCTCACTCACTCGACAAAGCACCGCTGATTGTAGGATTCGAGTAATTTCCGATGCCAAATGAGATCTCAATGCTGCGTACGCGCGCGCGTATAGGAGGAGAAAAAGCTTCGTACGTATGTATATGCTACGACACGAAGGTGTTGTATGTATATGCAACAAGATATACCGGGGCGACGATCGCTTAGCGAGCTCTTGTTTTTCTTTTTACCGTGCGTTTGGGAGCTGATATATCGGCGTTCTTTTGATGCGAGTGAACGAGATTGATTGGGACGTCGCGGCTTGATTAGTCATTTAATGAGCAGGTTGTTTTACTATTATTGTATTATAGGAGCATATAGAACCGCTGTATCGTGAATCTATTTTCCTCATTAAAAATATGAAATAATTAACTCATACACATTTCTCATTTTACGAATAACACAATCAAATTGAAAGTTATCTATATACAAAGGATTTTCATCATCACATTTTATTTAGATCCCATATATATATACATAAACAGGTGTAAATGACTATATAGACGCACGATAATTTCCGTATTATATATACGCCCCGCATAGCATCCAGTATACCCTTACAAACAATTTCCTCAAAAAAAATCTCTTAACTCAGCTCCCCGCGCGCACATCTCCCGCACATACCGTTTACCCACCGCGATCCGCATCGTTCGCGGTCCCCCGCGCGCGCGCGCGTTTTCCAACACAATAGCCTCCCTCCTTCTTCCCTAACAACGGCGCTCTCTCGTCCGGCATCCAAAACCCCAAGCTGCAACCAGCCGTCGAACATCAGCGCACAGCTTATATCCTCCTCGAAGTCGCGTTCACCTCTTTCTCGCAAGCGAGTAATTTGCGCCTAACCAGCAGCATCCCTACTACTACTACCACACCATCCATTGTGTATGTATATATATATATATAGGAGCACACCTCTGAGTTCCTACGCGGAAATTCCATCGAGCAACAATCCCGAGCTATTTCTCCCTTCCCCCCTTTTGCTATACAGCGTCCGAAAAAGACATAGGGTATGCAGTGGTATATAAGCGACGGCTGAACTATTCCGGCCTAGTCTCTCTCTCTCTCTCTCTCTCTCTCTCTCTCGTACTCGCGCTAGAACGCGTCCATAGAAAGATTCTATCTGTTGCCTATAATTTATCGAACCTATGCTGGGTATCCGGAAGAACGAGGAAGGAGCGGGGTAGCAGCAGCAGCAGTAGACTCGCCGTTGTGGCTTTATGGCTTAATAACCGAACGTAGAGTGTATATAGAGGCTCTCGATAAGAGCCCTAATTCTAACGACCTAGGGTTGCTGCTACTGCTGGGGTGTAGCGCATATATATAGTTGGCTAGCTACCGGAGTAATGTGCTGGCCGATCTTTTCTTGGAGAGAGAGAGAGAGAGAGAGTAGGATCGAAGCGGTCTATTGTTCCCGTATGGCATGAGGGTTATGCGAGTTGTTGTTTCGGAGGTGCTTATATGTACGAGATATTAATTATAACGCGTGAGCTTCTACTATATGTGGTATTATAATTCGGATGAGTGTATATTTCGTTTATTGGGAGGATGGATTTTTGTTTATTGGAAGTTTAGGATAAAGTTTACGTACTGTTTTTGTGATATATGTCAAGGTAATTGGAATAAAAATGTCGATGCAGCTTGATATAGGAAATAAGATTTTTATAAGGAATTAATTAAAAGTTACAATAGTTTTATGGGCAGGCCAAATGTTATTTAAAAAAAAAAAACAAAAAAAAAGTCACGAACATTTTTCCAGTTTAATGTATTATTATTATTCATTGAAATATTTGTAAATTATAATTATTACTTTAAGTGTCAAAACGTGGTACAACGATACTCACAGGTATATAATATAACTTAACACAGTAAAGTCGATTGTATATATTGGTATAACTTTGACGTCAAGATTTATATGGTGTCAACTTTTTCCCGTATTCATTTAAATAAATTATTTTTCTTTTTAATAATAGATCTCGCGCTCTACAGTGAAATTATGAATAATTTAACATCGTTAACCGAAAAATCAGCATAATTCATTCAAACTTAATGCAGAAAACAAAGCTTTCCACTACGTCTGCGTCCCTGACGTCAAAACCGCATCGCGCACGTAATACAATCGACGTCCTATCTTAAAACACTCAAGTATATAGATCTGCACAATTACGCACACATATAATACACTTAACCAATATGAATACCAAAAACTATCACTTCCATTCGCGCACAGTCACGTCTTATACTACGTATACCCGCTTAATTACTAAAAACCATTCTCTCTCTCTCTCTCTCTCTACACTCATATGCATGCATAAGTATATACGGCACGGGTACGCGTTTGCCGATCCACATCTATACACATATATATATACGTACACGCATTAATGACGTCATTAGAGTTGTAAACGGCTGAGGCGGCGCGTCATCGCGTATACCGCGCATCACCTTTCGAAACATTCGAACTACATATATATATACACACCGCTATACCGCATGAGCTGTGCTCCTCTCCTCATTTTCCAGCTTCGTCTCCAACTTTGCCGTCGTCAAAATCGGGCTTGAACAACGTTACTTTGGTATATATGTACGCGGTGACGGTGTGTGTATATATATATAGCTATATACCACTGGTTCAACGTCGGTGCCCCGTTAGTCGGCTATTCTCTTTCTCCAAACTGCCGACAATTAGGATTAAACGTGACCGCGCTGGACCGCATCTGTCGATGCTGCCGCGCCGTTCGTCGTCTCTCCGCTATACCTTCTCTCATAGTATTATATATA
>JAWWEQ010000045.1:18387087-18443518 GCA_035583055.1 Torymus tubicola
GTTACATGTATATGCAATATCTTTGCGGATTGGCGCAGTTATATATGTAATATATATAGCGTTGAAAGTGCGCGTTATTGAGAGGACATTGTTTCTTCTTTCGTCACTCTATACATCATGATTCATATATATTGATTATAATATGCAAATATATATATAATATTAAGAGTGATACTTAATTATTTATCATTGTAATAATTGATAATTGCGTAGATGTAAAAATATAATTTGAATATATATCGTATGTATACATATATGTATATATACCGTTGTAAATATTGTTCATGCATGCGCGTTCGCGACAACTTGGCAATCATGAGATGTTAATTGAATGAATCACACGACTCGTTATCATAACAATTAATGCGCCGCGTTTTTCATTTGCAATTTCATTCGTTCACGTGTGATTCACGTCTTATGTAGCGATTCTCTATTGGGTACATATATAATGGTTCGAATTCGCTGCGACGCGCATGTACATGTATATATCTATATACGCAGAGGTTCAACGAAGCGTATAGCATTTTTCCGCACCTATTCAATTATACATCCAACTCTTATATACCGTCACGCTATATATGCCGCACGTTCTTGAATACCTGGGAGTTAATTTTTTTTTTATCGCCGCAAAGAAATTATAAAACTGGAGCGCAAACGAGCTGCAAACAATAACTTTTATACATACGTGTACCGTGGTTATTATACATCTACATATAACACATACATGTATATATATATATATAAATTCACATGTATATATAATTTTCCTTGCCTTTCAATTTTGCATTTCAATAAAAATAAAAAGAGTAAAAAAAAAAACGAGGAGGGGGGGGAGGAGACATTTTTCGCGTCGCGCGAGAAAAACGGCGTTACACAGATACTATATACGCGCGTGCGAGGTAAAACGACGCGGCGGCGGCGCAGGGTATGGTGGAAAGGGGAAACAAAGCGAGCTTGCACGAGAAACGAAGCTCGGTAACAAGGAATAGAGCAAAACGCCTGGCGCTTCGCTCGCTCGCTCGCGCTTTCTTCGCGCTTTTAATTTTCAGTCCCTTTTCGCGCATGACAATTTAGACATCATTAAATAGAAACAGTGGGAGTAACGAGGGCCGCGCACTCGCTCGCGTATACGTACTGGAAAAATGGCCGCCTCGTTTCTTTTTTTTTTTTATTTTTACCCCTCTGCGCGAGTGAGAGAAAGAGCGCGCGCTCCTTTTTTCACGCGCCCGCGTCCACGAATTCTAAGGGGAATTCTTGCGGCGAGTTCTCTCTCTCTCTCTCTCTGTTACGCGCGCTCTCGCTTAATGCGGGGCATCATTAATTTCGAGCTTTTTCAGGCCTGCAGGTAGAGAGAGAGAGAGAGAGGGAAAAATTATAATCGCGAAAAAGTGCGCGCGGTTAGCGAGCGAGCGAGCGAGCGTTTCGTTGTTTGAGAGGGAAAAACAGTCGACGACCACTACTTACCTACGTCTATGCTGATGCATTATATATATATATATATATATATATAATGCGGTCGGGCGCGGCTTTTGCTTTCTCGTATGTATGTATGTGTGTATAATGCGTGAATGTATATATGTATATATATGGATTTGCACGAGGCCAAGAGCTAAATATAAAAGGGACCGGGTTAAGTTTAGTTTTTGGCGTACCACGAGGAGTGACGATGTGTGCCTTATTAACGAAAAAAATGAATGGTTTGAGTAATTTTTAAATTCCGATAGAGGTGCGATATTTTATGTGGGTTGCAGAGTGCACGAAAGAGGCAGCGTTATGGATTTTATTGCAAGCGCTTGTGTTGTAACCAAGCTTTTGGAATTTACATTTTTAAGCGCACTTTGTGACACGGGCTGCGAGTAATTATTTCTAGGTGGGCCAAAATATTTTTTAATAATATTTTTTTAGAGTCATTATACTACGTTTTGCAAACTTGAAATTATTTCTGTGTTGAAAATAAATAACTTTTAATTGATGTTTTATAACATTGCAATGTTATATTTTAATGGAAAAAATATACAATTTATTTTACGTTTAAATCACATTGGAAGAAGAAAATCTTTATGGTTAAGATGTTTAATGTAAATAAAAAGATGTAATAATTTAACGATAATTATACAATTAAAAATGGTTTTCGAAACTTTGATCTTGTAAGTAGTGGTTGAAAACTATGTTAACTGCTACAATATTTATGGTATATTATTCTGCAATAAACATAACATACTAGCAAGTTGATTATATAGTTAAACGTAATATCATAATATTTATACAATATTATATTAATTGTAAAAAAAATCCTCTCAGTGCACTACATACATTTTACACATGGTATCAACTAATTGATCAACGCAATATTGCATGGGCGAAATACAACTTAACCCTGCACACACATTTTTCATTCAATTACTGCCGTTTTTCCCTCCCTCTTTCCACCCATCAGTCCGTCCTCCCCCCCTCCCCTAAATCCAACAATAAAATAACTTTTAATTCCCAAACAGCGATTTTTTCTTTCACACCCCATCCCCCTGAAAACGCGTAATCCGCGCGAAATAAATTTCAATCAACATCATCCTGCGCAAAAAGAGTGACGCACAGCTATAGCAGTAGCAGCAGCAGATTACCGATTTTTCGACCCCGTGAAAAATGACGGTACCTATACACATATATACATATATATACGTACGATACACGCGCATTGAATGACGTTTCGATGTTTTTCGCGGAAAAAAAAGGTCGCAGCGCGTCCTCTCTCTCCCAAACTTTTTCCCTCGTCCGTTGCACGCGCACGAATCATCGATTTAATCGGATCTCGTGCACATATATATATATACACATACACATATATATATTCTCTCGCGCGAAATTCTACGCTATACCACCCGCGGTGCTGCTGCTGTTCCGCTAGTAGTATACACGTCTCTCGTAAACAAGGACACATAGGCATACGGTGTAGAGCGAGTATATATACGAGGGAGGAAGAGAGAAAGAGAGACAGAGAGTGGAGAGAGTATGTCGAACACGCGCTAATAAGGGCGGCATCGTTCTCTCTCTCTCTCACGCTCTCCCTTGAAAATCCAGAGAATTTTCCGTCGCTAATCGGCAGAGCAGTATATATACTACAGGGCTATACGCGGATGGATCACACGCGCGCGCGAGCTCGGCAATGTTTCAATACCTTGGTCGGTCTAATTAGCTAGCCGAAGCGCGTAGTAGAGTAAGCGAGAGAGTGGAGAATGCATAGCAGAGGTAAAGAGAGAGAGAGAGAGGAAGAGCGCATTAATTAATTTTCGAAACTGACCTTTCCGCGCGCGCGCGCGTGGCGACGCTCGCTCGGGCAATATCGTTGACGTTCTTTTGCCGATCCAACGGTGTAGCGACGAGTACGGTGTATTATGTAACGGACACGGTTTCCTTCGGCTGAGTATATGTGTATATATAGAGAGAGAGATGTAGAGGAGGGCGAAAAAAATTCATTATAAAATATCTTTGGAGCCGCGTGCGCGCGCGGACAAAGTTACTTGATACAGTTTAACGCGCTGGAGCGTCGCGTGTACGTTGGCTTTTTTTATAGTATATATATATATATATATAGAGTGCAGTAGTGGTCTTTTTACAAGGGAAGCTACACGCGCCGTGCGAGCCGTTCCGTGAGTATGTGGCACGCGGAGAGTATTTCTTTATTATAAGGGAGTAATGGAATTCTTTTGTTGAAACATTGCTCTTTTTTTCTCCAACGGTCACGTGTGATTCGCTGTGATGCTTTCTGCGTACGTTCTGTGTAATATAACGATGGGGAAATGAAATTATTGTTTTTTTATTATATATATATGTATATCGCGATCTCTGTGGTTTCTACCTAAAAGCATGTAATCAAATATATTTTATAAAATAGTAGTGATAACGCTATTAATAATAGTAGTATATAAATTATATAAGAAAGTGAACAAATGAACATCTTATACCATTACATCTCACGAATGACTTACGCGATTCATTCTCCCTATAATATATATGTACCCAACCGATCGACACACTGCTATCCCCAATACATCACCGCCTACCCTCTGTATACCTTCCACCCCTGGACGACTTTCTCATCGCCTTCACTACACGGCTAACGACTCTGTAATTCCTTCGTATATCCATACTCTTCCTATACCTCCCCCCATCCTTGTCTCCTTCTCTCTTACACACAAAGGCGGCAATTTTTCGGGTATAGCCTTCAGCCTCGAAACAAGTCGATCGATCGGATTAATTCCAAGTGCTCGTAGTCGTCGTCGTCGTCGTCGTCATCGTACAAACTCTGCACTCATCCCCCTACCACACATACATACATACATACATGTTCCTCTATGCGCTGCCGCCAGGGGTTGGGGGGAGGGAGGGGGCAAAGGGAAGAGCGCGATATACGTCGGGAATCGAAACGACGGAAACGCTCTTTCCGGCTCTGCACATACGAGGGGAAGAGAGAGAGAGTAGCTATGCTGCGCCGCGCTCGCGGGAGACTTGACAATGCATAATTAAGGACGGCCGCGATCCCTTTAATCCCGCACTCCGCGTGTTTGCGTTTTCTCCGAGCCGATGAGAGAGAGAGAGAGAGAGAGAGAGAGCTAGTGAGCTCTAGCGCAGACCTTTGACCGCGACGAACGGAATCGCTGAGTGGCTATACCTACCCTCCCCCTGGTCTCTCTCTCTCTATCGTGGATAGAGAGAGAGAGAGAGGGCAAAACCGATCGGGCCGATGTCGACACAATTGGGGCCGGCCCGTACGCTGGACTCTATCTCTCTCTCTCTCTCACTCACTCGCTCTCTATCGCGTATAACGTCCGACTCGATTGCTTTTCCACGAGAGTCGACCTTTTCGGATCGCTGAGAGACACACAGAGAGAGGGAGTATGTGTCGTCGTCGTCGTAGTAGTCGTCGATTCGGACTTCGGGCTCGTTTTCATTAGGGCGAGCCACCACTGCCGTTTCATCCTATACCTCCGTTCCCCCTCACGAGAGAGAGAGAGAGAGCGACACGCTTTAATCAGTTGGAATTGGAAAAATATTATCGTGCTTACATGGTCTCTTGCAAGCTACCCCCCTCACTAGCTCACATGCGCTTTTTCGCTACGCTTGCTATATAGTTGTCCTTTTTTCTCGCGGTCTTCAGGGAGAGAAGGGGAGACGATCAGAGAGAGAGAGAGAGAGGCCAAAGGAATCGAATTTTTTGTTTGATCTCGCGTTTACCTTTAAATTCGCGATGTAGCGCGTTCGTTCTTTGGACGAAGGAAAGAGAGAAAGAGAGGATGAGAGCTTGAGGGACATTTGCATTTCAAATGGTTGAAGAGAACGTGCATGCGTGTGTTTGGAGGGCTGTTGATTTTCGAGGTGATCGTCGAGCAGCGCCCTGTTTTATCGCTCTTTCCCTGGAAAAGAAATTTTTTTTTTTTTCTATTAATTGATAGCTCTTAAACTGAGTTTTTAATTATATAGTAATTTTGTTAGATGGGAGAATTTGTGATGATATGATTATAATTGATAGAAGACGAAAAAAAGTTATGTTTATGAAAGATGTGTATTTTTTACTTTATAGACAGTTGAAAGTGAGATACGGGATTGACTCAAGATAATTGTATATCCAAAACAGGATTATAATAACACACTTTATTTGTAATTAAGATTTAATAGACAAAAGTTCATAAAAGGGTTCTGTGATTTTATTCTAAGCATAATTTGTATACTTATTTATTGAACTATACTAAATAAATAATTTGCAAATTGTTGTTTTTCTTTCTTATAATATGTGGGTATTCAGTCCTTTATGGTAGAAGTATTAATCAAAAGTTGACGAATTGTTTGCTAATTTTTATATTAAAAACATCACACTACGGTCATCCTCCTATTGTCATTGAAAAATAAATATTTATCAATGTTAAACTTTTTTAGACATAAATTTCAATGTTAAGTACAGAAGACTCCATTCGATTAACATATCCGAACCGACAAAGTTGTTATATATTTCCTATACCAGAATTGTTATAACTAAAATAATTCCCATTAAAATCGCACAAATATCTATTAAAACCTGAGATAAAACAATTTTACAATTATATCCAATGAAAGGGAAAATGTTTTGGTAAAAAGGTCAGGTATATATCCATCTCGCAGAACGGGCCACAATTAGACCATGCTAGACTGGCCGCATGTACACAATCGCGCAACACCTCGTACGAACTCTCTCTCTCTCTCTCTCTCGCACCACACACACACATACACATACACGTCACATATTACATTCTCAAGCGGGTTGGTATATACGTGTATCCACAGGCGCATAAAGCGCTTCGGGGGCGGCTCGCTAGCGATGTAAAGTCCCGGCTCGAGAGTTTAATGATATTAATTAAAACGCGTATCAATAATTGAATCTAAATTGAATTACATTCTAATCTAGCCGAGCCATCTTTTTATCCGCCAGAGCCCATTATACCACGTGCAGTGACGTTCTCTCTGTCTCCCTCTCTTTCTCTCTCTCTTCACCCCTTACACGAGCATATACACCTACACCCACATATACACACACACTTTCTCTCTCAGCCACGTTTTCCCACCGAATGAGGGTATTCCCGCTGCCGGGTTCCCGCGCTTATTTTCGCCGTCTTCATTAATTACCCTCCACGCTACACTTCGCGCGCTCGAAAACGGAAAGAAAGCGAGAGAGAGAGAGAGAACTGCTCTCGCTCGTACCGCCCTTATTACGATTTAATTGCACGCACTTGTGCACCCGCGCACACACGCGTGCGCGAAGAGAAAGAGAAAGAGCATATATATATACTGCACGCCTACACGAGAGTTTTGAAAAGGAGTTCTATACCGCAGCGAGCGCCGCTATATACGCAACGAAAAAAAAGAGAGCTGCTGCTGCTGTTAGTATATCCACAGTGCGTAATTAGCGGTCGCGTATAGGTATATAGGCCTATATATATACTACACACATGTGCCTGATGTACTTCGCATGCTACTACTGCTGTTGCTGCCGATACGCGACGTCGCGCGAGGATCGAATAAAGCCTCGGCTGCTGCTGTTGCTGCTGCTGCTACGCGTAGGATTTAGCCGCCGCAGCAACGAGAGGAGAGGAGCGTCCGCCGTTGCTAGAGCTACTCTGGCAGGCCGACGAGGAACTAATGAAATATGGGAAAGCTTTTAGCTTTTAGCCGAGCGTCTGATATCCGTTGTAGGGATATACAGGCGGTGAGAGAGAGAGAGAGAGAGAGAGGGAAAGCAGTGCAGTAGAGTGTGTATATATATATACATACACACATACGTTCAACATCCCCGGACTTTGAGCCTCTCCTCCCCCGCGCGCCTATATATGCGTATATATAGCTGTTGCAGCAGTGTAGCCGCCAGCCGCTGGTCGGCCTTAATTGATGCATCGCTTGACGCTAATCATGATAAACAATAAATAGATTTATAGCGCACAAAAGACTGCGGCGCAGAACAGAAAACAAAAAAAAATATATATAGAGTCCGACGATGGGGGGAAGCGTGAACCTGCCGCGTGTGTATACACGTATATATAGTATTATATATAGTACTGGTACCAGCATCTGACGGCAACGTAGCGAGCGTAATTGACGAATTGATTTTTTCGACGGACGACGAAGAAAGAAGTGGGATTCCAAGTTTTAAGGATTACCGGGATTTTATTGCGCGCGCAGGCAGGCGGGGATAGGGGGGGGGGGGGGGAGGACCCCGCGGCAGCTGATTTATCGTTATACCTTCGGCCCACTCACTCACTCGCTCGCGAGAGAGAGAGAGAGAGAAGAGTTTTTTATGAAAATTGCGCGCGTCCGGTTTTCGGAGATTTTTTTTTTTATTTTTTTTTCAGCCGCGAGCGCTTATACTGCTCTGCTACTCTCGAACTTTGCGATAAAAAATTTTACGTTTAAGTTGACTCTTTTTAGTGGATGGGTGGTACGCGTGCGAAGGGTGGGGGAGGGTGGTAGGTAATTAAACCGGGGATTTTTTCGAGTTTGACATAAACAAAGATTTTTTTAGAGCGCCCAGCAGGTGGAGTAAAATTTTTAGAAGCGCGAGCGACGGCGCGAGGATTTTTAAAATTACGGCGTGGTAATAAATTTTGGTATAGCATTACGACGTATATATATATGTAGATAGAGATCGATATGTAACGTAGGATATATTCGATATGTACTATATAGATATCTTCTTTTTGAAACTTTCGAAACTTTGTAGATATACATAAAGTATGAAATATATGAATTTACATGGCTGGACAGTTAAAGCGACGTAAAAGAATTGCGAAAAGCTTATTACTTATGTTAGACAGTATACAGTGCAACTTACATACTTTACTGTTAGCGCGAAAAACGTATATAGAACCGGAATACCGGAATACCCAAGATTTTTCACCGTAACATCATCGCGCGTACTTTCCCCCAATGTAACTTTTCGATTGTCCTACCCGCAACCTTTCAGCAAAGCCGTTACAAACCCCCATTCCTTCCTATATATATATACAAACACTCAACGACGATCCTCTTTTCCATATATATACAATATATTATCGTTCGTGTAACTTTCGGGAAAAGCCATGAGCCGCGCTCGCGCGCTCAAATTCAATCGAGCTTGAAGCGCGCGTTCACGCTCGAGAGCCGTTATACCCACCGTTACAGATATACATAAGAACGAACGAAAGACTCGACTCCTCTACTACTTACATACACACCTATACGTATATTATACACACGCACTTATATCTATATACATATACATAGCAGGAGAGTAGAAAGAAAGCAAGAGAGGGTGACGCGAACGACGCGGCTTAAATATTCCTAAGTAAAACCCCTTCGACTGGTGCGCGCACGCTTTCCCCCGCGCTGGTATATATGTATATATATATATAACACCGCGTGGTAGCGGCGCAGGACCTCATCCCTCTTGCGCTGACAACGTCGAGTGCATTACCGTGTTCGGAACTTGATGTTTCACCTTAACCTACCCAGATTCGCCCCCCTCCCCTCTTTCCTCTACCCCCACCCCTCTCGAGTAGTAGCAGCAGAAGCCCGCGCAAGATTCGAGCATTAGCCGTGCTAGTGTAGAGAGAGAGAGGGAGGATGGGAAGCTGATGGCTCTGTATATGTGTGGATGTGAGGAGAGAGGGAAATTTCGAAATTTTAGGGGAAGAGAGTGAGTGCAGTCGTGTGCATTAACAATGCTTGACCGCTTGTCTGCGCACCGCTCGTAAGAGAGAGAGAGGGACTGTATTGGCGTGTTGATTGGGATTTGCAATTATGGCGCAGTGTCTTCGTTGTTGAATATCGGGTGAAGCTACTGGTTGCTGTATAGGTGAGATGTGCGGTGTCTTTAAATAGCGAGGAGAATGGGATCTGTATACGTGAATGGTTTGAATGAGAATTCGTTGTTGATGTGGAGTTATACATTTGAGTTGAGGACAGAAGGGTGGTTTAGTGTTTGATACGATTGGGATCGATTAAGTATAAGCTATTGATATAGACAGAGTTTGAAATATTGCTGATAATTTTCTTATTCATATATAATTTAGTATTAACTATTAATATTTATTCTCAATATGATACAGTTGTAGTTTAAAGATCATAATTATATACAAAAATTTTATATACGAAGTTTAGGGAATGATCTATATATATATAATATAATCAAAATAAAATATCTATTTTACAACAATAGTTATTAAACATAATAATGGCTCATGTCATTTACTTTTAATGAATTGTACTGATTTGATTCTGCTTTCTTGAACATTTATGAGCTATTAAAAATAATGCATACGAGAATACATTTAATATATAGCTATATAAAACCATATGGAAACTGAACTGATAGACGTATAATTAAAGAATACTCATCCATATTTAGAGACCTTATTCATAATACACAAAGATATATAATTTAAATTAGTATATCAAGAAAATATAATGTTTTATAAAAATAATTGACCAATCACTATATACATAAGTATAGTGTACGTCTTACGATCGTGCAATCGAATGCATAAAATACTACTGATACAAATCGAACATAATACACGAGACAATAAAATAATAAAAGCTATGTACGTAAAACAGTACGACCAACATACAAGAACCTCTAAATAAAGAATGTTTTGTAAACATCGCTGACATGTCTGACCAAACAATTCTCTATCTACTAATCCACTGATTAATCACCTATATACTCTCTCTATACATCCACTCTTTACACCGCTATCGTCGCAACTATATATACCATCAGTAGCCGAGCTTCAACAACAGCAATAAAAGCTCGCCACTACTACAAAGCTTGTTTACGTCGTTACTACTCCTCGTGGTCCCTCGTAATATACCTATATACACACACAAAGAACGCGATCGACGCCATTACTTATAGACAGATCGGCCGATGCAACCGCCCTTCTCCCGCCTCTCTTACGTATATATAGAGTGGGAAACAAACATCGTGTATACTACTGGTATATATATCTATATATGTGTATATACACAGAACGAAGGGGGAGGTGGCTCGCGTGTCGGTAAGTGCCGGGGCAGTCCGCCTATACTTACCGGCGCTCAATTATTTATCGGTGGGATTTTTCGTGCCCACCCTACCTCCGCGGCCCGCTGGTAGCTCGATATAAACAAGCGAGCGTAATAAGTGCCGCGTTCACGAATTATGCATGCGACGCGTCATCGTGTATATATATATACGTATATGTGCGTGGGTGTGTTTTTTTTTCCTTTTTCTTTCCTGGACTATATAAGGGGGTGGAATAATATAAGTGTACGCATGAGGTTGCTCGAGAGTCCGAAAAGTGAATTGGAGAAACTATTGCGGGTATGTATGTGTGTGGGTGTGTGTAGGTGAGTGGGTATGGGGAAAGTTTCTTGGTAGGGGGAGAAGGAGAAGGAGGTATACGGTCGAGGTAGTTAACGGTTGTTGCTGACTATGGGTTATTAATAAGAGATAATGCGGCGCAGGGGGGAGAGAATAATTGCTGTGCGGACTGAGCGAGAGAAAAAGCGAGTATCTATTCTATATATATGCGTATGCTTAATTGCGACGAAGGGAGAGGGAAAGTTGCGGCGATTAATTATTTACGTACATGGAATATGAAATGTGTATAGATCCCGTCGACCGTGAAATTTTTGGTTTGAAGTATTATTTTTCTTTCTTCGGTTATAGGCAGTGAGGATTAAACTTTAAGAAATTACTTTGACGCGAATTCCAAGTACTTGTATAATTTGTATGTATACGAAAAAAAGTCATGTCCATTTATCTGGAACCTGCAGTGGTGGTAGGGAAACAATTTACGTGAACGGTGAATTTTTCCTCTTAAAAGTGTCTCTCCGCCTTTTAATTCTAACTGTGGCGGTATAATAATTATAATTTTCTATCTCCTCCTACACCGTATAAGCTACCGCACGTAGCTTAAGCAATTCACATATACGCATATATATACAGAAGGTATGTGTATAGTTATATAACTCTACATACATACGATGCATCGGTTACCACAGGAACCTTTTCGCACTTTTAATTTCGTATATACTTTTTCAAGCTCGAATGAATTTCGGGCGACGTTAGTAGTAAGCGTGCACGCGCAGAGAGGGAGGAGAGAGCAAAGGCGTCGGTGGTGCGCGTTATTAGATTTATATCGGCGCTAGGAGGAGCGAGACGTTTTTTTGCCCTGGCCGCCGCCGCCGCCGCGACCTCGAAAGAATTTAATGAAAATACCGGCGGAGAAGGAGGAGGACATATACATATATATACAAAGTGCGATAGGAGGGAGAGAAAAGTCGTAGTATAGAGTTTGGCTGCGTGGCCGATGTTAAAAATATACATATATGTGTGCAGTTAAGTCGACATCGCGCGGTGTTCTTTCTTATTTTGCGGCAAAATGTATATATATATATATATATACGTATCGAACGAGCTGCGTTATATTTAAAGGTGTATAGTCGTTTAGCTGGAATTTTTCTACTTGTATATTTATATATATATATACACCATAGAAATTTTTCCGTTAATTTTTCCGAATATTTGTTTTCCAGTGCGCGAAGCGCTCTTTTTTCCGGAGGTGCGGTTTCCAAATTCTTTGTGAGGTTTCGGTTCTCCCATTTTTAGAGTATATATACGTGTATATAGAATGGGAAGGTTATTCCATAAGCGATAAAACTATACTGTTCGTCGATGAATGCTTCGGCCGCAGGCGGCAGGTCGGAGAGTACGCGCGCTCTTGAATTGATCAATTCTATTGAAACTAAACTATATAAGAGTAATTTCACGCAAAATTGGTCAAGGGTTTCACGCGCGCGCGCCGAGGAGAGTCAAACGTTTAGCGAGAATATTTTTAGTTGAATCTCGCGTTATAGGGGGAAAACGATTCTATCAATCTACGAAAATTCCAGTGGAGTGGAAATTTTTTTCCTTTCTTTTTCTCTCTTTTTTTAACGAGTTAGTTCAATTAGGGGTAACTTGAACACGTGGCAATTCAATCTTCGCTGCGATGTTTATTTAAAAAATCGTAAAGTGTGTTGTATTTCTCATACGCAGAAGTAATATTTTTTAGAAAATTTGAAGTGAAATATATATATTTAAATCTCGATATTTATTACGCATTTGATGATATCTATAACGTATTCTGCTTTATAATAATTCATAGTTGAAATGAAAATATGAAATATCATTTATTATTAATAATTTGTTGCTTTTATGTTTATAGTAAAAAACGTGCCTGATTGTAAGTATGGAAAAGACTCAAATTATCAAAGAAATGTCTGTCTTATTTTTGCAATCAGACATGGCAATTTCTACCACAATATTTTTTCTCGTATATCGTATACATTGTGATAAAACAAACATTCAAAGCTGGCGATTGCCATGTAGTTCATAAAAACACCACAGTGCTAGTATTATCGGTTTCGTTTAACTGTATCGAGCTTTTTATAATGATAATATAATTACTCTTAGACATGTTTGATATTTTAAATTTGATTTAAGAATGTTACGTACCAATGGTTTTGTTTCTACGTCCTAAAATTAACAACAAATTAACGAAATTTCGCTCCTAGAATAATTAAAGGTGTTATCATTTTCCTTTGACCTCTGAACTTTGTCGAGCGGTGTATAATAGGATTATTTATATTAATTATTTTTATATGTCCCATCGAAAACTGTAAGGGTAATGGTCAATTAGGACTATGACACCTTCTTAGCCTCTTCGATGATGATTCGATGCAAAGATATCCTACAGTACAATAGTTATTCAGTTGGTGAATCGAATTGTTAATCAAACAAACTACTTCTACAACAAGTTCTAGAACCGCTTACAATACTAAATGGACTTTTATCCCAGTACAAATTACTATATTTAATATAAATATTACTAATCTTTAGAGTCAAAATAATCGTATTGTACATAATTAGAATGTGAAACAATTAACGCATATAAAAAAATACTTCAAAATACACATTACAAAATCAAAGACTATCTGTATCGCCACTAAAACTTTTTCACTCTCTTCATTCCCGCACCAACTAAAAAAAAAAGTCTCTTCTCCTCTAACAGCTTCATTCTCTCATCCAGCTCTTTCTCTCTTTCTCTCTCTCTCGCCCCATCTCTCTCTCCTCTGCGCAGACGTTTGTTCAGTGATTCGGGCGGCGGAGCCTCTAGTTAAGAGTCGCGAATTCCGAGAGTTTCAGCGAGCGGGCGAGAGCGGGTGTGTAGGTAAGGAGAACGAGAACTGATGGTGGCTGTGGGGGCCAATTAGGATCCGCTAACCCCTCAACACCCCCTCGAAGCAACCCTCAATCACCCGCCGCCGGAGAGAGAGAGAGAGAGAGAGCGGACCCGCAGTGTAGATTGGATTGGTTTAGATTCGCGCTCTCGCGCAAGCCCAGTGACGTCAAAGCGCACACGGTAAGCCCGCTACATACGGGTGTAACGAAGGAACAGGACGAGGTATATATATATACGAAAGCTTCTCGCACGTTTGAAGGCAAATTTATTGCTATGATTGATATCGCATTAAAAAAATAAATGCTTCTTTTGAATGTTCTTTCATATACACGTGGTTCTGTGTATATACGGTCGATGTATAAATGTATTATATACGTAATATCGTGTCTTTCACTTTGCTATTGGATGTTTCTTTTTATTTTTTTTTCATATTGATAACGAGCAGACGGGACATAGAAAGAGAGCGAGTAATTCCTGAAGAACACGAGCAAGACACGAGTCTGTACAAGTCAAAGGCACGGGGTATCCTTCGAGGCACTTTACGCCACTGTCGCCCCCATCAGACCGGCGGCGGCTCGTTAGTGACGGATTAGCGATGTACGTGTGCCGCCCTCGATTCCTGTGTACACAGACCCCGATTCTCGCCGCCGCCACCGCCATCGAAAGTCTCGAAGAAGAAGTGGAAGAAGTGGAAGAAGAAGAAGAAGAAGAAGAAGTGTGAGGCGGGAAGAAAATTCGCCCTTTCGAGATCCTAATTTTCCTCGTCTGCAGACGGATTTTGGCAAATATTTTTCGCTGCAATTTAGTCTTGTTAAGTGCGAATTTTGGTTTCACAGGGCGATGGCTGTGAAGACGCATATATGTATATTTATATGTAATTGTAGATTAAGCTAACGCAGGTTTCTAGTTATATAGAATTCTCCTTTATTAGTTTAAAATCAAAATTAGAAGAAAACTATAAATATAGCTTGAAATATTAGTACAATTCTTACAATATTTCAAAGTTAGATAAATAAAAAAAAATTCTCAGTTCAATTATTCTTAAACGGCGTTAATACTGTTCGTTAACAAAATGAAAATCCCAAAAATATTTTTTCATCAACGCGATGCAATCAGCCGCATCGAAGAAGCGAGCGAATACGTGCGTATATATATATATATACGCTCACGTCGCTTGTGTGTACCAAAGCGAAACGAGCGCGGCGGGGCTGCAGGTTCGCGCGCACAATCGTAACAATTGTTAGTTAGACTATGCGCTAAAGATCGTCGAAAAAAAGCCGGGCAGGCAGACAGCGTTGTTTTTCGGCAAATAAAATTCGCACATATTGACTTGACGAGAATCGATAAAAGCCTTAACTTGGTCAACTGCGCAACGAGATATCCATATAGGTATATATATAGCAACCTGCAATGATCTCGCATTGACAATAAGACAAACAAAGAGGCCGAAAGTTAGTATATATATACGTCGAAAACACACATCTATACATACAACACTCAACGCGGCCCACATCCATGAATCTATATATATGTTCGCGTCATACATCTATATATATCTACGCCAAATATAAATCCCACGTCGTTGGACTTCGCGATCTAAAAAAAAAGAGGTCGAAAACAAAAATTTTTTTTTGTCCCCCCCCTATATACCGAAAGAGAAAACAATGAAACCTAGGGTATATGTATAGTCGCTCGAAGGGTTTCCCGCGTACGCGCTCGCCCCTCTGTGTCTGCAGGGTGTGATGATTGTTTCATCGCGCGCTCGGCGAGACGAAAGGGGAGAGAAAGAGAGAGAGAGAGAACACAGGTCAGAGAACAAAAATGCCCCAACAGCAGAAAACGTGAATTCTGTTGGACGTGAATTCGAAGCCCTCGTACATATATATATATATGTACGTGAACACGAATACACACACATACATATATAGCTATGCTCCGGAGGGGGGGAGCTTAATTTCCCGCATAGAGCCGCAATTCTATCAAACCTATTCTTCCAATCGGGAACAGTTAGGCAACTAATAATTGGTGAGAATCGATCGACGAAGGGGAGAGAGAGGACGCACGACCGGCGTCGGCAGTGTGGCGAGTTTGACTCGCCGCGGTATATATATATATATATAGTCGTGGTAGTACAGTGGCCCCCTGAGAGTGAGGGACACACGTTCACCTTTATACCTATATACGTATATATTCTATATCTATATAAGTACGGGGGAGAAAACACGTGCCCTCGTCGATAAAAGGTATCGTCGAGCAAATTACGCTCCGTTTTTCTTTGCCGCGAGCGCGAACAAAATAAAAAAAAAAACGTAATCGATCCCTCTTCACACGCGTATACCCTGAGTTTTCCGTCATTTTTTTTTTGTTCGAAAGGTTCGTTGTTTCTTTTGGCGAAGGGTTTTTTTTCCCGAATGCTGAGATATATATATATATATATATATATATATATATGTATCCATTGATCGTGAATCCTATATATGTAAAATTAGAGTCACATCGCTGATTGGATTCGACGAAAAAAACTGAGGGTACCCTCAGGTCAAGTAAACCTGCAGTATGTGTGTAGGTGAGGTTGATGGAGATTTTATTATAAGCTTTTGGAAAATCAGAAGAAGGGGGGAGGATATTTTGAAGTATAGTCGGTTGAAATTTAGGAAGAAAGTTCATATATATACGTATATGGTCTATTTTTGGATACAAACGAAAATTGAAAAATCTATCTTGACGTATAGCGCGGAACGCGCGGATGTGCATATATGTACATACATATATACGTTTGTTTTATAGTTTTAACAAAGCTAGCTTTTGATTGGATTCATTCTCGTCTTAACGAATTCGTCCATTAGATTCATTCGGCCAGAATTTTTTCTAATTTCCTAACGAACGTGAGCTAGTTGCTAACACGCTATATATTCTCACAATTTTCGTTCGATTATTTCGAAAAATTATATACTTCCAACTGTATACTCTTACAATTAAAAATCAACCATATATACGTATACTTATCTTTATATTTATCGTTTTTCACACCTACAGCGGTTACCGCTCAACATCTTTCTTACGTTATAGATGTTCTTCTATCATTTCCACTCGTGCGCGTAAATAAGATGAACTGACAAATTGCGATAGCTATATATATATACAGAAGAGGGGGGCTAAGAGACAGAGTATATACACAGAGGCAGGACGACGGGGGCTATATATGCGAGGGCGAGAGTAAAAGGGAGTATAGTCCGGGCGGTGCGGGCGCGCGCGCAGACCTTAATGAGGAGGACTCGATCTCCCCCGGGGGGCTACCGATAACGAACCTCTCTCTCTCTCTCATCCCCTCTCACCTCTTCTCTTGCTCTCGCAGCTGCCACCCACTTTCCGCCTCTCGCACCAATCACACGCAGATTATTACTATCGACCATCGTTCGCGCGCACGTGTGTGTATATATGTATATGTATATGTATATGTATACGTGCGTATGATGAAAAGGGGTATATATGCTGTACATGTGTGGGTGTGTGTGATGAGCAAAGCCGATGTGTGTACATTATGAGTATAATGACTGCACGTTATTATATTCCTGGTGGATCTGCGGCAATCGCAGTTTTTTTTTTAGGTGTATAACATGCTTGTGGTGCGTGTGAGATTGTTCAAGGATTGTTTTCGCTCGACTGCACACGTGGCCATGATTATTTTATTTCGGTTTATATAGCGATTTATTCGACGAATAATTAATGACTATATACGCTGAGTCATCGGGGGCTTTTTCTTTGTCCTTCGGTTCTGTAGTAGCATTGAAGAAGAAGAAGAAGAAAAGAAAATGTATACGATAAGACAATTGCTTTATTTAAAGGAGTAGGATTGTCATTGAGAATAACGAGTTGTACAAGAGTCGACTCGTTTGTTAAATTTTTATTAGAGCTTATAATTCATCGACGAAACACCGCAAATTATCATAAATCACGTGTGTGTATGTGTTGTGTCTAGGTGTATACCTGTATATATGCGTATTTGTGTGAAAGTTATGTGGGTAATAGGAAATACGATATAATATGACCTAAATGCTGGTATTAATGATTTAATATGCAATAATTCACTCCAATCATGTATCTATAAGCTGCGTGAGAGCGTTTTCGATGGGTAATTGCTATCTTTATGTGAAATAATATAAGTATATATCGTCAATATACGTATACATGAAATTTCTAAATTTTTATATATAAAAAATTAAATAAACAGAAATCTTGAAGAATGATTCGTATATCTATGAAATTATATTATATATCAAACAACAATAAGTATGAATAATATTTTTCCTACATTCAATACTATATTCTCTTCATGATGTTGTACAAAACCACATCCACTTTCACCAGTAACAAGAAGATGCACCACATAGGCTCATCACAGAGGTCCATTGCATATTGTTCAAATCCGTGCCGAAGCACTCGCGACGTGCAGATTTAGCGGCAATGAGTTAATTAAATTTTATGCCGCTATTAGCTCTCTCCCTCTCTCTCTCTCTCGCTCTCACATGTATACCCAGGCGTTCTCATTAATTCCGTAAATTGGAAATGTTTCATGAATTTTTAGTGCATCGGTGCGACGCGTGGGGAGGGGGGGGGAGGCGCCGCAACGCGGCGTCGGCGCAGAGCTTCGTTATTACAATGAGCCTGCGTGAACGCGCGCGAATAATAAGTGTTGTTTAATTTCATTCGAGTGATCAAACAAACGACTTCAATGCTGAATTTATAAGCCATCAAATGAACCAGAGCACTTAACAACGCGAACGAGCGAGCGAGCGCACTGCGATTTCAATTCGAACAATAATTTATTTATAATACGCGTTGCATTGCCGCTGCGAAGCACTCGAGAGAACAAAAAAAAATGATGTATTTATCGTTTGTAATATGTGTATACAAGGCTTACATTGCTGTTGCTGCCTTTTTTTTTTATTACCTCTCGGGTTGATCATTATAGCTTTCATTAGTTTAATTAAAAGTGGGATATTACACGAACGTTTGTTGTATTTTTTTTTTCGTTGGATTAAAAGAGCAGAGGTGGTTGGATATTTTTCTCCTTTTTTTTTTCGTTTTGTTAACGGATTGCTGATTGTGTGCAATACAGGTTGAGAGGTAGGTATTAATTGCGCGTTTTGTTTGTCGCAAATCACTAGCACAAATCGTATACGTAAACTCTCGGGGTTATTACGCTGTATATTTCACTTATACAATAGTACACACGTCCCACGTATTGTTTAGTTAATTCCCTTATCCACAACAACAACAACAACAAGCAACATTCAAAAGTTTACCTTAATTACCAATCGAAGATGAAAACGCGCGGTCAACCTGTAATACAAAATCACTCGCATATCACAAAAAAAAAAAAAAAAAATTATCCTCGACATTTGCCTTAACCCCTATATATATATACCTCATAGCAGGCAGTATCACGTTACCATACCATGCACCCCTGCACGTATATATTCGAGTGCGTCGCGCGTCCTCTCGAGGAATTAGCATGTGGGATATAACAAGGAGCTGCTGCTGCTGCTGCTGCTGCTAGGCATCCTCCCCGCGGGCGTGCAAGAAAAAAGGGAAAGTATTTTCTCTCTCTCTCTCTCTCTCTTGCTCCTCGTTTGCTGAGGGTCGTAGCCAGAGGGCCGTATAATCACCCCCTCGCGCGTCTTTCGATCCCTGCGTCCAATTAGAAGTTCAGACAAACAGCGCGTGTGCGCCGCCGCCCTGGCAAAGAAGCGCGCGCGACGCGCGGCCCTCGTGCGAGCTTTCTCATTTGCCTTGTGCGGAAGAGAGAGAGGAAGAGAGAGAAGGAGCGAGAACCTGAAGATGCGGATAATCAAAATGATTGACGTATACGCCTCGTGGTTATGCGCAGTGCCTGAGTGTACGAGTAGGCTGTATAAGGGTTGTTGCAAGTATATATGGGTGTGCGAGGTGTCGTTGGGGTAGAGGCTGCTTTTTTTTCGTCTCGCGCAGGACTCTTTACCACGGTGTGTCTTGGTTGAATTTATTATTTTCAAAAATGTTTATGGTTGTCGGAGAAAGAGAGAGTTTTCTTATTTCAGAAGGTACCGGAATATAATGCCAAAAACTTAACTACTTTAAACCGTAATCGCTTCTATACCTATTATACATCATCGACGTTCACCTCATTACCATCCGCTCGAACCCAAACAACCCGGTGTACCTATATATATATATATCCGCACCTCCTATAATCCTCGCGCTATATATCGGCGGTCGAATTAAAAGTACACGCGTTCGCGCTTCCGGCCACAAAAGCCGGCTTTCGGGCTAACAAGCGTAATGTTCATTAAATCGCCGCTCTCTTTCTCTCTCTCTCTCTCTCACTCTTTCTCTTACGTAGAGACGAGAATACGAGTGAAAGGACGTATATAGCGACGTTGGTTACCCTGGTAGCCACGCGCGCACGCGCGCTTGGCGTAAAGGGACATATTATTACGTTATGCCAGTTCGTTAGCCAGACAGTAATTATCCCGACGTGCACATAAGAGCGAGAACACGCGCCCCTGCCGTACCGGATGCCCGGCCCTCGCGCTCGGACGGAGAGCTGCCTCCTTTCAGGCGCCTCAGTGTGTACGTGTATGTGTATACGGAAGGAAAGTTAATGCCGAGTATGTGCGGGGTCTCCAAGCGTGTGTATGTATATATATAGGTGTATGTATGTGGGTAAGAGAGGGAGGAAAGTTTGGTACGTACGTTGGTCGGTTTTTCTTGGACGGTGCGAGCGGATATATATGGGGGTTTGGTTGGTGTGCGAGCGGGCAAGTGGACCGCGTGAAAACAATTATCTGGCTATTAAGGTATATATAGGGGGCTTATTATGGCTGGATTAGGAGGGAACTGCGAGTCGTTTTTGTCTGGTTAATTTTCAGGGGTGGAGGTTGTGATGTTGGAATTAGGAGTTTGATAGTTCGATATTTTTATTCGTATATGGTGTTATTGGGACGAGGACATTGGTAGTATTGAAATAACTTTTTTAAAAGGTATGAGTTGGAGATGAATTTGCAGATAACAAGGTATAATGGTGGTCAATTTTTTTTTGCTTGTTTATTTATTAAGTACTGGTATTATTTGAGCAAGGGATATCATTTTATAGACATCATTTGTTTACACTCAACTTTATATTCGAGCTCTGACGCGTTAGTAGCTAAGGTAGTTCCAAGATATATCCCAAATGTAAATCAATTCCATCATTTACCTAATAAACTGTCAGTTTGACCAATAATCGACAAGCACTATCTAAACACTTACCTTGGTCATTTCTATCGATAGATAAAATGATTTTTTAAATAGAATAAGTTTTTCACATATCTTTAATAAAGAAACTATCATGAAAAATGTCTCTATTCAAGTTTATTACCTCTACTTCTCCATTATCTGTAATCTCTTACATTTTATCATAACTTACATAAATAAAATAAAAATAATTTTTCACAAGGTCTGTACCTTTGAGATATATATATATACCTATAACTACCTAAAATTTCATGAATATCAGGAGGCAAATATTCCACTTTCAATAGATCTCATTCGATCAGACACATAGTTTGTACTTGTTTGAATGCAAATTTTAGTTCGATGTAATTAAATTTATTAAACTTTTCGCCGGCGCAGTGTCATTAGACAGCCAGCTAGATAATTAGCAATTTCATTAGGGAATATTCTATATGCACACGTGTGAATTTCAGGAATTCGAGAAAATATTTAGAATAGCTTAAATATTTTACGGAGAATCAAAATTTGTCGCTTCGACAAACTCATTTCATTTTGGTTGCTCTCGCTAACGAATAACTTTCTCGGCTATGTATATATATTCTCCTTCCCCTCGTTTTATAATTTAACAAAATCTAAGAGAAAAAAACAGGTACCAAAATATATAAGTGTATATACATATAATAATGTAAAATTATACATCGGCCGACCCAACTCGTTCACGACCACTAACGACAAGACTATATTTACAAACTTGACGAAGCGTACAAATATGTTATATATATATACATGTATAACGTACTATATCCAAAACATCTCTTTAATGAGCCTCAGCGCGCGTATAAGTATATATATATATATATATATACACCATGAGGGCAGAAAGAGACGGCGAGACTCGGGCACAGACGAAACGTAGATAAGGGGAAGGGAGAACAAAGAAAGCAAAGGAATTTCCGCGCCGTAGGTCCAGCAAGTTAGGTGTATATACCTCTGCCTCTCTCTCTCTCCCTTACGCGCGAGAGACAGAGCTGTACCTTTAGTCGCTACAAGCTCGGCCGAGAGAATCAGTCCCATGTAAAGCTTCTGTCTTTCTCCCTCTCTCTCTCTCGCCTACCTTTTTCACCCTAACTCGCGTCTCCTTCTCTCCTCGGGTGCAGCGAGACGACGAGGAGGATAACGATGTCCAGTTTCCTTCGCTCTCTCTCTCTTTCTCTGTCTCCCTTGTTATTCTCGTATACGCACAGTCGGAGCAGGGTATTTTTCAAACAATGTCCACCGTTATAATTTGTTTGGATGGCTGCTTCGCATAACCGATATACGCGTAGTAGTAGCAGCACAGGGGAACCAAGAGGTAGAGAGAGAGAGAGAGAGAGAGAGAGAGAGAGAGAGAGAGAGAGAGGTAAGAAAATACCCCGAAGGAAGAAGAGGGAAGAATATAAAGCTTCGCTAACGGGGGGCTGCCACTGCTACTATACCGAGCAACTTCCGCCCCCGGAATATCAAGGAGTATTTTCGTTAAATGCAGAACGTAGTAGCAGTGGCCCTCGACTGCGTCCAACGAGAAGCAGTATAGCTCTCTGTCTTTTTTTTTCCTTCTGCGCGCGTCGACTTTTGCTTTTTCGGCGAGCAGAGAGGAGAAGAAGGAAGAGAGATATCTCGGACGAGTGGACGCGCTCTTCTCGCAACGAAATCCGAGAGAAGGAGGCTATTTTTAATAGCCTAGGACGCTGGATACTTTGAATGATTTTAAGGAAAATATACGTGCAAGGGGGCAGCTGGATCATGTGGCCTTGTCGGATTGTTTTGACGGTATATATACCGTGAAATGGTATATAATTGGCCAGGGATTTCGGTGGCCGCGCGTTTGTATGTGTAATGTGTACTTAATTGAAGAATAATAACGATTATTTTTTTATGTATAAAAACTTATATACTATAGGAAATTTCTTTGTAAATCAACGGTTTGGCTATATAAATAAAGCCATTGTGGAAACTTAACAATCGTACTTAACACTCCCATTACTTTTTCTCGCAACCAAACAACTGATTATTACCGGTACGAGTTAATTCAATCTTTTTACGCACGCAATAACAATAATTGCCCCATACCATAATATATCGACGTGTTTAACGTACAACAGATTCTTATACATATACAATTAAATTCACCTTCTCTCCTCGTTAATTTTTTCCCGTTAAACGTAAACTCGAATGCGGTAGGTATGGTTTTTTTGTTGTTGTTGCCTTAAACACACCGCGCGCGTGCGGCACTTCCGACCGTTTTCCCATTGATACTCGCGCACGCGTGCGCTTTCTACTTGTACTTTCACGCGAATATGGCGCCGTCGTCTGTGCAAGTTGAGTATATATATAGGTATAAGGTGTATATACACGCATAGTAGCAAAAATCACAGCCAAACGTCCGTTCGCGAACGCGTTATTATGTTTATTTTAGAAACATAAGTACGCGCGCACGCGCGAAACTTATTTATATTTATATATACGTATATGTCTTATTTCCCATGCGCATTTAAGTGTATATATATACATTTACTGAGATATTTGTGTGACGTGTGCACCTCGTAAAATCTTAAGTTCGTGGGGATATATACGTTATTTAGCTGCGGAGAAAAGAAAAACACGGCGCGAATAATATGCACACAGGTGAGTGTATATATATATACGCGGTGAACGTTTATGAATAGGTAAAGAGGTATGCTGAGAATCTTATACTCGCTTGATTGACGCGCGGTATATATTTTTCGGCAGAATTTCACGAGCTCGCAGCAGCAGGTATACGGTTATTTATTCATTATATATATCCGTGTGGCTTCTGAGGCAGGAAACAATGAAACCAAAGTGGGATT
Organism: Torymus tubicola; assembly: GCA_035583055.1. Classification (NCBI taxonomy): domain Eukaryota; kingdom Metazoa; phylum Arthropoda; class Insecta; order Hymenoptera; family Torymidae; genus Torymus; species Torymus tubicola. The sequence continues at coordinate 18,410,972 of JAWWEQ010000045.1, forward strand.
TTCTTTGACTTTTGAAAGGTTCATATAATAGTTATCGAGTATCGTATAGAAGCCACTGAGACTATGATGTTTAACGCCGTTATTACCGCGTGTTTTACACGGTATGGAGTATCGTATATACAAGTGGCACACAATACCATGGTACAAATCAAAATTTTATCCTTACAAAAAATATACGAGCTTTAGGCGCTACTTTAAACCATACTTATATATGTAGAGATACAACTACGAGTATAAGAGTGGGAACTTGGGGCACGACCGTGTTAAATAATAACCGCGGCACTTCGAATGTTAATAAGCAGCCTATGTACGGGAAAGAGTATACGTATACGTATATGTGTATACAACGCGTGAGAAGAAGGAGTGTATGTATGTATATGTGTATATATATGAGACGGACAAAGGTTCTAGTGAAATGGTAGGTGGACACGAAAGCCATCGTGCGCGCGCGGGGCCATTAGGCGCACGCCAGGTAGCAATGCGAAAAACATTAGAACAGAGAGAGAGAGAGAGAGAGAGTCGAATAAATCTGTCTCTCCCGCGACGACCGTTTATTTGATTTCACCGAGAGATTCGTCAATGGGCACTTTACCGTATACACTTAGACACACGCATATATACGTATATATGTGTGTATAGATGCTATGTATACATATATACACTCGTCGATGTGCGCCCCTATACCGAAAAACGTGCGCGCGCGTGTGGTTTATGGACGTGAATAATTGACGCGAGGTTCTGGTATATACCGCATAAATTTTCGGCTACACATATATACGTTTGTATATGCATATACATATACATACATACACCTAACCTACCGTCGTATATACCTTCTTTCTTTCGTATATAGGGGCCGTTTTCGTCTTTCGCGAGCTCGCGTAATTATCCTTGTTACGCGATGTAATTGCAGTGCTGAATTATTGATGAGAGCGCGAGCGATTGCTTTGGAGTCGCGTTGCTGCAGCAACGAGCGAGGATGATTTGCGCATATACATATATACGCGATGGACAATTTGAGATAATATTAATTTCGCGTGGAGAGTATAAGTATATGGTGTGGGTGAGTATAATACGTATATAGGAGTGAAATTAAATTTTTATCGCGAGTTTTAGTGTCCCCTCTTTTGCTGCCAACTATATAGTGAGGTGTGTGTGTGTGTAACGCGGTGGTGGTAGCAGCGTAAACGCGAAATATTGACTAGGCGCCGATGAATAATTCGCTGAGCACCGTCGTAAAACACGATGTGTGTGGGTATATACTGTATGTATGTATGTGTGTGTGATGCGCGTTGAGTTTAAAATCAATTATTTCGAAGTTAAAAACTTGCGGGGGAGTATAGTAGCCTTCAATGTGCGTAATATATATTTATATATACGTTAAAACGATGTTTTATTGTTACTTTTATTAACAAATTATAACGTACATTCGCGAGTTTGGCCACACACACACACACACGTTTTATGGTAAATATTCAACATTCACGTGAGCGAACGAACGAGTGTGTTATAATTATTACGTAAATTTCTATTAAAAGTAAATTTGTATGTGAGGAGAGAGAGAGAAAGAGAGGAGGGAGGAGTTTCGAATGGAAATTGAAATCTGATTTATTAACGAGAAGAAATTTTGCTGAAATTAAAAAAGTACTCGCACGCGCGCGCGCGCGCGATCGCGACAGCTGGCTAATTAGTATTTTCGCGAAATTGCTGGGAGGGCCAAATTAATAAATAATCCCAACTGGAGAGAAGAATAGAATTTAAAAATGGCGCTCATTAATAATTTTCGTTTTTTCCGTATGCGTTGTTCCACAGCTCATTCGCGTTATGTAGAAAAATGACGAACGTATATTATACATGTTTCCAAAATTTTCACATACAGAAACAAAAAGAAAAAAAAGTCAAAGAAATCAAAATAAATGATCTCTTTTTTTTTGTTTAAAATCTATTATATATTCTTATCAAGTACACAGCTTGAACATCAACCACGCAGTCTTAACTTATACATACTTTCCATCGTAGCACGTGGACAAGACACGACAGAACATGAATCTATATAATCAATCAACGATGTTAATTAATCAAAGACTCGCAGCTGCTCCAATTAAAATCCGAAAGTATACCCATCAATCGGCTTGAACATATATAAACAACCTCTTTCTCTATCTCTCCCTACTCGCGACACTCATTTTCCCGCGAACTCCACCTCCTTAGCAAAAACTTACACACATACAGTGCTCTATACACATAAACATCTATATACCCATTGGCAATCGACGCGTACATTCCATCACGCATGCCTGCGCACGCGAGCAAAAGAAAACTCTTCGAAGAAGAATCTTTATATACATATATATCTTACCGCGTGGGAACACCATACCGACTACTTCACGTATACATATATACATACATATACACACGTATACGTATATATATGTGGTTGAGCATTACGGGACCCATTCGGGCGCGGAAATAATGACACGTTGGCCCCTTACCTGCGCGAAGGTGGATATACAACATCTAACGGACGGTCAAATTACACGTGGCAGTAGGGGCTACTGTGTGTAAGAGAGAGCACACGGTTTATATCGATTCTCGGCCAAATTGTCTTTTAATTTCGCCCAGCGACGCTCGGTGTGATGGCGACAAGCTTTCCTCTATATACGTACGGTGTAGCTATATATATATATACGAAGGGGACATGGTATGTTGCGGTCTGCAATTTCCTTCGTTGCCGCTTGATAGGTCGGTTGGTGTGGCCTTGCTATAGGGAATGATGGTATATATATATATATGTATATGTATACGTGAACGAGAGAACTTTTTTCAGGTGGCTGTGGTTTCTCATTTTGCTAATCGGTGCTTGGGCGATACCGAGGTTCGTGCAGAGGATTTGTTGGGTTTGCATGATTAGATGGTTTATTTTGGGATTTAATCAGTGTTTTTAAGGGCGTGCAGTTGATTTTTGGTTAGTGGTATTGATTTGTTGTAAGAAGGAGGATGCAATTGAAAAAATAAATTGGCTTATAGTTTTGTGGATAACAATCCTTATTTTATCTCAGGCTAAGTAGATGCAGTGCGAGTTTAGCAAGACGTCTTTAAATCACTTCTATGGGGGTTTTTCATGGAAAACTTGCATCAAATTTATAAGATTATACATGGAAAGAAACGGTTGGATCCTTGTTACCTACAATTGGGGATGTTTAATCACCTGAATTGATTAAAAAACTTTATACAGGATAATTAGTTTAACCGGTTAATCGTATATAGTTATATAACCATACAAATTTTTGGCGATATCAATATTCCTTCATTACTCTATAACAACCTTCTTGATTGTATGTTGTAGTCATCAACCGGTTTTTTAGACTAACCAATCTTCTTTTTCTACCTAAAACCCTCCTAATCATTAAAACATCCCAAAACCATCCACTCTCTTAAAAATCATACTTCCTCCAAAAAAACCCCTCAAACTCCCACACATGAGTCCAAAAATAAACGCGAACCCCCAAGAACTCGAGTACAACTCCCTTCTACATATACATACACTCTTACAACCTCCTACACTACGCTGATATGGTCCCGTACCTATCCACATAATAAAACTCTACCCTCTCTCTCTCTCCCTCCTTTTCCTCTCGCGCGATCAAACAATCGTTAGCAGGACAGCTCTCTCTCTCTCTCTCTCCTCTGCCTCACCGGCCACGCGCGGCACAGGCGTCCCCCGGGGGAGCAGCTAAGGGGTTGTTAGCTGACCGTGTAACAGGCCTCAGCGGGACTGGCCACTGCTGCTGCCGCTGCCGCCCTTCCGCTACTACTACCAGCATCCACGAGCGTTTAGCCTCCCACCTCTACCTTTCGAATCCCACGTGTCTCTCTCTCTCTCTCACTCACTCGCGCGAGCGCATCGCTTCTCTCGACCGCGCAAATATTTTACTAGTATTAGCGGCGCGCACTCTCTCTCTCAATATATATATATATATATATATATGCTGCACCTGGACCACTGCGGTCGCGTGTGCATGTATGTATGTATATATATATATATGTATACACTTATTCGAGGGACAGGGGACTTCATACTATATATATACGTACGCCGGAAATGACGTGCAAATATTGGAAGCGGATCTTCGACGCGGTGCATGAGGCTATATACGCGTATATGTCCCCCTGTGCGATTTCGCGCAGTGTACGTCCTCCATTCCGCACCGTGTACGAGTTTGTTCGAGGGAAGATTATTTGATCATTTCATCCCTGCGGTGTGATGTATAAGAGGTGAGGAAGGAGCGTTGCAATATTGTAGAAGGGAAAACACTGCGGAGAATTTTTGTCGGAATTTGATAAAAAAATATGGTGTTTTTTAATATATTATATAGCGATATAGTGAAATTCAGTCTTTATAGTTGTCAGGAGAAAGTGTATTTTTCTCAAATCGTTTACGGTGCACCGACAATATAACACAAAAATTTCGATAACCCGTGTGTACTCATATATACGCACGCACATATATATTGAGTATACATATATCTCACACTTGTCTCTTTCAGACCCTTAAAAGAAAATGAACGAACTCACTCGCGGCCGCGTATCCACACATACACACATATCCTATACTTCTATATACCTGCTCGCATATGCTTGCATCCTCCCCTATACATACACACACACATACATACTCGAGCGGGTAACAGCTCGCGGATCCGGCCGACGACCCCGTTTCGTTATCTCCTTCGCCAGGGGCGCGGCGACGACACACACACACATATACACATACATACGTGCAAGTGCGCGCTCGCGCTAACTGGTTATATTTGCGTAGACGTATAATGGGGCAAGTTGGACGGCCGGGGGGTGTATCAAAGGGGGCGGTGAAGGGAAGGGAAAGGGGAGAGAGAGAGAGAGAGAGGCCGCGGCAGTGGCGGCGAAGATACGCCGCGCTGTAAAATTAGTTCAATAAAGGAACACCCACGGCCCACCCGCGCCCTAACGATATACGAGGGGGAGACCGTTGCCGCTAGAATTTCCCTCTCGCGCGAGAGAGAGAGAGGTGCGCACAGGATCATTGTCCCCCTTGCACGAGTGTCTTTGTGCAAACGAGAGAGAGAGAGAGAGAAGTTGTGTGGGATTTTCGAAGAAGTTTTGCGTTAGGTTTTTGCTGAGAGAGTTGGAGGTCGTTCCTTCTTTTTTTTTTGTTTCGAAGTAATTGATCGTGGGTGGTGCGTGAAGGTTGACGATTGACGTATACGGTTTGCAAGTGACAAGGTGGTGATTTATTTTGTTTTGGGTTTAATAGGGCAACCGTTTTTCTTCTTTTTGAATAATTCAAATTTTTGAGGCAGTTGTAAGAACAAATTCATCAGTTACAGGCATTAATTATACTTTTAACGTATGCAAAAATAATGTGCTATTATAAATACGCAACACAGCGCATGAATATATTTCAATACCTTATTATAAAAAAAAAAAAGTTTTTAGAAAATCAATGACTCCGTGACCCTAAAGACGTGCGACCAATATATAACTGTTGAAAATTCCACCAAGGAACTTACAAAGTATAATGCGCGGTACTCTTCTCGCTCGTAATTAGTGTTGTACAACCACCACTCGCATATATACACGTGCGGACACACTCTCTCTCTCTTATACTGGAATATTTAAATGTTTCGCGCACTAGTAATTTTCAATACGCACACACCCTCTTGCGCTCCTCCTCCCTCTGCGTGCGACTTGTTAAGGCGGAATATATTTCTCTTCACGCGTGTATATATATATATAGCGAGCTCTCGCTTAAGTGTCCGTCTAACGAGCGTCTTAATGAGAGCGAGAGGGAACGCGAGCTGTCCTTGTTTCTCGCGGCTACACGCGAACGAAGGGGTCGCAGATTTTACTAATAAACCTACATATACGCGCGCCCGCAACTGTTTATATATATGTGGGGAGGAAGCACTATGTATATAGATATACAGCGAGGCTCGTCTAATGACACGGAGTGTCGTTTCTCTTCTTTGCCTCCGTTATAATATACCTATTGTCGAAAAATTTAAAGGTATATAACCGAGTAATGCGTTTTTTTATATATGGAAGAGCGAATGTGTATTGATATTTTGGTGCCTTATACTATTTTCAGGTGAAATTAATTCCGATGTTGGACGCGGTTATAACTCGTATATACATATATATTGCTGATATTGTTCGTATGACATTTTTGCTATAGGAAAAATTTAATTAGGATGATTTTGAATAAAGCTCCGCGAGTTTTTGGAAATTTAATAAACGTCGCACGCGCGCGACGAATTGGTCGTGTGTAAGCGTGAGCGAACGCGCGCAAATCTTTTGTCCATTTATCACCGAAAATTCAATTAAAATATTTAAATGAAAGCGTTTATGCATAATTCAAAAATATAGATTTATTGGTCCTGCCGAATTTGAATATTCTACATTTAAGTGAAAAATTTTAAAAATATGATTTTATTTTTATATCGAGATAAAAAAGTGATATGGTTTGAAAATGTCATATGCCAAAGCAATTTATAATTTACTTATGAAAAATATTACCAATAATTTGTTTTTAATAGAGCTATAGATTCTGGCAATTATATGACAATATCGTATGGCTTACGTTTCAATTGAATAGAAGCACCTTTAGCAAAAATCATTGTATAAAAGTGATATAAATCGTCCAACCGTTTTACTTACATTATCTACTTTATAAAGTGTAAATGCAAAAAAATCATTTCTGATTAGCACGTAAAATATGAGCAATGTTCGTTTTTAGCCGCATATAAATATCAACTGAAAAATTGTTAATTCGTGGTTAACATTTCTACTATAAGTAAAAGACTAAAATACATTCTCCATATATAATATTAATGATTTTACAACGACCCAACATTACAACATTTTTACAATACACTAATATTTCAAAAGTTCTCTCAGTACATAACAAATCCTCCTCTCACATCCACATCGACCATTACAGATTCATCATTTAACAATTATCACTTTTCCGCGCCGCACCAGCAGTCGTCAATTAATCAACACGGCGAATGTACGCCACCTCCATATACCTACCTCTGCATTTTTAACAATTCCACTCCTTCTCTCCACTCTCTCTCTCTCTCCCAGGCAGTTATCAATCCGCGACTGCGGGATCACCTCCGGTTAACCCGAAATCGCGCTCCCCCATCATCGCAGCAGCTGCAGGGAATCCAGCGTTTCGCTGCATTAATTCCGCGGTCTGTCTGCCTTGCGTATACAAACACACACGTATATACGATCCTGCGCATACATAGCCGTGGTACTGTGCGAGCGATCAAATTCCATGCGCGGTTCGTCAAAGACGAGCGAACGAACGAACGAACGTATCGCGGCGTGCAGACCAAACACAAAGCTTTTTGGGGGTGCGGCGCGCCTCCCTCGTTTGGTCTCTTATTTAAATTTTTTTTTGCCGAGTCTTTGATAGAGCCGATATCGTGCGGAGAGAGAGAGAAAGAGATCACCTGTTCATTCCGTATGCAGATTACGCTGCGCGTCTCGTTACGTCGAGATATGAGGATATACATGGCCCACCCGCAGATGGTGGGAGATGAGGAAGAAGGAAGAGTATAGAGTCGAAGTAGGTGGCCCTGATGGGACATACGGATTTGAGAGCGATTAGGCGCGGGATGTGTTTTCGGATGGTACTCTTTGCGAGAGAAACTTTTTTTGAAGGATAAATAAGGATGTGGGTTATGTTGTTGTTTGAATTGTACAAGTGTATATGATATAGGGAACCGTTATGCTCTTCTTCGAAAGCGGTTTTGACCATATGCGTTGGAATTTTAATTTTAAAACTAGTTATTTTGATTTCTCATGATATGTAGTTTTTTGCATTTTCAAAAAAAAAAAAATTCATCAGATTTTAAGATCTTGTTCTTTGTCGGATACCTATTTTAAAAAAAACTTAAGATATTGTACTTTTCGAAAGTTCAAGAAATTTATTTACATATCATTATATTCTTGCATCTTGTGGACTATTGTGAAGCTTAATTGCTAAAGTATTGAGAAACAGAAAATTTAAAAAGACAGTTTACATATTTGTAAAATATACCTTTCGACATAATTGGATATCTATAAGCAAGAGTATATACAAGTATATTATTTAAATAATAATAATAATAATAAGTCAGGTATATAATTAGATTATAAAATCAAAGAAAGTAAACGTCGAGACAGAAGAGAAAACATCTTTACACTTTTGTTGTTCTATTTACCAGCCATATAACAGGCATGTACAATAATTTATGGATCCTCTAATAAATCTAAGTGTAAGGAACATAAAATACACACAATAAATAATACAAAGTATTCGTATCCTATTTTATGGATATCGAATTATAACTTTATAAATATAGAAATGTTCTTTAACTTAATATATGCAAGCCTTTTCTGCATACCTCAATCTTATTCGATTTAACTATATGGAACTTTTACTTTTCTTCAAATCACATAATTACGAATGAAACTTAAAGTGATATCGTATAGCGCGCGGCATTAGCAAAGCCTGACACGCGATTTCTGATCGATAGAAAATGAAAATTTTAATGAGTAGCTGCATTAAATAACGCAATTTCCTCAGATACATACAATTAAATCTTGTCGGCAGTTTCATAAACGATTTAATTGCAACTGGCAGTACTGAACGATCAGTCTCATTTTCGTTTTCACGCAATTCAATCTCGTGCTTTTTCCTTATTGTTCTATGTGCACGTAAAAGACTATATAGGGATTTCGCGTTAAGATAAACGTTTGTACAACCATCAATTTAATTTCAGATTTCAAAGGCTTTTATTGTTAAATGGTATACAACATTTTCAAGATTAACCCTATAAAAATTCATTTCAAACAAGATAAGAACGTTGTAAGAACAAATGTACGTATTCCACTCCATCACTCGCGGCAAATCTTCACATCGCATGCAGTATGAGTCTGTACACGACGACGACGACGACGACGGAAAGGAAAAGAAGATCGCAGAGTACGAGGGATATATACTCGAAGAACTCGCGCGCGTTTAACGACATCACACGAGGCGGCAGTAACAGCAGCAGCGCTATATACGCGCGTATATATAACTCGATAACAGCCATTAGAAAGCGTTCGCTCACTGTACATACATATACGCTTGTGCAGTTCTTCTTCTCTCACGCACTCTTGTACACGCGTTTCTTCTCTTCCTTCTCTCTGCGTATATCGTTTGTATATAGAGAAAAGGAGGAAACGACAGAAGAACGAATAATCGAGCGAATAAAACGCGCGACGAGGAAAGTTGATTAGCGTCTACCGGGTCTGAATGATTTATGAGGAGCTGATATAGACAGTGCGAACTGCCTATCTTATGTATACCTCTCCAGCTGTGCGAAAAATAAATGTACGTACGTACGTACGCACGCACGTATATTGCTGGAAAAGTTAACGATGCACGTGAGGTGCGAACTTATACTACCGTGTATATTATAAGAGTGCGTACACATGTTGAAGATCGTGTCAGGACTGTAAGGTAGAGCACATAGAGAGAGAGAGAGAGAGAGAGAGAGATGACGAACTTATGCACGAAATTATCGTACGCGCGAAAGAGAGTGAAAAAGAGAGAGAGACGTTTTTACGAGGCAGTAGGCCTGGATTTTCCGCGTTTACGCGCAGGTGTCACACTTTGCAGCTACTGAGAAAATATGCAATTGTGTCGAGTGTATGTATATATGTGTGTACACGTGGTGTGTGTATATATATATATATATATATATATATATATATATTTGTGGCGACGAATGTTTACAATAATTGTAAATTATAGTTGTTAATGTGGCCTGAAAACGTCGAAATAAATCCTTTTGATGGCGATCGTTATATACGCTTCTAGCGGTGATTGGGCATTGATGGTGACGTTGTGTGTGTGTGTGTAGGAGCGAAAAATCGGTTACTGTGTTTGTTATGCTCGGTGAAAGAAGAAAAAGTAGGTAATATTTATTTTGTTTTTAAGAGACGATTTCGGAATGAGTTTCTTTCGATTTGTATATAGGATAATTAGTTGTAGGATAATAAAATGAAATATACAACCGATCACATAAATATTCATCATGTTGTTTATATTTGAGACTTTAAATGTACAATAAAATTTGTCATTTATGTATTGTTTTCGAATGAGTAACATTGAAGATGAGGTGTATATTAATGAAAAGAAGATTAACAAAGCCTGGTTGAAATATTTTTGATACATTTTTTGACGTTTGTTTTAATTTTTGTTAAAATAAACCGCGCGCATTAGCAGGAGATAACAGTGAAATCGACATGCATGGGCAGTGTAAATTGATTTAAAGTTTCTCTTGTAAATTATAGTCGGCTGTGTAAAATTCGTTAAACCAAATCAAGCTTGTTCACCATCATTAGTCGGAACATTTTCTAGCCAACGTTGGTATGTTAACATTAATCAATTTGGACTATTATTTTGTTTTAAATAGATCACGTTAAAGTACAACCATAGAAAAATAAAGTTAAGAATTCTCTTGATTACACGTCAATGGGTATAACTTATGGCCGACACAGATAAAATCAATACAGTTTTTTTAATCGACTGTAGTCTCTTTAACTAATTAAAAAGACGCGTACACTGTAAAATATCAAATTCCAGATTTGATTATAGGAGTTCTTGAATATCAAAAGGAGTTACCCTTTGCGCAGTATTGTTACAACGACTGTTTGCACGAAGTATATACTCAAACACTGGCCGACAGCATCAAAGAGTTGCCCGTAAAGTTTCTTAATTATTGTACAGTCCACCCCCTGATCCACAAAAAAAATGTCCTCGCAAAAAACTTCTTGTCTTCCCAATCATCATCAGACCGTTGCGAATCTGACGACACCTAGATTTGCATTATTAACCAATGTAATTACGATAATCCCTCGACGACTCTTGCATTTAAATTTAAACACACCACCACCTACTTAACAAAAAAAGAAAAAACCGAATAATCGCACGAACGACAGCACTCTCCTAGAAATACAAAGAATCCTCGCGAAATCCCCGCAAAATCGTATATTCGCGCGGAGCACAAAAAGAAACAAGTATATAGTCAGTTACATCCATATATATATAAAGGAGAGAGAAAAATCTGCGCGCAGTCAACTCTCTCTCTCTCTCTCTCGCAGCTGCAGCATACAACGAACGAGGGCGAGAGAAGGAGGAGAAAGGGGGAGAAGAGTCGGGAACCCCGCAGCAGCAGCAGCAGCACGTCATCAAGGGGCTAATTTAATCAAACCGGGCACGCGGGTAGGGAGAGAGAGGGAGAGAAGCGCGCAGAGGCTTTTGTTTTAAGTACCGTTAACGAGTGTTTATTTTAAAATCCTACGGGCTAATTGACCGCAAGCTCCTTCCGCTGCTGGGCCACCGCCGCAGTAGCGGTCGGACACATATACATATATATATATATACACATACATGGCGCGCGCAAAAATAAATAAGCGCGGGTGCACCAATGACCGTCGGCTACCGCTTATTTAATAATGCCAACCGGTTGGTCTGTGTATATATATATGCGTACGCGCACACACGTGTGAACGCGTACCACGTGTACGCGAAATGCAAAATTGTACATATATAGCCGTATATACGACATCGTGTATGTGTCTTGGCGCGTAATCCTATTACGGATGGTCGTTAGGGGCGCCCGTTTCTTATATGTCTGCGCGCTCTTCCACAAAAGTACAAGATTTCTTCTGATGTTTCTAAGCTCTCTCTCTCTCTCTCTCTCCGTGGGTTATTGAATTAGGAAAGCCCCGCGACGACGATGTTGGCTGCGGTGGGTTTGCTCTTCTGCGACTTGTGTATATAGGTATATAGGTACAACTGATTAGCCTGGATTGGTGTGTTGGTTTAATTGTGACGGTAAAAATATATGAGGGAAGATATAATGTTGAAGAGGGTAAGTTGTATTGTATATATATACGGGAGTTGGTCTTGACAAGTGACATGACATCTGTGTCAAATTGATAATTAAGTTGTTAAACGGACGCGGGATAATTTAACTGACAAGCGTATTGAATCTGTTAATATATTTATATAGGAGCGCTCGGATTTATCTATTAACACGTCGAAAGTTTATGGAGAGGTGTAAAAAAGTGCGTCTGTCGCGCGAATGGCGACGATTATTGCTTCGTTTTCGAAAATTGAGAATTACAACTCTTTTTCGAGCTTATCGTGAGATGAAATCGGCACATGATACGATTAGGGGCGTGGTGATTACACTCATAATTTACACCTTTATATAACCGGTTTTATATATATATATATACACACACACACACTCAACTTGACATTACCCGAAGTCTGATTTTCTCGATATTTTTTTTTTATATAAGCAGTCGCGAGTTCACCTATATATATATTGCACTATATTTCTATAGAAATATGACAAAACCCTACACGCTGTCCCATAAAAATCAAGAAATATTGGTAAACAGCGACAATAAGATCGTTGAAATACTATATACCGAGCAAGATATTGAAATTCAATAACCTAGCATATTCTACTATATCGCGAACTTTCATTCAATTTTCTTCGAGTATTATCACTCTCGAGATTATTTAATGCTCTTACTGCTGTCGAATAGATTATATCCACTATATAAGGTGACGGTCGCGCAGTATCACGCTGTCACGTGCGTTCGCGTGCATATATAGTGAATTAATTTACTTCCGCGTCGCACACTAATTATATCTATCTTATTTACGAATCACTTCGGAGCAAGCATGAACAGCTTAGTTTTATCAGTTATCCATGGTGTGGAGCTTTCGGTGATAATGTGGATACGCGAACTATCTCATCTATATATATATATATATATATGTGAACGTTGTCGTTTTTTGGAAAGCCAACACGCGATGGTGACGACAAAATTAGGTCGTACATTCCGGTATATAACGCGTGCGTATACGCGTGCTTTATACGCGGACGACAGATTTACTTATATAGCCAAGGTACTTGGTACAATTTTTGTCGGAAAGAAGGAAGTGGTGTATATATATACATACGTTATATATTTTTTTTTTTGGTCTTCTTTTTTAACTTCGATATAATGTCGCCGAGTCGCGACTTTCACTGGAATTTCTAGGAATGCATATATACGCTTTGAGAAAGCGATGTTATCGTGATTTGGCATCTTATAAGGTGACACGATTGAACGTATATAAATATGGCGAGTGTAATTTTGTGTGGTACGCGCGATTTGAAAGAAAAAAAATAGAACGATGTAGAGGAAACAGTCTAAATTGCTTGGAAATTTGATTATCCGGACGCGAAAGTATGTATATACATGCATTGGTGACATTTTCAGTATAGATACTTAAATTCCGCACCACAAAATATACGAAGACGCAGTAAATTAAAAGCAACCGCAATGCCACATGTTTTTCCGTTGCCATATATATAGACACGACAGCGTAATAATTTTCAACCATACTTAATACGATATGATTAAAGGAATTCCATGCACTTATTATATGCTCTTTTCTAAATAGCTAACCTTGACTTTTGTCAATTTATATACCCCCTTCCTAATCTTTACCTTATAATCTTTTTTATTACGATCGCAACGTGTCAGCGTCTAGAATGATTAACTTGGCTCTTGATGACGAATTTTCTCCTCTAGCCGTACGAGCATCACATATACACGCGTGTCACAAAACAAAAGAAACAAGCGTAACGCAATCAGCCAACTGAGAAAGTTTTCCATCACGTCGAGTACTACACCACGCGTGTATATACTACATTCGCGTATATATATATGTATACTGGGTTCACCGTGCCAGTAGAACGAAGTCAACTCATCTGAAGCCGTCAGGTTCCAGTCGGTTGATTTGCTATGTGCTCGTGTCTCTGTGTGTGTGTAACAACCACGTTCGCATGCATCAATGCCATTAACGACGTGGTGTATATAAGTAAGTGCCAGTGCGAGAGACGCCAATATTATAACTGGGTTCCCCTTTTTTTTTCTGACGCTAAATCGTTACGATGTGCGCTGTCGCGATCGGTTTATGCGCGTCTCGTTGCACTTTGTTTTGTCAATATATGTATGCGATCGAGTTATAGGTATATAGGGGATCTGTTATTTTTTTTTTGTTTTTTTTTATTTCTTTTGTTGATTCTTAATGACAACTTTCATGTTATATATCGTCACGGTACGATTTTGCCAATGACTTCCCGTGTTTAGTCTCGGTGCGGTTTTATACCATCAAGTGTACGCTGTTATATAGTAATTGATGGGCTCTTGAGAATGAAGTTTAAGATTAATGTTAGTTGGGCTGTAAGAGACTGTAAGGTATAGAGAAAAGGTCATGGTCTTGATAATATTTGCGACGTTAGAAAAAAGATAAAAAAGAAAAAAAAAATACAAGAATTCCATCTAGGTAATATGCTTTCACTTGGGAGTGAGTGGATGGAAATTTTCGACGGTTCAATGTTTCTTCCAAGTTTCATTTCAAATTCATTTTCTCTTCTGAAGGGAAATGTGCTAATGTACAAGCGACTGCTGTGTTGTGCGACGTATTATTTACAATGGCGCTAATTGGAAAATTTCTCATTTGTTCTCTTTAAGCGATAAATGAAAGAAGTAAGTAGGAATCAATTTTTGTACTGCTCATAACAGTTATGAAACTTTGATTAAAATCATGATAATTGATATAATCTATATATAACTTAGATGATCAACTTTGCATACTTTGAAGTATTAAACGGAAGATATTGATGATAAAATTATTGAGAATATATAATATTCTAGTTTAAAAACGATCTCGCATAATTTATAAAGCTTCTTTTTCAGGTAGTAATTTTATTCATGGCAATCTTTTTCAATTAATTTATCAGAAAAGCATTATATTAAATTAATTAATCAAGAATAAAAGTATATATAAAACATTCATTACGAAAAATACATGAGTGAGTGAGTGAGTGGGACCATAATGCTCTTCTTTTGTGTCGAATGAAAATAAAATTTTTCAAAAGTAATATACTTATAAAAAAGAATTATTTATAAACAATTAGAAAGTAATCTTGAACTTTCCGTATAAACAACATTCTACCAAATATGATGCAATCTCATGTACCTCGTCTATACGATATCTAAATAGAAAGTGAACTTTTTGACTACCAGAAACACAATGTTAAACCTCAAAAGCAATCCGCAGGACATCTTCATTTCTAATTTTATGCAATACACATACTTACACCTCGTAAAACATTCCATTCATTCGGTCACGGAACACACGCGCTTTTCCCCCAATTACCACATACACGTATACATACACCAACTCGTTTATAATTCTCGCTAAGTCTTCGTGTCTCTCTCCCCTTAACTTTCAAAAATCCCTGCTGCTCGAAGAATTCGTTTACATATGTAACTACACAGTTACATTAGTAAACTGTCATTGAAATATCCACAGGAAATCGCCATACACCCAGTCAGTCACTCACTCAATGCCAACGTCCTCACGCTCGTATACATATACTGCGCGCAGGATAAGACATCCGTATAGCCGCGGTCTCTCTCTCTCTTTCTCTTTCTCTCTGTGTATAACCTCTATATATATATATATACTAGACGCGTGAAAAAAGAGCCGTACGTTTCGCGCACGAAGGGGGGAGGAGTTGTAGTAGTAGAGAAAGATAGAGATAGAGAGTGAAAGAGCGTGTGAGGCAGCGTGTGGGGCGCCGGTTATAAGGCGATCCTGTTTCCCGGCGATTCTCAGTTTGTTATGCATTTCACGTGGCCGCGACACACACGCCCGGTGAACTGGGGCATCAGCCTCGTCGTCGTCCTCGTCGCCGTTGCCGTCATTAGGCTCCTGGACACCAACAGCAGTAGCAGCATAAGCTATACGTCAACATGAGCATGACACGGTGCCGCCGCGCGAGTGTAATAAACCATCAGCCTTTAGTCTCAAGCCTATAATAGTAGTAGTAGTAGTAGTATAGTATTAGTAGTAATAGTAGCTGTTGTATATATTCTCGATGGCTGCGTATAGAGATGCATAAGTGTTGTGATTTTGTTTTGAGAGAGAGATATATATAGAGATTTTTGAGTGAGAGAGAACTACTGTACATGACGATGACGACGCCAATGACAACTCGATCTGTTTTACGTTTTTTCCAGCCTCTGTGCGTGCTGCTGGCACTGCTTCTTCTAAGTGCACCTACGGAGAGTTTGTTTTTCCAGTAGTGAGTATTGCTTTTTTTTCATTACTTTTGGACTACGGCGTGTATTTGTAATATAGGGGTAGTAAACTGAGGTCTGTAATATAATGAATATATTATAATTCGAAACACGTGGTCGTGGCTATACGGATGGCATTCAATTATACTTGTATAAGGCAAGTTATAATAGCGGTGTGCCGCCGTATAAGATAAACTTGGTTTTTATTTGACTTTCCCCCGCGCTCCAAATGGACGAATTTTCAGTAAAATTTAATGTCTTTTCACCTCGTAAATAATGCGTGCTTTCACTCATATTATGTTTTGGACAAAAACGCTTTATCTGTTTGGAATTGTAATATTTGATTTGATTATAATATAGATAAAACTAATTTTGCATAGTTAACTATATTAGCTATAATATATTAATTGGAAAATGATCTGCTACTTACTGTTACCGGTTTTCTTAGAATCTTATTAAAATTTATGTGAAAATTCAATTAATCTATTTAATTTATAATCAGTTCCTTATACGCTGTTTTTTTAAATAATATTAGTTTAAAAATAAAACCTGATTTACGTAAAGGTTTGCTTAAACATTTTTGTAACGGTTATATAATTAAAAATCGAACTTGAACGAGCCACATAACTTTTACGTATATAGGTGGGTGGGGAGGGGGGTGTATATTAAAAGTCGCGGAAATACTTCAGCCACTTTTAATACACGTAATAATATTTCAACTCGATTTGGAATCTTATGATACATTGACTAAGTCGGTCAATTAACTTGTGATCCTGCTTTGAGGAAATTTCTTGAATAACCATAGAAATGATCTAGTTAAAAAATTTTAACAGTAAAACCTGTTTTTCTGTTTTTTTTTTGAGTAAAGTTTTAATGTTCTGAATGCTATGAATTTTTAATCGATTCTTTGAACTACAAGATATTTTTAAGTGGAGAACAAACTACAAAAATTTTAAATGTAGATATGATGCTCTGTAAATTTAAGTATGAACCAGCCGTAAAAAGTTTCAAATCTTGTGGAATAGAAACAGTTTAAAAATAACATCGCCAAAATTAATTTCAAAGTTAGAATTTTCATAGAGATTTCGGTTATAACAAAGCAGATGTAATTTTGATGCAAGAAAAATACGTGATAAATCATTTTAAGAGAAGAATAACGTGTTCCAATTTTTAAATGCCCGGTGATGTAGACATTCTCTGGACGTTTGATTTGAAATGGATTTGGTCATATTTTGAATAACATATCAAACGGTACAACAATATCAATAACGGTGTATTTTTATTATAAAGATTTAATTATTGGTTACTACAAAAATATGTTTTCATACCACTTGTGTTCTATAAAAGCGTTGACATGTGTATAAAAATCTGATATTTTTTTATTTTTAAATATACATGTATTCCTGCAAAGTTTTTAATAATAAGTTGGTTAATATAACAAAAGTTTTTAAAATTAGAATACCACAGAGCATTTTAACAAGTAAAATAATTTATTAAAAAAAAAAAAAAAAACAATTTCACAGATTCCTTCGCAAATTTTTCAAATAAGAGACATGAATAAAGTTACTTTAAAAAAAAATTATCAATTTCTTTAATTTCCTAAAAGTCAATTATACTATCAAACGCCTGTCTTCCTTTAAATTCTGTAACGTGGAAAGAACACACGCGAGCTGACCCCACTGTGCATAATTAGGTGCACCCGCACACAAACACACACACACATAAAACCACTCGTACACTTATGCACACACACACACGTATATATATATATACATATACGAACGCTTTCGAGCTGCCGCCGCCGCCGACAAACCACGCTTCATCATTGACTGGGAATTATGTTACGGGGATTATAAATTATTTGTTCTATATGCGGCTGCCGTTGGCGAGGCCGATTTTGTTGCTGCTAATGGGGAATTAATTTTCGAACAGCCTCGCCGACGCCGGTTTACCACGCCATTTATCGAAGGATTAAATCACGCGCGCGCACCAACGCACTCTATAGGCGTCAATGTATGTGTGGGTGTATTCGTGTGTGTGTAAGAGAGAGAGAGAGAGTGAGAGGTATGCTGGTGTTGATGTACGCGAAACACATGTTCTCGCGGATTGTTTCATTTCTTTCGGGATATATCGTTAAGGCTACTGATTGAATAAATAATAAGACCGCAGATGAAATTTCATTTAAAAAGATGGATTGCGGATTGAAAAGTTTCTTTCGTGTAATTACTCGTATAATCTTTCTACGTTCGTTTACTGTATTCTTCACTTTTTGATTTAACTTGTGTCTTTAATTAAACACATATAATCAAACCCACCCTTTACATAGTCCCGGAACAATTGCATTACAGACGTATAGAAACTCGAATATAATCCGAGAAGTCAAATAATTCACATATATTTATATTTTCACATAAATTTAAAATCAGTAAACCAACTTCTTTAGTATGTTACAAATAACTATATATGATTCTAATCCATTCAAACAATCTAAATTCAAATTTATTTGATTTCACATCTATATCTATACATAAAAATTTAACATTGACATTGCGATCTTCTTTTTCTTTGACCACAAACAGCCCGCGACGAGCGATAATGAACTTCCTGGAATCACTAGGAGGTCATAAAGAGAAGCCAATTCATCACTACCATATGCACTACTACCCAGTACCGGTGCTTCTGCCCAAGCCACATCCACCGCCACCACCGCCCAAGATAGAGATCGACTTGTCTGCGTTGCACAGGTAACCATAATACTCATCATTTGCCTCGTCATTCGAGGTCAAGCGCAATCAAAGACGCGACGAATCACGCTTCTTGATTTTCACATATATAGCGGTCACGATCATCTGCGCTCGTTTAGCTGGTCGAATCATGATTTTAACAAGCTACACGACGTAGAAATTCTGCCTCCATCGTCGTCGCATTTGGATTCCGGATGGGCATCGCCGTTACCAGAAGCTTGGCCCGATACTACGAGTCTTCAGCAGAAATCGTCATGGGGATGGGATAACAATGAGATCCTTGGTGAGTGTGTGTTTGTGTGAATTATTTGAATTTTGTTCATTGGTTTGCTTCGTGGTGGGTTGCGGATGGCCGGATATATATTTGAAATTTAGAGCCAGGTTTATTTGTAGTTTTACAAAAACAGATGATGATAGGATTTTGAGCCGACATTTGTTTTTGACTTATATTGTTAAATTTTGGGAAAGAATTGTAGATTTGAAAAACAGATTTTCTATGGTATAATTAAAAATCACGTTAATTGTTATAGGATAAAGTAAATGTATAACATACTCTTACAAGGTTATCTGCGACCATAAATGGTACGTTAACACTTTTCACTGTATTGATTTTGAATACTACTGTTCTAAATGTTTATGTAAATTGAGAAAATTTTTAGCCAATTGATCATGAACCTATTAGAACTATCATAAATGATTATACATTCGGCCATTCAACGTATCACCGCTTAGCCAACCAATCGTCAAATTCCCAACAAGTTTTCTTTCTCTTTATACGGTCTTCGTTATTTTCACTAGAGAAGGATCAGGCCTATAAAGAAGCTAAAACACCGGGCATTTTACTTCAGGTTCCTTTACAACAGCAAATCGTCCTTTACCAGCCGCCGGCCAAAGACACGAAATCAAGCTTACTCACCATATTGCTTAAGAAGATCAGACGATTGAACGACGCTTTGTTTCACCCGGAGGAAGATTGCGTCGAGCATGTGCACGACACTAAACCTCACGTTACCAATTCTCTTACTTACCTTGCGACGTGACGCGTTATACCCTCCTCCCTATACACTTTACGCCATTATTGTTTTTCTCTTTTCTCACTCTCTCTCTCTCTTTCGCTCAACCATTCGTTATTGTTTTTTCTTCTCCGTTCACTTAATTTTTACGTCTGTTTGCGTATACATGTGATTGTTTGGACCCGAGAGCCTTAGAAAATATATAATATTCAACACTCGCGCGCGTATAATAATAATAATATATACACAACGCGGAACGATGGAATAAATCATTTTGTCCACTTCACCGTATTGTTTTTTTTTTCGTCGTCTAGCTACTTTCTACCAACAATAATATACACACTACCTGCTACCACAATACAAGTAAGCATATACACTTACGGTTGTAATTAGCCGTTCACAATGGTAATATACGTGCTAGCTTGAAAAGCTTGCACTTCTACGAATCTCGCAGACTCTCCGCTATATCAGCAGTACGCGTGTGTGTGTGTGTGTGTTTGCATAATTAGGCGTAAAAGGATGTACGCGCAATCCATACATATATATATACATTTTTCTATATATATACGCGACCCAAGCAAGCACTTGACGCCTCTCGCGTAGAACATACACACACTTCACGCGAGCATTGAAAAACAAATCGCTGCGCGAGAAAGGGGCGCGCGATTTGCATGCGCGCGTGCGCGTTTGCCTCTTTGTATAAGTACCACATATATATAGCACGACGACGACCTCTTCCACACGGTATATATAGTGTCCTTCCTAACGAGCCACGACGACTCCATTTGCTATGCTCCATCTGGGTACTATACGTGTGGCTGGGCCAATCGCCTGCGTATATAATTGCGCCTAGAAATCGTCCCCGTGTGTAAACGTATGTACCCGCGTTTATGTAGCATATATAAATCTGACCTCGAAAGTACGCGCTGCTTCTCTTCTATATATGTAGGTACACGTGTATACCAGCCTCTTCGCGCATGACTTATTCCGTGCGCAGCTTTCACCCGCGCGCGCGCGAGAGAGAGAGAGAGAGCAGACGAGCGCGAATGATTATGACACACACGCGCGTGTGTACTAGCGGTTGTCCATCGCACGGCGACAGTACACGCGGCTGTCGTTTCGCGAGATTGATTGTAAAATAGCAAATTATACTGGCTCTGTTGATATGTGTATGTATGTGTGTGTATCTATATGTCAGTGCGTGATGGATACTTTTACGCGTGCGCATGCGCGCTCGAATGAATATCTCGTTAATTTTGTCAGTACGGTAGTGAGCGAGTGTTATATATATATGTGTGTAACGATATGGTATAGTAGTGCATGCCTTTACGCTGATGGAAATAAGATGGGTGTGTATGTGTATAAGCGCGAGTGCGGATATATCGAGTGCATTACGATATTGATTATGGTCATATATATAATCTAGACATACGCATTTGTGATGCGAATTTATTAAAAGAGTGTAATTCTCTCGAATGATCTTGATTTGTTTTTTTTTTTCATTATACGTTTGTATTTATTTAAGTTTATCGAAATTGTGTAGTTCGCCATCGAAGGCGACAGAATTTAGAAAGTATACTTGTATAGTTTTATAATTAATCAATGTGTTATTAAATGTTATTTAAAAAAAAAATAATGTCATGCCTTTTAATAAACGAATGTATACGCGAACACTTCCTGTATGTATCCTGCGTGAGAACTATACAAGACAAACGGATGAAAGATGAGACGGCAATGACTTGTAATAAGATTACATATATATATAGAGAGAAAGTGTTTCCCGCCCGCCTCGAAATCAATGAATCAAGAGGGCATTTGGAAAGTTCTCAATAACATTATACGCGGCGATAGCGGAGAGCGTATACACGAGCCGTATATAACCAACGTATGTATACCCTTACGTATATAGCAGAGAGTTGGAACGTTTATATTATATACCTATATGTATATATACCTCACTCGCAAGGATTATATATATATACGAGGTACAATACGAAGGTACACGACGCAAAGCGCACGCGACATAAATATGGCGCACGCATGCTTATTTAAGGGGCTATTACATTTTTATGGAGCGGATGACGTATTGCCACCACCACCACCACCACCACCACTGCTACCATGTGTACATATACATATACACACGAATAAGCGGCCGTGTCGCGCAATTCCATGCGGAACACCATTATAAAAGCGCCCGCGGAGAAATATCTTCGCGGTATGATTTCTCTCTCTCTCACGTATAACACACACATATATATATACGCAAAGACTTCCGCCCCGGAAACTCCGGGCGCCGACCATTTTTTCTCTTTAAACCCTATGAGGATCCGCGTAGAGGGGCACCGAAGCGAGGGAATATATTTAGAAAGTTGTCTTGAGAAAAAAAGCGCAAACCACGCGTATACTTGCGCGTTATATATATGTGCGTGATAAATGGCTATAAGCGTGCCTATATTACATATATATCGGAGCAAATTAACGTGATCGAGGCGCAGTTTCTAACGCGTATACTTACTTCTGTCGCGCGGAAGTTGAGATAAGTCGTAGTGGCAATCTGGTTATTTTTTTTTCTTTTACTTATATTTATTATATATAGAGCCGCCATCGTTATCGTCGCATCGACGTCGATCTCTCTCTCTCTGTTTATGATTAACTAAAAGATCAGTCTATAATCAAGTAAAAGTCGCGCGTGATGGAACGCTTGATTAGCACACTTGGCAATGTGTCGCCAAATAAGCAGATCAGAAACTTATTAGAGAAATTGAACCGATAACTATAACACGTGCGCGCTACACAAAACCCGTTACTTTCTATGGCAAATCAATTTTGCTTCGAACGATCCCCATATATACACGTGCGAATATAACATACCGTATAGTCACGTATATATACACGCGGTCTCTATACTACTCGATCCTTAAAAATCTGCAAGCACCGCACGAATTCGGCTCGTTACACTAATAGCACCTCTCTCTCTCTCTCTCTCTTGAACCCAAGAATCCGCAAAAATCTCTTTCTCGTCGTCCCCGCAAAAGTCATCGAGAAGTATATATACTGAAGCACGTAAGTGAGAGAGAGAGAGAGAGCGTCTCCATTCGCGGAGAAAAATACCTAGGAGCAAGCAGGCGAAATTCGCGAGACGGGGTAGGGGAGGTACACGCGTGCGCACACTATATAACCGCGAGCGCTCGTTAAAATTGAAGCCGCAATTGACAGTGATTGTGACGAGGAAGAGGTGGAGGAGGTATAGAGGAGGTGGTGCACGAACGGTTGGTCCGTAATTGACAAGGCAGCCCGTTGTACTCTCTCTCTCTCCCCTATATATACTACCTCTTCGAACGCGTGTACCCTTTCGTCCTCCTACTCTTGCGCGCGCGCGCGCTACCGTGCGCGCAAATCCCTATACGCGAGCACGTGCGAATCGTTTGGAGTATATATATAGTAGATATGTATATATATCGATGTGAGGTGTACGTGCGGGGATGCATATTTTTCTTGTCGCCGAGATGCGCTCTGCAGGTGCGCGAGTTGTTGTCGGGTTTGTTAGGATGCTCGGCTTGTTAGGATTTCGCTGGTTTTATATAGACGTAAGTATATTGTACATATAGAGATTTTTAGCTGATTGAATAAGCAGTATGTGTGTGGTTGCTGGTTTGTTTATATTTATTTAAACTATATATAGGTATACATCTCTAATTTGACGTGAAGATATTCCTAATAAAAGATCCAAAAAATATCTATATCCAATTCGATCAAGCACCTTAATATAATTTTCAATTTATATACACATTTATCAAATAAACTCACTAGACAGATATATATATACAAATCGATTACTCGCAAAGACACCCCCAATTAAAAATTCATTAACCACCAGTCAATAAAATCTCAATACACTGCGGTATACCTTAAAATAGCCCTTTAAATTGATCGTTCCAGGGACCACATTGCCGTCTGTCTGTCTGCAGCTCTTACAATGATATATAAATATATTATACCTATATATATATATATATATACCGCGACGACGATCCATAGAAAACACAAACACACAGACGAACGAACGAACAAACCCGTCGAACCGCAACTCTCGTATAACGTGGCGCGCGTCAAAGAAAGCGATAAAGCGCGCGCTTGGCGTATGCGCACTTCTTCTTCTCGTGGGCAATAGTTCGCCAGGCTGTCGTAAAAATTTATTCACCGTCCAGACCTAGCTGTGATGTGCGCGTGCGCGACGATATTATGCAGCGACGTGACGAAAAAAAAAAAAAGGAGGAGAGACCGAAGAGTCGCTCGTTTTTACCGAAGTCCAAAAAGAAAAGAGGGAAGAAGGAGGAGGAGGAAGTAAAAATTCACTCGTCGCGTCCGATATGAGGTTTACCGCAGAACTACTCGCGCGTCTCGTAAATCCGCTAGCCGAAAAACGACTCGAGGTCCTCCTATGCATACACTACAGTTCGTGTGGTGATGCTGCTGCTGCTCTCCTTTGTTTCTATATATATCTATATGTGTTATCGACGAATCTCAGTATTTTACAATCCTTTCGGGGGGTGCCAGACCCTGTAAAAATATTTTAATTTCTTTACCGTCGCCAATGTTCTCTTTTCTCTTTCCAACGCGAACGCCATAAACTTTTCGAACTAACTCTCTTTCTCTTTTGCGACGCTTGTATGTATGCGTACTGGTATATATATATATCTAGTGGAAGGAATAGTAGTAGTAGTAGTAGTGTGCATCGACGACGATTTGCATTCCTGAACGATGGATTGCCCCGAGACTATAGCAGCCGAGCTTCTACTTTATTTCGACGCGTCGACATGTGCGAACGAAGGTTTCCCCCCCCCCCCCCCTCCCCCTCCTACCTATACTCGTATATTTTTTCATGAAAATCGAATTTTTCGCTCCGTTTTCGCCTTTAGTTTCGGCGAGAAAAACGTTTTAGCGAGGGAGAAGTTGGAAGTGCCGTCGCCGCTGGCGGACGGTGAGTATAGCGCGATATATATTGAATTAGGTATCGTCGATTTTTTTTTTTTTAGTAGAGGCAACGTATAATGCGTTTTAGATTTTTCGGAGTAACGGAGTATGTGTGTGTGTGTGTGTGTGTGTGGATATATATATATATATATATATATATATGGGGAAATCATTGTTTTTCAGTCTTTCTCGCTGAGTGGTTTATATCGTTTATGCGCATTTTATCGTATTTATGATTATTTCTCTTCAAATTCGATGACGCGTGCGCGAATTATTAATAATTTAAAAATTGAATGTGGTTTATTCAGCTGCGATATTAATAATAAAATGCATTAATAATTCATTTTTTTTTTCAATACCGCGCGTTTTGTTCCTCCTTTTCTCTCTCTCTCTCTTGATATGGTTTAATAAATAAAATGAAATCGTTCGATTTTCAATTGACTCGATTGAAATTCGAGATAAAACGAAAATTGCAAAATCTAATTGTAAAGTCTGATATAGAATATATAATTTAGTCATACAAAACTAACTATATACTTCTTCCACATACTATTTCATCAAAAAATGTACATCCGTCATATTTTACCTCCACTATACATCTTTTTCATTTTCCCCATTACACATAATATATGTATCCCGGCCAATCAAATTTTTCCACCTCCGGTTATAATTTTTGGACTACACCATGACTGCACTCGCGCCTAATTTTTCCATCTTTCGCCCCTCCGCAACCATATGCTCCTCGTTTTTCTTTCCCGTTTTTCCGGGTTTACCCAGCCTTCCTCTCTCTCTCTCTCTCCCTCTCCCCTCCTGCTTTTCATTTCGTTATTTTCATTCGGATTTTCATTTTATTCCAACGCGGACCTCATGTTTTATGCACCGGCGTATCTGATTTTCCACGTGTGTATCCCCTTTTATGCGCACGAGTTGCACACACACAGACATTCACACATACATACATGTCGTGTCGCGCGACTCTCCCACTCTCCCACTTCCACAGCCTTTATTACGCAGCCAAAATGGATGAATTATCAAAAAATGTGATTTTCTTTTTTTTTCTTTTTCATTTTATCTCGCGCGATGATCAATGCGCGTCGCAGGTGTTTTTAATTACACGCGGGCGACATATACGCGCACGATTGCGATTCGAATCAATAAATGTCCAACAATTGTAGCACGTATGCTAGAGAGAGAGAGAGAGAGAGAGAGAGAGAGAAAGAGGATTGGACATGTAATGGTTTTATTATTTTTGCGCCGATCGCTGCGGCGCGAAATTCGAAAGAGCAAACGGTATAACACCGCGTGCGCCACGGCGCTTTATCTACTGCACGCGCGTGCGGAGGGTGTAGTATAGGAGGATTCGCGTCGCTTTTTATATACACGCGCGATACATGGTAAATACGAGCGATATAACTTTGAACGTTCTTTTGGCATTTACAGGGAAATGTAATTATTCGATCGAGAGGCCGGTTTTTCATTTCGCTGATATTCATTATTAATCTGTATAAAATTTACATGAAACAAAAAAAAATAAAATAAAAAAGAAACCTGCGATATGACGTTTCATCGTAACGTATGTAAAAATAAACAATTTTCGCGATAAGAGGGATACAGTAATTCGGACACTCGCATAATGAGGCAATATAAGCGTCGAAAAAACCTGTCGCCGACGTTCAGTTTGCGATTTTCAGCATATCACATAAATATATATACACACACGTATTATCTACACTTGATAATCGGAAATTTAACCGACAAGAGGGCGCATTTTGATTCTATATTCTACGTTTCCAGCCTTTCACCTCTTGCTTCTCGTCAACCGTTTGTCGGAATAATTAAAAATAAGGGATGAAAGGGAGCGAATCGACGCTCAAACCGTACGCGGGGGGGTCAACGGTTAGCGGACGCGTTATGTGCGAGAAAGAGAGAGAGAGTAGATTGGGGTGGATGTATACATATATACTCTCTTGCGGAGCAAAAAGAAAATCTAATTAATTCGCACGGGACGCGTGCGCAGAGCGGGGATGAGGGAAATTGGTAAATGTTGTTTTAGGCTTTTATGCTGGCGAGTCGCACAGGCGCTTGAAAAGTTGCCTGTTAAAAAGAGCAGCCAATGCGTATATGCGAGAAAGAGAGAGAGAGAGGAGAAAGTGGAAGAGAAGCGGCTGAGCCGAGTGTGTATAGTATAAACGATGTATATGTATATAAAATACGCAAAAACCTATGTTAGCCGAAAAATTTAATTATATTTCGCTCTTTGCCCGTATATGTAGTATGCACATGTATACATGTAACCGTTGGTCATTATACATTTCTTTTTTTTTATTTAGTGCGGTTTAAGAATCGCTAGGATTTTTTGTACTCGAGACTTAAGAATTCTTGTGACCAAGGTAAGTTTTTTGAGAAGTCCTCACACGTATATTTGTGCTTTTTATGCTACATTTGATTGGTATACATATAGGGAAAAAGAAAGAACAAAAGACTACCACTGTTGATCTCTAAACTTACGAGCAATTTTTTTCCTATATAAAAGAATATCAAAATAAAGCGAGCGAGCGCGCGCGCATAGAAACTAAAAATTTTAGAAAACGTATTGCACGTGTATATATACGGATATATATTTTTAAAAACCACGTAGTTGCGTTCTCGTATATATATATAGATTCATATATTCCCGAGGCACGTGAGTACGCATATTTAAATGCCTGAATTGAAATTCCTATATTTGATTTTTGAAATATTATTTTTAACAAAACCATTCCTGGTTTCGAGAAAATTGTTTTCGACCGTTTTCAATAATATCAACATACTTCCTCGTCTATCCCCTTCCTACCATCACATACACATATATATACATATACGCTTGCAGTGTTCAATTAAAATTTAATACAATCGTGTAAATCATTACTCGCATGCAACCTGCGATACATATATATACACTACAACTACCCTTCCCATTCCACTATACGCTTGTACACTGTGACAAGAAAAGCGAGGTTCCGCGGAAAAACAAGTGAAATTTTAATAAACGTAATGTAGGTAAGAGCACACGCGCGAACGCGCCCCAATACCTCTTTTCTACCCTCAGCTCGGCACGCTTAAGAGATCGATGGACGTGCATTACGTATACGTATACCACCTTCTACCTCATCCCCTCCCCCCTCCCCCCCGTCCCCTAAAGTCTCGACGTGGCTTCTTGCGCACAGGAGATAGAGAGAGAGAGAGGAAAGTAGATGACTCGGGAGTGTAAGAGGAAATCCGGCACAGGGCAACCGGTCTCTCTGGTAATCCACTTACCGGGCGCTCGCTCGCGTGGACCGATATCGCGTACACAGCCGCGGACACACAAGCCTCATGTTCTCTCTTCTCTCTCTCTCTCTCTCTCTCTCGTGTATTGTATTAAAAGCGGCGAGAGTGACTTGTCCCCCTCTCGAAGTAGTAGTAGTAGTCTTTCGGACTATCGCACCGCCTTTGATTAACATATTGCTTTCTGCGAGCGAAGGGAAGGAGAGGTGCGAGTATTGACGCTGCGCGGCGACTTTGCACCTTTGTTCCGTTTGGGAATTGCAAGTTTTATGGGGGGAGATCGTATTAGATGGGAACCTGGGTTGGAGCTATGGGTAAATTGAAACGTTGAAGAACAAGAAGAAGAGTGCGCGGGATTATTGGTATATAGTTTGGGTAAATCAAGGTAGTTTGCGATGTTTGATGAAGAAATAAATGTCAAAGTATTCTGAGAACTATAATTGATTGTATTAATAACACACATGTAATATGTCTATTGGCATAAAGCTTATCGAAAATGTATCAAATATTCCGTGAAATATCTATTATCCGAATAAAATAGCTCTTTATACATATATATAAATCGCATATAATACTTTAACTTCGACGAAAATCGCTTTATATTGGATTTTCAGCTGTCCAGTGTAGGAGAGTAACATACATCGACTCTCAAAAACCCCTGGTAAGTATACGTATATGAACCTCGTACCAACACAACTACTATACATTCGCTCGTACACCTCCATAAACAAGCAAACGAGGCGAGATAAAAACCGACATTACACCATTCCATCCGTGTTGATTCTGATCGATCGAGACAGGCAGCCTATCCTCCTCCTCCTATCGTACCCGTGTTTCTCAACCATGCGAGAATTATTCCTCACCGCTCGAATACCCGACCTCCTCCGTCAAATTTAAAGGCTCGATTCGCGGCCAATTCTCTCGATCGTATGTACGTGTATATATATATATATGTATGTATACGTACGTATATACATATACATAGAGAGAAAGGGGGCAATAACTCAAGGTAAACGGTTGGGGCATTACGCGGCGGCGGTGGCGGCGGCATTGCGATACTTTATTCAGTTCATAAAATGTATTCCTATAACGCGCCCGCGCACATATATATATCGCGCCGTGGAACGTGCTTCAATTCTATCTGAGCATGACCGAGCTTCCTTCCACCCCCTCGCTTGCTATCCTCGTTTTTTCTTCTCCTTTTTTCGCAGACTCGACCTATACCCCCTCCCTCCTCCCTCTGGTCGTGTAATTTAAGCTTTATTGATTGCCCGCGGGTGTGGCTGTACCATGGTACACTTATACTACTGCAATTTTCGAATCGTTTTATATGTCGAACCGTAAGGGAAGAGATATAACAATTATAGGTAAGATATAGCTTTATCATATGGTATATACGTAGCTGGATATAATTTTACGAAATTTACAAAGATACATTGTGCTTCAACAATATAAGTAAAGTTAGTGCATTTCTGCGAGAACAAGGCGTCGCAAGGGTATAACACGCGCGAGCCAATCAACTAATGACTGACATACGCGTGAGCTGCTTTCTCACTTGCGCGATCCTTTTTCCGTCTCTCCGCAGATCTCAGCAATACGGATACTGTCAAGCTGTCCGGGGAAATTATTTCGATATACAAGCTTCACGATCGCGGACGGTCTAATGAATTAGAAATCGAGCGTCGCGGTCGTGTTGTCGGTTCTATATATATACCAGCTGCGATCGGGAGAAATTCACTTTCCTGCGCTGTGTTGTGTATGTATTGTGAGGGTGTCGCTGTGCTTTCATCTTTTGCGGATGAGATTGAGAAGAGCAAGAATGTGGGCAATGGTTATGAGTTGGGTTTATGTGTATTTGACGTAAGGTGACTGGAATAGTTAGCTTATTTAATGTTATCTTACGGCTATTTAATGTAAGATTTGAGATTAATTTAAACACTTGGCATCTTACAAAGCTAATATTACATTTACCTATAAGGTATTTCTATTTTTTTTCCTTGTGGTATATTTTAAGTATCGGAATTGCCTCTATTTGTCTCTTCTATTCTTAAGAGTTATAAATTTTATAGATATAGGTTTGTTGAAATTTCATTAGAATTATTTTCTAGTTTCTCTAAAATCTCTTTAACGAATAGGAAATAATTGAAAAGTTGAGAAGCTTCGTAACTAAATCTTATATATTCAATGAAACATGAAGAAACCGAGAATTCATAACAAAAACATTTTTTTATGTATATATATTTACTTCCTCTCTCTCTATATTTATATTAATACACTGCTAAATCCAAAACTGTTTTTCAAAAAACTGCTGGCGTTGCGCCACTAGCCCTTAATTAAAATTTAGATTGAAACTAAAGAACAATAGAGTGTAATATTTGCATATGCATAACATTGCGCGCTATAGAAACGCAGGCATGGGGTTATTCTATTCGATAGAAACCAAAAAACATCTCCAACAAAAGCAACCCCTTACTCCTAAAAAAAAAACAACAACAAACGCATAACGTTCCCCTCCGTTAAAAATTAATAAGTCTAAGTACGTGATAACGTTTTTTTTCCGAAAAAGCGTGACGGAAGAATGAAAGAAAGCAAGCAAGAAAGAAAGGAAGTCTCGGTGATAAGAAGAGAGAGAGAGAGAGAGAGGGAGCGCGCGCGAAAAAGACGAGGGGGTGCGAGAATCAGTTGTCTCCGCACGCTTGCTCGTGCGAGTACATTATTACTTTGTAAATAGCGAGCTCGCGCGGCGCAGCCCCGCGGGGAGAGCATTGAATTACAGTGGAACGAAGGAAACGCGTGCGCGGGTGCAAGAGAGAGAGAGAGAGAGTGAGTGAGAAAAAGCCGAAAGGGGAAGGAAGGAAGGAAGAAGAAACGTTCGTTCGCGAGGAAGGAAGGAAGCTTTTATTGTCGGGCCGGAGACGCGTCCCAAAAGTAATATTGTCTAATGCGCGCGCGTGGAAGACAGACATATATACACACGCACGCGCGCAGTGCGCGCGAGTGAGCTTCTTCTTCAAATGAAAAAAGCAGTCATTATTCGGCACGAGCCGGAAGTGCCTTGGGACTGTGATGCTGCTGCTGCTGCTGCTGCTACTGTTGCTACTGTGCAATAGTACACGCGTCTGCGTTACATACATACGTGTATATATATATATATATATATATGTATGTGGACGCGAGTATATTGGAATTACCCGCGAGCAACTAAACTCTCCTGTGCCCGCCTCCGAATTAATTACTCGGAGCGTGTCGTGTAATATATGTATACCATCTCTCGCTTCGCCTATTAGTTGGATGATGCTTTTTAATACCGCGACTAATGCCTTTATACGGTATGCCGCGTATACAATTGCCACATGCGTTTTGTTTTCACGCTCGCTTCGCGTATATATATATACCGACTGTATGCGTATTTTTCTTCCTTTTTTTTTTATCAATCGCTATTATTCATTTTCGCATTGTCGAAGGGTTTGCTCACGCTTATATATACGTATATACTCATATATATATACTATATACGTTGAGCGTGCGGAGAGGCGCGTTATTATTTTTCAAAGGTTTATCGACTAACCATTCTTCTTTTCATTGGATTTATCAATTTTTCAATGCGCGGAATTAAGGGCGCGTGGGGCTCGTGTATATAGTATGCTGTATATATACTGAACGCTCGTGCGCTACAGTTGTGAGAAGGGGAAGGGGTTGCTGCGATGATTTTTCAATTCAATCGGCTGCCCCCGAGTGAAATGTACTGATGAGCTCAAGAAGCGCGCACAAAAATGTTCGTTAAGGGATTCGCGCATAATATGTCAATCAGGGCAGTTCATAGGTATATACGTATATAGCATGTGCAGTTTGTTTTCGTTTTATCGTGATGTGTATGTAGCTGTGATGTTGTTTTTTTTGGAAGCGTTGTTGATTGCAGTGAATATAATATATACATTAGTTCATAGGTGGTGCGTGGTTATAGCAAGTTCGATAAGTGACAGAGATTTTGGTTTGCATTTTAATTTAGTTATAGAAAGATCAAATGTATAGAAATAATTCTTTTAGATAAATTGTTTTGCAGGTATATATAATAAGCCTTGTTTTGTATATTTTCAATATAATTTATAATCTCGACAAATTCTGAAAAAAAATATAGTAAAATAAAATTATTGTAAATTAAAAAATTATGTTTATTACATTTTAAGTGATGAATTTTGCACAACGACTTTTACACATATATATACTTTTCAACATAATTGATACATCTCATTCATTAAAGTATA
>JAWWEQ010000045.1:18450027-18510044 GCA_035583055.1 Torymus tubicola
CCGGGTAGCGACACCGGCACAGGCTGTCCCCCCCCCCCCCCCCCCCCCACCCCGCACACTGTCCCCCAAACCTGAAAGCATCGGCTGAAAGCAGAGAAATGCATTGTCGACGTTATAACGCGCGGCTTCATAAAACACCCGGCTCGCGCTAAATGCACGTTGCTGCTACTGCTGCTGCAGTCACTATATATATATGCTGTACCACGCGTCCGAGGAGGCGCGCGCTCGCGTATACTCGTGCAAAATAAACGAGCCCTTTTCGCCTCTCACCCCCCTTTTCTCTCTACTGCACTAATGGTCCAACGTCCGTGGCTGGGCTATACTTAATTAATCCCGACACCTACGCGGAAAGAGAGAGAGAGAGAGAGAGGGAACGAGGTAGAGGCAGATATTACCCATTACGCGCGTGCGAGCTGTGGGACGCCATAAATCGCCTGATTTCTGGATCTTTTAAGGGTGCTGCACACGCGGCTGATGCACTCTCTCTCTACCTCGTTCTCTCTCTCTCTCTGTGGACGTGTTGCTTTTTGACGGTCTTGTTTTTTTTTTGTTTTTTTGTTTTGTTTTAGAGGGGGCTGCAGCTTTTTTTTGCAGCTGTGATTCTTTATGGGAACGACGGAGTGCAGGAGAGAGGCTTGATTTAGGAGATAAGAGGTTACGTGAAATTAGAATGATGACGAGTACGGATTTTATTTTATAATTTTGATTATGCGTGGTTGGTGATGTTGTAATTTAAATTAATTTTATTTATAAGAGAAAGAGATACGATGGTACGTTTATTGGAACTATTCTTAGTTTTGTTGAGGTAGATTTATATTAACATTAAAAAGAATGAAAAGGCTTGTCATGTTATTTTTGTAGAAATATAATTAATTTTTTATCAAAGTATTATAAGTAATAGAAATTATATAGCCCCTGTAAAATAAATCAAGTTATAACGTGCTATTTCTAGTTTAATAATCATATTACGAATCGTTGAGAATTGATTGCTGTTTTGACGTTATTCTAAGAATTTTTCGTTTTCATTACTAAGTAAATGAATAAAGTTTTTTATTTAAAATATTTTTAATACGTATATATATAAACAGTGTTTTTTGCAATATCAATTTAATTATACATGGTTCAGGAACTTACACTGATACAAAAAATATTGTATGCTGATGTTAAAAATAGCTATATCCCCAATATATGGACGTCATTATTCCGACGGTGAAAAAATGTACTTCTATATTCTTTAAAAATCAGTGAGCGTGAAAATTTTCAACCTATATCAACATTAATTTATTTACGATATCATATAATAAACTAATTTTCTTTCTATATAAAACTATAAAATTTACACTTTATTAATTATAATAGTTAGAAACATTTTCTAAAACTGCCTAAAACTATCGAGCCGTACAGTAAAAAGCTTATATATATATATACACACATAGTTCCCAATTAAGAAGCCATTAAAAAATAGTGCGCGGGACGCGCAAAACAAACAAGCTCCTCTTTCTCTCTGTATATAGTGCGTGCGGCGTCGATGTATCCCGGCCTATTATCCGGGGCGCGCAGTGAGCGCGGGCGCGCGTTCATGACAATTATCGGCCTGAAAAAGAGAGAGAGAGAGAGAGAGACTGGCTGGGCCGCTCCGCAACGCGGTCCTCAGGGGTATTTTTCAACATTTCCCCTCTCTCGCGGGGCTCGTTTTTTCGTCCAATTAAAGAAAAGAAAAAGCGCGCAAAAGCGTGTGCGCTCGTCGTCGCCCAAGAAAAAGGAGAGGAGAGGAGAGAGAGAACAAGGGCGAAGCTCACTACCGCAGAGAGAAAGAGAGAGAGAGAGAGAGAGAGAGAAAGAGAGAGATGGTCATCAGCGGGAGAAGAAAAGGAGCGAGAGGAGAAGGAGTTAAAGTAGGAGATAAATGGGTGGAGAGTAAGAGAGCGAGAGAGAGAAGGCAAATAAAGTAAAGAGAGAAAAATCGAAGGAGAGGAAATCGGGGAATAGAAAGACTAAGGGGGTATAGAGAGAGAGCGAGCGGAGGATCTCGGGCGGTAACGAAGCTTTTTTGCGCGCACCGCCCGGTCGCGCGCATTAGAATGCTGTCCTGCCAATTTGGGAGGCGCGTATATACGTATACGGTATATATATATATATATATATATACACACACGCGGGCGCGTGCGCGTACAGTCGCAGTTAATTAAAAACAAAAGCACCGGGGGACACGTCAATCTTATTTGGCTCCCTCCGTCGCTACTGCTGCTGCTGTTGCGAGAGAGAGAGAAAGAGCGTGGAACGTGCAAGAAGGAAAGAGAGGGAGAGAGAGAGAATCGGAAGGGTCCGTGAAAAAAAGAGCGAGAGAGAAAAAGTGTATATATATACGTATATAGGAGAGAGAGAGAGAAAGAGAAGGAGAAAGAAAGATGGAGGCACGGGGGAGATTTGTTACCGCCGCCGCTGGCCTCCTCGCGAGCCTTTAATTAAGTCCGCGCGTTCGTTATGCGCTTTCTGCTACTGGGCTGCTTTGGGTTAACTCACGGTCTCGCTCTTTCTCTCTCTCTCTCCCTCTCTCTCTATATATATGCGTATATACATGTATATATATATACTCTTGCGAATCGTCGGCCCTCCGTGTGTACTTTCTCCCTTCCCCCGTTGGCGCGCCCATCCGTCTCGCGACTGATCGACTTCGGGAATAGAGAGGAATTCCAACGTGCGGGCGGCTGCTGCTGCTGCTACTGTACAATGGGATACTACTACCACTCTACTACACACTTTGTCTACGTAGCGCGAGCTCGCGAGATCATTGTTTGACGACGATTTTGTTCGAAGCCGCTGCTGCTGCTGCTGCTGCTACCGGCACCGCGGCGACGAGCCGAAAGCCACTGTTTTATCAGTAAAATTGTTCATTTGTCGCTGCGTGATTGGATCCGCCGAGCGAGAGAGTGGATGGAGACTCGCGAGAGAGTCGCGTGACACGATGGGTATATATAGTGAGGTATCTGTATATGTGTATATGTGTGTATTGTGGTGGTGGGAGAAGAGGGTCGAGGGTTTATTGAAGTGTAATGGTTTATTGTAAGAATTTTAGATGGTTTGGTTGATTTCTTCTTTTTTTTGAGAATTTAGAGAGGTATAAATTGAACTATCATTTGTTGAGCAGGAAAGGAGCGGAGCTTGTACATTATGTAAAGTTCCTGATGGTAACTATTATTTATGGTTTTGAAACTTGTGCAAAATTTTTAGTTTTATGCCGCGCCCTGCTTGGCGAGTCAGTTTTGTATATCTAATGATTTAATTTAGTATACTAGGATGGTATCTGACTATAATCATTTTTAACTTACATCTTTAGAAACTTAATATTATAGCAGTGGTGAGTGATTTTTATCCACTTTCCATGTTAAATATCAATAAGAAAAATAGATATGCCATAAAAAGGTGTCACAAGACCGTTTTTAGTGACGTAAAATTTGTCTACCTATAGTACCTGTACTACCAGAAAGCTACATTACAAAGATGTATCTTCAAATCTTGTTTTTTTACTTTTATATTTTAAGACTAAATCATAAGAAAAATTTTGTAAAATCCCAGATAAAATTAATGATAATTATTTACTATTCATCGCATACGAAATAGAAACTTTGAATATTTTATTTGTCTAATTTAGCAAATTCAGACCGCGATACTTGATTACTACACGTATTGACTATGTTAAATGACTGATCAGTAACCCTATTGATTGTATAAAAGTACGGTTTGAATTCAACATCTCCAAATTCTCACAAATTCGGCACGCACGTATATTGAGATAAAACTTAAGATAGATTTGTACAAAAATATTTAATAATACCAGACCACAATCTCATTTATTTAAACTTCACTTCGAACACCGTATAACCCGAAGTAATATCAAACAAAACCAAACTGTCGTCAAGAAAAGAAAAAAAGAAAACTGTCCCATACAAAATATCTTATTAACGAGCCACCTCTTAACGAGGATAGTGCGTAGGTCGTTAATTAAAAATTAATGAAATCACTTTGCAACCCCTTCCTCTATATCTCGTTTAAATCGTTAAAGAATTTCGCAATTATCGCAAAGATTCACGCAGCAGATCCGCACCGCAATTTATTCACGACAGTCCAATAAACATTTCACTTGGAAAATGACTAATGTTTCATTAGATCCAAGCTATACACTTGCGCAAACTTTCCCTTACCCCCTTACGCGCGCGCTCGCAATTATCTAAAATTGAAGGCGCGGCGGCGGCAACGGCGCTTTAGTGCGCGACGTGCGCGAAATTTCGATGTATTAATTACAAACTTCATAACGATAAATATTTAATTGAGCGTAATGAGAGAGAGAGAGAGCAAGAATTCCTCGAAGACTCTCCGCGCGTATACGTATAGCCGCGGTAAATCATTCGGGAAAGGCAAATACATTTTAATTAGTCCAATTAAATTGACTTTGTTCGAGAGAATTCGTCGGCTCAGCTCTTTGCACTCTTACATACCTTGCAAAAACTCACACGACGTACCGCGGCAATAAAATCATGCGTATTATACACATAAATGCGGTTCATGCGGATACGTGCGTTACAGTAATTATTCCAATACACAGATATGAGAGCTTTTTGCTTTGTACACAGCCAAGAATTTCGATTGGCTATACGAGAAAAAAAAGACTTTCACCTATATGTATATGTTACATATATATGTACATATCTACCTCCCACGCGCATTTCGGTATAAGCGACGCAATTAGCGTGCGGCGAAGTTCACCTCGTCGTCGTCGTCGTAGTCGTCTTCCTCCGCGATTACGCGAGATTACGCGGTTCGCCTTAATTGCGAGGTAGAAGGTACAGTAGTGTGTATAGCAGTCGACTCGCGGAAAAACTCTATCCCAGCGGGACGTGCGGCGTTCTCGATCAAACGAGCCCAAGATCGCGTCTTTATTTCTCGCGCGTCGCTTTTTCCTATATAAGACTCGTGCAGAGGTGAAAGAGAGAGAGAGAGAGAGAGAGAGAAAGAGAGAGTGAGAGGATAGAGAAATTTCTCGTTATAGAAGGGAAGAACGGTGTGTAATAATTGGAAGGGGACAGCTAAGGAGGTAGATTTTCGGATCGAGTGACAGCTCGCGGTGTGCGGAGTGACTGAGGTGAAGAGGTAGAGAGAGAGAGAGAGAGAGAAAGGGAGTGGAGGAAGGGAGAAAGAGCGATGTGATGCAAAGTTACGACACTTTAATTGGACATGCATGTCTGCAGAGAAAGAGAGAGAACGCGAGTGCGCGCAAGCTGTACTTTGGCCAGTGCTAATTAGCGTCGCCTCCTCGTTTTCTTCCTTTTTTCTCGCTTTTCTACAGCTCTCTCTCTCTCCCTCTCTCTCTTTCCCGCACGCGCAAATGAGTAAAAACGATGGGATTCTTTCCACTTAATTTAGCAGCGCGCGGACGTGCCTAGTTTTTCGCGTACTCCATTCACGTATGTGTATATCTGTGTGTGCAGCAAGAGCAGCAGTAGCAATAGCACTGTGTGTATACGTTATTACAGTGAGCTGGACTTTTTCTCATTCGGCTGTGGGATTTTTCGAATCTTTTTTTTTTTCATTTGTCTTTCAAACGCGACGTTTTTGTGACCATCCTTATATAGACGCACTCGCTGTAAGAGATTCCCTGATAATCGTCGAATTTATTCCAAGGCGAACCGCTTGATCGATGCTGATGTGTGTGTATATATATATAATACGAAGAATAAAAGCCTCGATCATCGACAGATGATGCGATTTATTTGGCGAGTTCCATGGTAAAACCGTGAGAGAGTATTTACCGCGATTGTTTTTGCGCGGCTCGTTGCCAATGATATACTTTTTTCTTTATTATTTTTCTCTTTCTTTCTTTTTTATTTTTTCTTTTATTACTTTGAATTATACGAGTTCTCGACTGTGTGTGTGTGTTTAAATATATAAAATTCTATTGAAATTCATGCAGCGATGACTTTTGTAAATTGCCCCGATGTTTATATTTAATTTCGCGAAATTGCAATGACAATTTCGTCCCCTTCTCCCTTACTGTCGCGCGTCTGCCTGTTTGTGTGTGTATTTTACGCTTTAGTTAATTTTAATATTCCAAAATTAAATATGACGCGCTGAGAATAAACATGTACAAAAATCAATAATGTAAATGTGTTTACTGTAAACTACGGGCTATATTAAAAAAAAAATGCTTTCCCGCAATGTATATCTTCTCGCTTTTACGTATATATACGACCCATTCGAAAATATTTTTAATATACCTGTTTTCGATCGGTATATATATAAAAAACAAATAATTGTCAATACATTATAGCTACATAAAGATTTATTTTTCATCCCTAAAATAAACGCAGTAACATAGGAGCATTAAAACGCGTGCAGCCCCGCGCATCAAAACTCCGATACAAATCGAATCTGAGCTGGCGCGCGCGCGAGCGAGCGATGAACCGCTACTACTGCTCTCTCATACATCACCCTCTCTCTCTCTCTCTCTCTTCTCTGTCTTTCTCTCCTATACTATCCCTCTTCTCGCTGATTAAAAAGACCGCTTCGACTCCTCCCGTGCGCGCGGACATCCTTAATACAGCCGCTCTCGTTCGTTCGTTCGTTCGAGAGAGATAGAGAGGAAGCCGCACGAACGCCAGGGTGAAAGGAGCGGGGGTCCCTCCTCTCTCTCCTCTCATCGCGCGCGCGCGCGCGGCGGGCTAACAGGACGTTATATAATAAATCGGTCTCGTTAGCAAGAAACTTTGTTTTTGCCGAGGGTCTGCTCATTAGATCGCCACGGTGCGACGGTAATTAGAAGTTTTAGCTCCCTCCCTCTTGCCGCCGCCGCCGCCGCCGCCGCCGCCACGGCGGCGGCCCTTTCCGCCTCGGCGCGGTCTGTGCAGCGCCCGCGCCCAGGCCGTTAACGCGCGCGCACTCGGTAATGATGTAGCCGAGTTGAAGCAAAGGGAGAGAAAGAGAGAGAGAGAGGAGAGAGGGAAAAGGTAGAAGAGGATGAGAAGGGGTAGAGTGAGAGAGAGAGAGAGGGAGGGAAGACTCACCGATTAAGCTCGATATCCGTCGCGATCGCGATCGCGAGAACACAGGGACCCGCGCCCACGCTAGAGCGCCAATTATCGTTTTTCACGGAGAGTATAGGTTAGAGAAAGAAAGAGGAGGAAGAAAGGTGAATCTGGGATAACGTCGAGAAAACGCATGTGTGTAATGTAGTGTGATCTGGTGACAATAGATGTTTTGAGCGACTTGATTTACTTCGAGTTTGAGTGTATATATCTATTTTGACTTACGTCTGTAATTTTTAATTAGCATTGGTATTGCTAGCTGTATTGGTTAGCGAATGTGATATACTGAAATTCTGCTATTGAACGATCGACTATACATTGGCATCATTAAAAATTTAATGAAAGTGAATTTTAAATAATAATTATGTACAAACGAATTTTTCCAATGTATATGAATGTTTAATTCACTGAGGTACAAGCAGCTACTCGATCAATTTTTCACAACCCCTTAACCCCATCCACATATAGTCATTAAGAATGAACATATCAACCACCCTTGTAAAATTCATCGACCACACAGAGAGAATCTTATACATTTCAGTATAGAGTAAAATCAATGAACCAATAAAAACATTCTAGAACCATATACCAATGGTTAATGCACATCGTGGTGCTGCAAAATCTCTCATACACATATATATATATATATATATATATATATATATATATACAACCACAAGTACGAGAGCGTACCGAAGTGAAAAGACCGCTCGACGCGCAAAGAGCGTGTGCTATACAACACTGTATATATATACAGGGTGTGACAGCCACATCGTCTCTTCCGGCAGCCTCTTGCCGAAGCCTATTAGGCAAGAAACATCGGAATTGCAACATACACATACCTATACTATACGGTGAAAGAGTAAAAGGCGATTGCTATAGACACGCGCCGTATATATATATATATAGGAGACGCGTTCGATCGTCGCGAACCCGTGAAATCGTAAAACGAGCGGGCGCTCGCGAAGGAAATATATATATATATATATACGAATAGCAGTAGCACAGAGTACAGAGAGAAGGAGTTAAGAGGGGCCGCGGCGGGACGCGAGAGAGAGAGAGAGAGAGTAGTAGGTAAAAGGGGCTTAGGGGTAAAAGCTCCCGTCGGCTGTGGGGCCTCCCTCCTCTCTCTCTCTCTCTCTTTCTCTTTCTCTCTTCGAAGAAGGAACGTGAGTGGGTGGGGAGGGGGTGAGAGAGGCAGCAAGCAACGACGGCGGGTGGGGCTACTCAATCTATATGCGTGTGTGTATGTGTGAGCGCGCGAGGGGTGGAAAAGAGGGGTAAGAGAGAACGAGAGAGAGAGAGAGAGAGAGAGAGAGGTAGGGGGTGAAACGCAAAAGGAGCTCGGGGGAGAAAGGGTAGAGTTTGCTAATTACGCGCGCTCTCTCTAATGAATAAGCTCTAATGAACCACTTTCTGTTAATTAAAGGCCGCCTCTATCCCTCTCGAAATCCCGCGCACCCCCTTCGTCTCACTCTCTCTCTCTCTCTCTCTCTCTTTCTCGCTTGCTTGCTTGCTCGCTTGCTCTCTCACTCGCTCCCTCTCGGCATCTTTTTCCCTCCGTGCGCTGCACCGCAACGCTGAGAGAGAGAGAGAGAGAGAGGCTTAGGGAAAAGAGCTCAAATGGAGGATTGCCGCCGCTACCACCGCTTCCGCGTGTACAAGCGAATGAGAAAATGTACACCCGGGCCTCCCTCGCTCTTTCCGACTGTGCACACACGCACGCATGTGTGTATGTGTATATATATACATATATAAAAGTAGGTGTACTCTCACGTATGTATACATATACACCGATATTGCAAGCGCTTCTTAACCCTTTGCCCTTTCGCTCTTTTCCTCTCCCTCTCTCTCTCTCTCTCTCTCTCTTTTACGAACGGCATTCGTTTTAAGGGAGAGCACGCGGGCCACTGGCATGTGCACGAGAGCGAAATTCACCCCCCGATGCACCTTGTTTATACATATATATATATAGATACGTACACACGTGCACCTATACACCTATATACCAAGTCGGGAATTCGCAGAATGATTCGCTGAATGGGCACGCTCTCTCTCTCTCTTTCTCTTGTACACTTGTTGATTTCGCCCTTTATTCATCTCTCGCTCCTGCCGAGTATATATGCGTATATATATATACACACATTTTTTTCACCATCTCCTTCCATCCTTTCTCCTCCACCTCCTCCCTCGTCGTCTGTGTGCTTTTGAATCATTAAGAAGCTTCAGGATCGGCCCCCGCGCGCGCGTCTTTATAGTGTTATATACTCTTGTATACATATACACGATGAAAAGACGAGGAGCACATCATTCGAACGCCGGTATAATGTCTAATTTACGCGGTATTACCGCGTTCGCTATATTATATATGTGTGCGAGACTTCACCTTCGTGAGTATATTATAGCTATCGTATCAAGGGGCAACGCGTGTAGAGAAATATATCTATATATGTATATATGTATAGGTGTAGGTGTTCTTGAATGCTCGAGTTATGGACTGAATGGGCGCTACTGTTTGACGGACTGGGGAGAGCTGATGCGTACTTGCTCTCTAATGCCTTCGTCGATGGGGACGACGACGACGACGAGTGAGGTTAATTAATTGTGATGTGTATAACGTGAGTGTATATAGGGTTTTGTAAGGGTATTCTTATATATATATATATAAGGGTATTATGAAGAGATTCTTTTTTAACAAGATACAAGATACGAGTGACTGGAGAATTTTAAACTGGCCAATTCTTTATATTTCGATAGAAATTGGAAATGATTAATATATAATTGAAGGGGATACCTGGTATTAATGATAAACGAATTGTAAGTATAAATCAGCAATTGTTTGCTAATTAGCTGAAGATTTATGAAGAAGACATTCGTCACCAGAACCCATTATTATACAATTCAATGGCTCCGGTGGCTGAATTATCGAGCGAAACTATAGTATAGAATGGACTGAGACAGCACCGAGAGCAAGCGAGAGAGAGAGAGAGAGAGAGAAAGCACACAGACGCAGAGAAACGAGCAAGCAGCCTCACATTGCTATACGCTGTCAGGAAGAAAAAGTCGCTACTTATATTTCATTAGTGCAACCAGAGCTAATTCCGGCCCAATTATACTATCGCTCGTGCTCTCACCCGTTCCCCCCTTTTCTCTCTCTCTCTTTCTTTTTTTCCAACCGCGCACCAACGATGCGCTATTTCAAGCGGTTAATGTATTCCGGTATTGTTATTCGTACTCTCTCTCCCTCTCTGCTACCCTTTCGCACTGATTAGGGAATCCGTTAGCAACGTCCCGTTTTTAAATGCTTTATATTTACAATTCAATTTGCTTTATAATGTCGAGCGCGAGCTCTTCTATACGCCGCGGTGAGACGCATTTATGCGCTCGGCCGTGAAGAAGAGAAAGAAAGAGAGAGAGAGAGAGAGAGTATATATAAGAAAAGGCAAGCGCGAGAGAAGGAATTCCTTCTCTTTTACGGAAGGG
Organism: Torymus tubicola; assembly: GCA_035583055.1. NCBI lineage: Eukaryota > Metazoa > Arthropoda > Insecta > Hymenoptera > Torymidae > Torymus > Torymus tubicola. The sequence goes on from JAWWEQ010000045.1 coordinate 18,460,590, forward strand.
GAAGTCATCGCGAAACAACCACCGCCGTCGTCGTGGCGAGCGCGCGGAGGGATAATTTCTTCCGGTTACTCGATTCCAAGGGTTTGCATCTCTTATTCCCGCTCTCTCTCTCGCCATCGTTGTCCTCTATTTTTCCGCGTCCTTTTCCGACGCGGTTACGTTATAAGGAACAGCGGCTTGTGTTGTTTCTTTATTGTATTTTTGAAGCTACCCACGTTGCCCAATTAACATGCGCGCTACGATTTGTCTTGCGATTTAAGGAGACGCGCAAGTCCAGGAAGGAGCGAGAGAGAGAGAGAGGGAGGATTTTATTTAAGGAGAACAGTTAGAGGGGGTTGGGTTACTGGTGTCTACTTCAAGTGGCGCATTTCCATGGAATTATCATTTGTTTTGCACGCTCCTGGATTATATTGTAATGAGCCTCGCGAATTGGGATGGGGATTGAAATTTTTTTTTTTAAAATACCCGCACGGAAGGATGGAGATGACATTGTGAATTAACTGTTGCGGGATTTTTCTGGGGAAAAAAAGAAGGTAGTGGGTTTGAAATAATCTTTTAATTGTGTAAAAGTCGTATATGTAATATACGATTTATAAAATTTTACGGTTCGTTAGTGGTTTGAAAATGCGACTGAAATTGAAGCACATTATCTGACAAGTGGCAATATGAATTTCGAAATGAATTCGAAAATAGAGATGGATAAAAATACTACAGCGGAACTTAGATTAATTTGTTAAATCAAATATTCATCGTCAGACACTGAAACCGTCGGTAATGTAAATGAGATGAGCCATTTAGTTATTTAATATACCAGACGAAAATGTATTTTCGTTTTACTGCAATTTTGTCAAATAATTTTTAATTTACTAAATACCGTGACAAATGGACGACTGTTGCTATCAAAAGTTTGTGCAATAATTTTTACATTTTTAGCTGAGAATAATGTACATTACAATCTACGAAATCACAATATTCTCTAACTCACAAAAATTCTATCTCAGTGATTATTAACTTTCACTCTTACCCCTCCAACCGCTCTATACGTCAAGTACCCGCTAAACGAAGCAATTTCAAGATCAGACACCTATACCTGACCATTACCACGACTATACGTTCTCGCACCACCTACACTTCTCTCTTTTGCTAAAAAAGAAAGTAATAAGGAAGAAAAAGACACGCTCTGTCTCTTCTCACTCTTTCTCGACGCGTTCAGCCCCGCTAGCGAGCCGCGACGCGACGAGCTCATATACACATACACGCACGCACGCAAAGAGAAAGAGAAAGGGCGAGAGAGGGAGAATGAGCGAAGGGGAGGCAGTAGCAGCAGCAGCAGCAGCCCCATAATCCGCTGATGGACGCATTTACTGATTACCCAAACCCCTCCGCCACTCTCGTCGCTACTCTCGAGCTTTCGCTTATATTTCTTACTACGCAGGGTGTCCCGGAGGTAGGCAGAGAGAGGGAGAGAGAGAGAGAGAGGAAAGAGCACCACGCGCGCGTGGCACCCTCGCACTGTGATGGATAAATCGTCCGAGGGATTATCGCACTTTAATTGTATTATCAGGCCATTTAACCCTTTTAGCCGGTCGGAAGAGCCAGCAAGAGATAGAGAAAGAGAGAGAGAGGAGACTAATTTGCCGTTAAATAATTCATTTTGTTGATGCCAACAGAGAAAGAGAGAGATAGAGTGAGAAAGCTGTGATTCAAGCAGCGTCGAATTTCTTTTCTGTCCCTCGTTCGCTCGCTCATACACTCGCCGGCCGTTGGATTCACGAAATTAACTTTGCTTAATGCGCTATACTCCACGTGCGCCCGTTGACATTCCTCTGTTATTATTATGTAATTGGATTTTATTGCTAATCACGTGTGGACGCGAATGTTTTTGTTTGTATAATGTGGGTGCCTTATATATTATACATATGCGACGATATCGAATTATTGTTTCGTATAGTAAATTAGGTTAAATCGTCTTGTTTAATTTCAACTCCGCAGCTAATTTTGTATACGTGTGTACGTGTGTGTCTGCGTTATAAGTTCAAGGAAATTAGCTCGTGAAAAATGACGTCCATAATATAAGAAAGTTTCGCGAAGCAAGTGAGCAAGCGAGGTATACACGCACGCCTCGGTGAAAGTAGATTAAACGTGCGGTTTCATCTAAGACCAGTTGCCCCCCCCCCCCACCTCTTACTCATACCCCTTCGCTGCTTGAACACTAAAACAAATTAGTATACACATACGTATACACATATACAGCGATGCGCACCGCCACGTAGACTCTGCGTGCTCTTTCTCTCTCTACTCTGCTCTTGACAAATGAAAATGTACCTTATTCAATTGCAAGCTGGATTCTTGATATTAATCAACTTTTCGTGCGTATATGTACACTTTAATTTATCTAGATCAATTTATTTATGTAGTACACACGTGAACCATATTTATACATATACACATATATATATTCCATTCATGCACACGCGGATGAATGAAAAAAAAAATAACCAACTTGGTCCATCACACGACTAGTTTGTCGACCGCTTATTAACTTAATAAGACACCTTATCTGCACTTAAAATATGCAAATAAACCACGCACATGTCAACTCATGCGTTCGTAAATGAGAGACGCGACTGAGATTGCCACATGCTCAGTATATATATAACCAATGCGATTAAAAAAATTTTCTTCGCGCGCGCGGTCGTATATACAAAAAGACAGCTTTAAAAAGGGGGGAAAACTCCGCGTGCGACATTTTGCCCCCCCTTCGTCATTAAGAGACACATACACACATATACTTATGCGGTGCGAGTTTCTCCTTTAACGAACACTCGCGCGTCGTCAGCTAATTACCGGTCTTATATCTATAAATAACGATCAGATATATACTCTAGCCGTGGCTTCGGAAGATAATCCATCACAAGCGTTCACGCAGTTCCGAATGAAAATCCCTCAAAGAAAAGTCGTTCATATTCCGTTCCATAAATCTTATAAATATTCTTTCTCCTCTTTCTCTCTCTCTGCATATACGCGTATTATGAGAGATATATATATATCTCGTCGTGTACTTTTTCTCGTGGTCTCCATACTGAGACAGAGAAAGAAACATAAGCTGTCGCACACGTATGTATATATATGTATAAAGAAGGAAAGGGCACAGAGAAAGAGAGCTATGGGGATACGCGCGCGGGGGTAAACCGGGAAACATGATAATTGTAGTAGTAATTACATAAAGGAGATGAAACGAGTGAGTGCGAGAAAGAGAGGGAGAGGAGGAGGAGAGAGGGGAGGTAGGGTTGAGAGAAATAGAGACTCACGAGACGCACTAATTATCTTGCGAATAAAATCTCATTAAAGCCCCGAGACGGAATCTCTAGCCTGCTAGTGTATATATATATACGCGCCGCGCCGTCGACGCGCGTTTCCCTCTCCGTTACGCTGCGCTTCCTTTTCTCTCTCTCTCTCTCTCTCCCTTACTCTCATGCGCGCATGCACTGGGTCGTTCTCGTTTATCGCGCGACGTGTTCGCCTGTAATTTATATGCGTCGTGGATTCCTCGTTAAATCTAACCTTGGTTTCCCCCCTTCTCCCTCTCTTATACTTCTCCCCCCCTTTCCCCCCTTTCAGTAATCACAGCAACCGTGCTATCGATGACTCGCTATATAATGATGTAGAAAATTGTCACTCCCTCCGTTCTATACTCCACATATACAGCAAAAAAAACACACGCCCCTCTCTCTCTCTCTCATTTCGTAAACCGTTATCTTTTCGCTAACCACGTCGTTTTTATTGCAGCGAGCGAGCGAGCGCGCGTTTGATAAATTAATCGAAGCGCGTGTGGGGTGATTGACGCTTTGGCGATTTTAAAATGCTATATAGGAAAGAAGGAACAATGATTTCGTTCTTATTAAGTCATACGAGCCGTCAGTCAGGCCGCTGAGTGACATTTATTGAATCAGCCTCTGTGAGCGAGCGAGCGAGCGAGCGAACGCGATTGGCGACCTGCCAGCGCATTACTTCGTCTGACAGCGTCCGAAAGTTCGACGGCGCAGTATATGTGTGTATGTATGTATGTATGTATATAGATATATAGGAAAGCTGTGTGCTTACGCGCACGGCTTGTGTGGGATCGAAGAGCATTTTATTAATATATTTGTTGCTGGAGAGTAGCAGCAGCACTGCCAAACTCTCTTTATATATATATATAAGCATCACGCGCGATATCGTTATATTTCTTCTTGTTGTTTTTCTGCGATATCTCTGCACTTTTGCAGGATTTTCTTCTCAGGTTTTCACCTGTCCATCGAGAGTTGTGCATAGCTTTACGAATATATGTAATAAACGAGGCTCGTCAATTTTCTTTTACCTCGGATTATTTCATTTGGTTTTGAAACATTTTTAAAACTGGTTTGCACACTCGCTCTGCGCGCCAGTGTCTATTTTTTTCCCGCGCAGTCTTGATTAAAGGTTTTATATATGAGAAGAGGAGTTTAATTGATCTTTCGAAAACATTCGCCGAGCAAACGTCGACGTTTAATCATTCAGCTGAATTTTCAAATAGGGATTCACGTGTATATATATACATCGGAGACTTGTTGCAATAAAGTCAATTATCGACGTATCGAATGAGACTTTGTGTTTTTTCCAGACTCGTCGAAAATATATTCTTGTCGGGCTGTTTGATTTGCCGTGGAACGTTAACGACGTTAGCTATACAGAGAGCGCGGTAAAAATAATTATCTACTCGAATTAGAGAATTTAATTCATTCTTGTGATTGTCTGTAACAAATAAAGATATATATATACGTTCTCCGTAATATAGACGTTATTAATATGCGCGTATATTTACATTCACGCGCGTATGATTATTTATAAAACCATTTTCATATTGCATTACTTTTATTTAAATTCATTTGAAGATTATAAGTTGAATTATTAAAATATGCGAAACAATTTTACGGACATTAGCAATAACATATTGAGCAGATAAATATGTATGAAATTAAATGTGTTTCAATTACATTTGAAGCTTCGCTTTTAGAAATTTGTAAATAATTTATATATATATTTTAATTACACTTACACGTTTAAAAGCTAAAAATATTTGAAGAACAGAAGGAAATCTTGATATTTAAGATATTTATCTATAATTAGAGTTTAAAAACTACATTTTATCAATAGTATGCTATTTGATCATAAATATAAAGATATAATAATTTAACAAACAACTTCTTTCCCTCAACGACATATAAACTTCAAAATCTCAAGCACCATTAACCCCAAAACACTACGAAACCGCGCTGTTCCTTCAAACCCGCGACATTTAAAATATACCACCCCCATGTCTTTTCCTTACCATCACACCACACATCATTTCCTTCTACTTTCCACTTCTACCACTTTATCGCACCCGCCGGTACATACCATAGCATCTTTCCTCTCTCAGTCTCCTTATACACCTGCGGGACGACGACTCTGGGGTTTCTTCTCTCATACACGGGGTCCTGCATGGACGGTTCCCCCCCGAAATAAAAAGAGAACCATACACCAAACCCGCGGCCGAAAATGCAAATGCCGCACACGGCGCGCCGCGTCATGGTGCTTAAATATTCATGTGCTCCTTTGGCGGCGCCTACATATATATATATCGCTCTCTTGGTCTTAAACAGCCGGTGTTTACTGCACGACGACGATGCTCGTGTACGCGACAGAGAGGGCAAGTGTCGCTCGCGCGCGCCAGGTTCTCGTCTTTATATATATACGCGTGTATATGTATGTGTATACAAGCTGGAGAAACGCGGTTAAAGTTTTATTTTTTCGCGATGCTACGTGGCGGCGTGTGGTCGCGAGTGATGTGTCTCTGCATATAATTCGCGTATAAAAGAGCGCTGCGGGAATCATTGATGAGAGGTGAGAGAGAATGCAGAGGGTGGATAGGCAGGTGGTAGCGTTATACATATATTTTTTTTTCTTTACCGACTTACGTGACTAAAGTGTTATATTCAACCAGAACGGTTAGGTGTATGTATATATAGTAACAATGTATGTATAAAAATGTACCTGGGTAACTTTATATACGGTCCACGTTGAAATTTTATTAAATTTGGTTTTTAAACTTCGCATGCGGAAGATTCTTAGTAAATCTGTATGGTATTTTAACGAACTATATAATAATGGAAAATAGAACAGAAGTAATGTAATTTAACGCTTGTAGCTAGACCGCGCGTATGAAGTATGGTCGTAGAGCAACAATTAACTTTATCTTCAACGGCACATAAATTTCCCGTCTCTCTCTTGGTCTCTCTCTCTCTACGCTCGAAAAAGCAAACTCATGATTAATCGTAAAGTATAATAACCACAAAATTAAGAAGGGCGAAAATAGACGCTTCCATACATCACCAGTGCCTCGTATAGCAGCCCTCACCTCTTCTCTCCCTTCCCTCCGCCTACTTCTCCTCCACCTCCTCCTTCTCTACTTTTAATCAAAAATGCAATTTAACTCGGAAGTGGAGCAGGGTCGCGAGCTCGCGAGGAATGCGCCAGTTACTTTTCGAAAAGCTTATACTCTCTCTCTCTTCGTCTCTGCCCACACACATGTACGCGAAAACAGCAGCGGAGCCAAGAAGCTTGCGCGTATACTTTCGCATATATGTATGTATATAGACTTATATAGAACGTGCCTTTAACAAATCGCAGGCAACTATATATGTGTGTTTATATGTATGTGTGTGCCGACGCGTAATTCCAAAATGGCGACTATATACGCGATGTCGCGGTGGAGGAGGAGGGATAGAGAGGGACGAGAGGGGAGGGAAGGTTTGTTAGCGTCGGACATAACTTTCATTAATTGGAGAGGACTCCGCAGGGAAGACGGCGTCGGCGGTGGTGGTAGCGCGGTGCCTTCTCTCTCTCTCTCTCCCCCTCCGTAATTAATCTTACGCTCTAATGAGTGTCAATTGGCAGGAACTGCCAATTAACGCACCGCTGCCAGCTTAGCTTGGCTCGACGAAAGAGAGGGATATAGAGGAAGAGGGAAAGAGAGAGAGAGAAGGTAAAGGATCGAGCCGACGGAATGAGTGAGAGAGAGAGAGAGAGAGTGCCTCGACGAAATACCAACTTTTCTCCCTCTTTCTCGTTCCTCCTTAGTGCAAAATACGTGAATAAATATAATGAAGGCTGACCTATCTTTGGCGCAATTACACTCCGCGCCCACGTAGTCGTGTAAATTGCACGCCTTTTTTTTAAATTTTAATTAAAAAAAAAGAAGAGAGAGAGAGAGAGAGAAAGAGGTCCAAACAAAAGGAAAGCCTCTTTTGATTATCCAGCCGTGCGTATAACAAGCGGTGTAACGCGTGCGCGTTGTATATATACGTGAGTGTAAAGTGAATACGTGTATGTTACTATACAGAATTAAAAATCTTTGAGTTTGTTTTCAACCCTGAAATAATGAGCCACACCGTCGTCGTCGCGGCCGCAATCTTATATCAGTATATTAACACCATCGGCTGTTCCTCGTTACGCGATCAAAGTGAACATCTATCGCTCAATTTCCACCTTGAACATTTCGCTTGGTATCCAACTATAAACACATACATGCCGTAAAAAACACGCAGAGAAGAGAGAGAGATCGTATACATATACACGCGCGAAATGCAATGAAAGTCTCTCTCTCTCTCTCTTATACCCGGGACGACTTTTTCGCGCGAGCACGTCGCGAAGGCAAAAAAGAAAAAATTACCCACCAAGTGTGGTACTGTCTCTCTCTCTCTCTCTTCACTCATGTTTTTTTCAAAACAGTTTGCACGTGCGCTAGCGAACGATATACATGTCCGTTCGAGTATGACTGCATAAACTGCTGCGAATGTGTGTGTGTGTGCGCGCGCGCCATGAAGTCAGACTTTTTCGCTCGTAAATGCTCCGGCACGTGCATTATACGCCGTGTGGATCGTGACGCGCTAGCGTCTAAGCTCTCTCTCTCTCTCTTGAGCTCTCGTTTGCGGTTCCTATATATATATATATATATATATATTTTTCTTTCGCGAGAGCGGAGAAGTCGTACGACGTGGAAGAGGTTTTACGGCTGCCTTTTTCTTAAATTAAATATGACTGTTTATGCGCGGGTAGCGTGTGCTAGGGGGTAAAATTAAGGGCTCGCGCGCGCGTTCAATCGTGCTGGAGTACCTTGTCGGTTTTTAGAGTGTATAGTGGTCTCTTTTTGCGGATTCAGCGGTATGTTTCTGCGTGTAAGATGGTTTGTAGAATGTCTGATACAGTGATGGTTTGAAATTTTAATAATTTAATGGGAGTATATATATTAAACTTAAGGTGTCTTTTGATGTATTAGTAAAGATTTTAATTTTTCTTTAACGTTATATAAAATGTCTTGAGATTTGGTTCATTTTTTCATAATTAAATTTTTTCACTGATCGCTATAACCAATATAAAAAAAAGGTTTAATGGAAAAATTACTACTTTTGCAATTTAAATCCCTTAGAATTACATGTAAAATCGCGCCATCAACTAACACACACACACATAAACATACAGAGATTTCTTCCAAATTAGCCCGAAGCACGCACGAATTATTCAATAACACCCCTTACGCTGGTACTTGTAATCTCGAGATTCAAATCAAAAGGTCAATCAACACGTATACATATACATATATATGTATATATAAAACACCTACGCGGACTCTAGTCGATATATAAAACACACACACACTCGCATGTACGCAAGGCGGCAAAATTACACGCCCTCGTAAAAAGCTCTGGGGAAATTAGCGCGATTTTTCATCGCGGCACCGGAGCGCGAGCAAGCGCTAAGAAAACTCTCAGCTATAGCTAGAGCTAAGGGGGGGGGGGGGGGGTAACCGAGTGGCGTGGAAAATCACGGCGTCGTCGTCGTCGTCGGTCACAAGATCCGCTTTTAATCGTCGAGAACATCGTCTCTCCATTAATCCTAACGTACAGCCGGCTACTTTTACACAATGTCTCTCTCTCTCTCTGTCTTTCTCACTATATATACACCGTTCTCTTTCAGTCGTCGCGTTCGTCTGCGGCGGACACGACGAGAGGGAGGCGAATTCGATTAGGCGAAAGATCGATATGTAACGCGTGTGTGTACACGTACGTCCACGTCTTTTTCCGTATAAACGACTTTGTCGCACGCCATCGGCAACCGAGGGGTGAAGAGGAGGAGGTGGTATACTGGTGGTCGCGACGTATAGCTGCTTTGACAAATCGTTCGCGGCCCTCTCGACAGCGTGTGCCGTAAGCGTGTGTGTGTGTGTGTGTGCTGTGTAATAAAAAAAGCAAGAAGAAGAATAAGGGAGAATGAAGTGGTTGGCACTATAGGGGAGAGAAGGAGTGGAAGTGGATAATCGAAGGACTATTTTTAATGTTTGTTAATTATTTTTTATAAAGCTTCGAGGGGGGAGAAGGGTATGGGGTGGAACGTGATGTTGAGGTATTACGTGTATGGGTATAAGTCGACGAGATGATGGGTCGTGTATCGCTTGGGACTTTGATGATACGATGATCGATTTGTTGTATCCGAAAGCGTTTCGTCATTTATTTTCACATTTTGTATACGAGGTTATAAAAGAACTATAAAATTTATTGAAGATCTAGTAACCTAAGACATGTAACGATATAAAAAGTTTTTTCATTCTATAAATAACGAAATATATTTAACAGATTTATCATGTCATATATATATATGTATTTTTTAAATATTATTGTTAAAATATGAAAATCATTGTTATGTGTATATATACAATTATTGGATTTTAACCACTAAAGAATTACAAGATGAAATGGAATAAAATAAATAATACAGGTATCGCTCTTCAGAAAAATCCGCGTGCGGTGCGCTCGCGAACGTCGTCGGCAAGACTAATAGAAGTAAAACACTTTGCCGTCGGCGGTGGCTGGGGCGTTAAGTGTAGTACGCTAAAAACAAGAGCAAGTGAGAGAAAGAGAGAGAGAGAGAGACGATTGGGTAAATAATGAAACGAATGCAAATGCAGTGTCTGGCGCTCGCTCTCGCGCGACCGAATGAAGCGTAGAAAGGTTTGGCGCGTGGTTGGGGCTAGAGAGAGAGAGAGGGAAAGAGAGAGAGAGAGACGCTATCCGAGAGTATGCACTTAGGATTTAAATAAGCCCTCTAAAAGTGTGATAATTGAAATGGCACGGTTGAAAGTGCGCGAGCAGCCGGAAGCAAGCGCGCGTGCGCACAGGTTGATGAGAGGGGAAACGCCGCCGCGCGCGAGCGAGCAAGCGAGGAAAGTCTAAAGACCCCTTCTTTCTCTCTCTCTCTCTCACTCTCTTACTCTCTCGACTTCGTGTGCGAATATAAATGGCGAGTAGGTGCAGCCAGAGGTTCTCAGTATAAAAAGAATTCCGGAGACGGTGCGAGTAAGCGCTCCGTGTGTCTTATATGTATATATACGCGCGGGCGGCTTTATACTCCGAGGCGCTGATGAGATAAGCGACGGGGTAAATTGTGTAAGAGGCATGGGACGAGGGGTGTTGAGTGTATGGTGTATATCTTAATTTCATGTCGAAATGCTTGTTATTTGCGCGGTCTTGGTAAATTATAGGGTATGAAAGGGTGTTAGTTGGACAGTGTAATAATTATATATAAAATACAATTACGCAATTTTTGGTTTATGCGGTTGTTGAAGCTTGCGTTTTATTTTTATGTAAAAAAAAGAGAAGAACTAATATTTTTAAAATTTAATTAAAATTTAATGTTAGAACTAGCGCGAAGAGTCAGTTTTAGAATCGAAAAAATTTATATTTCATTAAAGCAACCGCTGTCAATTTGAATTACCTCGTAAAATAACTCTCGCATATATAAATTTTTTACCGTACCGCAGTCGTTGTACAAGAGTTAAAAATAAAATTTATTAAAATGTACGCGGATCCCGCAGTCTATCTCACTTTATACGATTTCCCGCGTACAAAAATACTTGAAACTTCCTAAAAATAACACGTATTACTTGCATTAAAGAGATCCGATCGATTCATTAGATATGCCAAAAGTAAACACGAATCGCGTATATAACGAAGAAAAGATTTTCCTGCGCGAAAATCCAATACTCGCAATGAACGAGAATGAACTGGTCGTTCAACGAGGAAAGAAAAAATTCATGTCTCCCCTCTTCCTTCTCGTCCTCGCAAGTCGAAACTCTTAATTGAAGGGAAAGCCTTTTTTATGCAGTCGCAATGGAAATGCAACGTCCGATCGCCACCGTTTGTATATATATATATATATATAGCGATCTATACAGCTCTCAGTATCCGTGAGTAAGAGCGAGAGAGAAAATGAGAGGGGGAGTGAGCGCGTCTGCGGTTGAATAGGTATTTTGGAGCTATTGTACCGCAGGCACTATGCCAATATCCGCCATTCAATAAATATCATCTTAATGAACTCATGTATATTTGATTGGGCGCACGCGCGCGCGCGGGAGTAGCTCGCTCCCCCTCTCCTGGCTCCCTCGTCTGTGAATGTTCTCTTCTTCTTTCCTTCGACTCTCTCTCTCTCTCTCTCTTTCTCTTTGGCTACCATTGTGCCAGCTGTATCAGTGTCCCTTGCTCGTTGCACACAAGCCAGAGAAGAGAGAAAGAGAGAGAAAACTCGTTCTTTTTTCAACCCTCATCAGGCAATCGACTGTTATTTTTATAGACGTGTATCTATATATACATAGAACGATGTTTTCGCATACATATAGATGTATTATACGTGTGATCGGTACCGCTAAGTGGTGAAAACTTTCGAATTGCATTCTATATATACAAGCGTGTGGAAAAAAAGCAAGTATAAATTATTATAAACGCTAAAGAGCTTACACGACGCGCGGATTTAACGCAATCCGCAGATGTTTGCGGCGACACCGCGTGCAACGCGGGGTTGAATTGAACAAAAACCCCCGCCTAGAAAAGGGAGAGAGAATTACGCTAAATTTTTTAAGACCCTTTAGAAAAAGAGTCGCGCGGCAAAAGACGCCGACCGCGGCGGCGGTTGTTCTTTATGTTTCCTTAATTATAAAAAAAAAGTGAACACGCGCCCGAGCGTTTTTAGAAATCTCATATAGTATTAACGTAAGCTCTAACGTCGTCGTGTATGTAGCATATACGCATATACATATACACACAAAACCCAGTGTTCACCGCCACATTAATGAGTCTCGCGAAGTAATTTAAAAAAATATCTCATTTGCTCTCTTTTCTCACTCGCGCGCGCGTGCGCCTCTTTGCGTTAGCCGCATGCTTATATATATATATATACAAAGCTCGGGTAACATTTTCGCGGTGAGCTTGCACGCGCGCGTGTCTGTGTGGAGTGCAATGAGGGAGAAGGAAAAAGAGTGTGTGTGTATATATATGTCTGATCAACAAAATGCACTTTGTGAAATATCCGACCGCTCGTACAGAAAGCATCAAAGAATCGACCTCTTTAACCTCTCGTTTATATATAGTAGAAAAAATACACGGATGAACGCGAAGGAGTAAGCAGTCGTATATACCTATATGTAACATCAAACATTCGAAGGTGAGCCAGGATTCCTGAGCGGAAATCGGAACCGAGTGTGTATATATATGTATACAGCAAGTCTTTATATTAACGACTTTTTTTTCCTATGAAAATAGAACCGAAGTACGCGCGAGCGCAGATGAGGCGAATGAATAAAGGACGATATAGCAGACTACCAGGGCAGACTATATATAGTATAGCTTCGCCCTCCTACAAAGGCGTGAATGCGAAGAAAACACCGCGCGATACGCGCCGCATTCGGAATCTCAAGCCAACTATATATATGTATATATAGCACTATATACTGCAGTATAGCAGAGCAGTATCCTTTGTCCATTCAGCGAGAAAGTTGCAGCGTTTTATCTCTTTTGAGGTTTTCACCTTCGTTTCGTCGGCTTTGCAGGTGCAGCTCGTTTACACTATATATATACATTACATATATATACATACAGTTTCTCACAGACTGGGAGATGAAAGGGGGGACGAAATTAAAAAGGGAGCGGTGTGTTGGCCCTCATCATGGATATATAACTAAATGAACAGAGTCGCAGTAATAACGCGATAGGCTGCTATACCACCCCGCGAGTATGGGAATCAGATGCCGAAATATATGGATAGAGGTGGGCGAATGCGCGACGATCCTTCGCGGGTTATTTATATACAAACATATATACGTACAAGTATTTACACAGACATACACGTGTATATGTATACATGTACAGCTTTTTAGGGGGAGAGTAGTGGTTTAGGCGGCGAGCGGGGAACGGGTGTATAAGAAGAGACGGCGCTACATTAGCAAGATTGCCCCTTACTCTCGTATATATAGCTAGCTGCTGCTGCTGCTACCGCACACTCTCCTTCTTTTCTCTTTCCTCTCTTTCTCTGTTCGCTATCTTTCACGCGGCAGTGCGCGCGTCATCGTTGCCTCGTTTCTTAGCTCTCGCGCGCGCAGAGCGACCGATAGATGAACACTCGGTGTGCGTGCGCATGAGGCTCTCTCTCTCGCAAAGATTCTAAAAGATTCAAGCGCGCCGCGGTCTTCTCTGACGCGCCGCGTAGCCGTCACCTGTCGCAGAGAGAGAAAGAGAGAGAAGGGGGAGAGAAAGCAGCCGACGTGATGCGAGAGCTTTGTTCTTTGGTGTTATGTGTGTGTGTGTATATAGGAATGTTTGGAGGATGCGGAGAGAGAAAAAGTTATCGCTTATCGCTGATGAGATTCGTGGATTATGTATAGAGGTAGTAGCTGCGCTGTGGTTCTATATGGGTTGACGTGGGCTGAGGATGGTAGGAGAGAGTTGAGAAAAAGGTGGATCGATTGAGTGCTGGATTTGTGGATTGTAACAAGCAGGTGCCATAATTGTTGCGTTGATGTATAGTACATATCTATATGGCTTTTTAATGTGGTTCTTGTGATAACGACAAAGAATGGTAGGTAATAAAACGAAATAACTTTCCTGTAATACCTTTTTGAGACATAAATGAACAACGTCGAAAATTTTTTGATATAAAAATGTATACTTTACAGAAAAATCATTTTTCATTATTTGCGAGTAATCACTAAATGTTTATAGGTTTCTTTTTTCAATTTTCCAGTTTTTAAATAATTGGTAGAAATTAATTTTCTACGAATGACTGTTTGATTTCTACGTATAGGTAGCATACGATGAAATATATGAATATCGAAATTTTTTTATTTTCTAAATCATTTGATCCAAATTAATGTTCTATGAAAGAATATTTCATTTCTGCGTATAGCACTCAAAATTAAACGACTAAATATCGGGAATGCTATTGCACGTAGCAAGAAGGCTTTATCAACGAATTCAAGGAATCTGTCCTATATTGTTCTCAAATGCAATTTTCTCTTTGTTCAAATTATTGTTCCAAATAAAATTTCGTGTGTGAAACAGTGATTGATTTTCACGTAGAATACAAGGTTAAACGATTAAGTAGTGATAATAATACACGTTTGCTTCCTACGAAGCTAATTTTTTTTCTCACAGGTAATAATTGACTATACACTATAGACATCGTTTATCTAATTTTGTTCTTCATTTACTGAAAATATTCCACTGAAGTTTACCGAATCTCGCCTCTCGACGCACGATACGAGCACCGGCGTCGATGAAACATAAATGAAAATAAATTTCGCCGGCGCTCATGCACTCAGTTTAATTCGAATAAAAAGCCTCGCGCGGCCGCAACATGTTTAAAAGTATTAAAGTTTAACCGGTATTTATTTTCGAGTACAGTTTTTCCGCGTACACCCCCCTCTTTCCTCTCACCCATCCCCCGCACGTTCCCGCGGAAATCAATAAGCCGCGTAAAGAATGAATATATAAAAGCGTTATACCTACACGCGTCGAGGCTGATAAAATTGAAAAGCACGATAAAAATTCCACTCCATTAAAGCAAAATCAATCACTCCTTTAAATGCGCTCTCGGCTCTCGTTATATTTTCGATAAACTACATTGCACTGCCGTATATATATATATATGTATACCACGCGTCACGATTCCTTTATATTGCTACATTTCCCGTATTATTATACCGATTTCTTTTGCAATAAACTTTTTGTTGTTTCCCTCTCCACTTGTATATATATATAAAACATCCTGTTATTGTTTACTCCTTACGCAGAATTCCTCGTATATATGCTCTTGTACACGCTTATACACGAAGAAACAAAGCTTCCATCGTAATAATTAATCATACACACATATATACTTGTATCAGCTAACGATCTGTATAATATACCGTTACAACAACATATCCTATATACAAAAATCCGGAACCCGTTACCAAAACGCGTGTTCTCCTTATATTACAACAGCAGCAGCATACCAATGCGAAATTTAAAAAAAAACTATTTGAAACTTTTTCCCCCTCCTTCTCCTGTTCTTCCTAGATATAACACGTCACTATACATAATACCGCACATACCATGAGCTACATATATATACATGCTGCACTCTAATAAAACAATCGCCGCGCGACACGCGCGCTACTATACTACCGTGATTCACCGGTAATCGCGCTCTCTCACACCGCACACTGCTGCGCGGCCTCGAACAAGGGATTTCTCTCAGCCCTGTTCATTAATTCATTTCTCATTCACATGCGCGTATACAAGCGCGCGCGTGTGTAGTGATGGTGGTGGTAGTATACAAGCTCGGCCGTCGTTGCTGCTACTGCTGCTGTATATATGCCACCCCCGCCGACGGTTATCCATTACGAGCGAGCCATCATGCAGAACCCATTAGGACCAATCATATTTGTCAGCTTTTAGGTACGATTAGGTATTTATCCCTATTAGCCGAGAGAGAGAGAGAGAGGCGCGCGAGGGGTGACGCGTTTGCCGGCGCTTGCTCTCTCCACCTCCCTCTGTATATGCTGTGGATTGAGTAAGGTAGATTGTGTGTGTGTGTGTATGTGTATGTTATACGTCATGCGTTTGGCCTCGATGAATTATTCGCGTTTTTGAGATGCCCTGCGTGTACGAATGATGTCTCGTCGATTGTAGATGACGATATATATGTATATATAAGTAGAAAACGAACGTGCGTTGTTGTTTGTAGAGGTTGCGGATTCTTCAGGTTGATGGTTGCGGTAGTGACTTTACACAATTCGCATGAGGAGAGACGATGATGGCGAGGAATTTTGCTGTTTTTGTAAGTAAACGGGAGAGAGAGAGAGCGAAAAATTGAAATCAACTGTTTCCTCGGTATATCTGCGGCTGGTAAGCGATTGAGGAATGTGGTTATATGCGTAATGGTAGCATTTGTCACTGTCTCTATAGTGTATAAATGTTTCAGGTTTAAACATGTGAATTCTATTTATTTCACTATACTAAGCATGTTTAAGAAGTTTGCACATAATTATGTTTCATTATATGTATAGCGGGAGAAATAATTATGTGCACGAAGCGTATTATAAAAAATTACTCCTTTACGAAAGTTCAGCGAAACAATTAAAACTTTCAACAAAAGGCGCTCGTATAGTAAACACCGCGCAATTAAAGAAAAATCACGTAATTATAACAATTCGCGAGCAAACTATCGCGCCGATACAACGCGTTCTTAAGAAAAAAGGAAAAAATATTCGTGTATTATACTCCTGTCAGAAATAGACGTATATATAATGATTTCGTGCTGCTGCTGCTGCTGCCCCTTTCTTTAGTCCACTCAGACGTGCGTGTAGACGCGTGTTTATCTTTCCTCGCAGTATCCGCAGTATAGTTCAACCTTCGAATAGATCAAACTCGTTCGGCAATTTGAATTTTAAATTTCGCGCGCAAAAGCCTTCGCGGCCCGCCCTTCCCAGACTGACCCCGAGGAGAAATGTTCTTCGTTCGTTCGTTCGTTCTTTCGTGTTTTTTTTTTCTTCTTTCTTTCCCTCGTCTCTGTGTACAACACTCGCGAACGTCCGAAGAGAAGAAGGTGTAACTCCTGTGATTACTCCGTTATTACCGAGTCAATTACAGGCCAGGGGCGCACTGCTTCGAAACACGCAATAGTACTTTACATTTTTTCTCTACGTCTAACAGGCCGTTATTGTGAACCAAAGCCCGCGAGAGTCGGAATCTTGAGGATTTTTTTTCTTTCTTCTCTCGCTCTCTCTCTCTCTCTCACCGTCGGTTGCAGGTTGGCTAAGCGCAATTACCGATTTCGAAAATTGGAATGAGGAATGCGCGGGGTATAAACGTTTTTACCTTTCTCGAGAGAATCGAGGTTGTGCGAAAAAGTTCATCGGCGCGGTTGTATAACAGTAAAATAGAAAACGTTATAACTGCAATATTTAAAGTATCGTAGGTTTGCTCGGATATAGAAAAAAAAATATACACGCAATTATATAATTTATTTCGTGGAAATTAAAGCAAAAATGTTTTAAAAAATCGTATAATTTACGTCATTTTACAATAAAATAGAATAAAAATAAAATTTCAACTATACATATACATATTCCGCAATGCCTTCCACTCTACTTATATGCTCATAATCACGTATATTCAAATTCCAATATATTCCATAATCGTCACATTATTAAACTCTAATCAAATAACGTAACACCAAACAATAAAAAAATCTCATTACGATAAACCGCTATATTACCCACCAGACCTACTTATCACGTATATGACACTATAATCCCCCACCTCAATCGCAATCCAGCTTGCCGACCTTTTATAACATCACCGCGTGGTCGCGTCAAAAATGGCCCTTTCAAATCGATAACCCGCGAGCGATAATCTTAATTCCCGTCCCCTCGCAAACCGCAAACTCGCACCGCTCATAATTAAACCAACACCACCCAGCCAACAGCAGCAGCAGTAGTAGTAGTAACAGCAGCACACCAATCTACCAACCCACCTATATACACACATATATCCGACAGACTGATCACGCGCACGTCGCGCGTCAGTGCTCGCTTCTCTCTCTCTCGTTGGCCAAGTATTTTACGCGCACTTTACCGTGCATACACGCACACAGACGTACATATATATATATACATATACACGTCGAGGTTCGGCATTCGAGCGTGACGGGATGATTGAAACCAATTTCGCATTTCCGTCCGCAGTTGGGGTATTTTTTCGGCCCATACCTTCACCGCACGCGTGCGCGTACCGGGCCACTCTGTCTCTCTCTTTCTCTCTCTCTCCCTTCTATCTCCTATTGTTCCTCTCTGTTCTCACACATATATACATCTATATATATGTATATATATACGTACGCACGTGGACACCGTTCACGCTGCACTCGCGTTTCACTCTCTCTCTCTCTATACTCTGAGCGTTGCGATCCGTTATATTTGACCGGTGCACACGCGCGCGCGTCGGCCATTGTTTACAGCAAATTGAACGCATTGGGGAAAAAAATTTAATATGAACCGACTCTGGCGTACAGAGTGCGACGTGTCTATATATATATACGTTATATACGCGTGAACGCTGGAAAACGCTTCCGTGTGTGATTTGCTCGTAATAAAAGAGAGAACGCGCTAGAGAGAGAGAGAGAGAGATCGATTGGAAAAAAGAAGTGCATGTAGCATACACGCACGCGCGAGTATACCAAGCGGTTCGCGATCTCGCACGCGTGCGGACACATATATATATACATATACGTATTCGTACAAAGCACGCGAGAAGGCCTCTCGCAATGTGTGCGCACCATAACCATTCGCTCGTGAAAATTCCTTGGCCCTTTTGTTGTTGCGTTTTTTTTTTCGAACGTTTTTCGCCGTTTCCGAAAATCGTGCCGGAGCATTTTCAAAATTCATGCGTATATAGCTTCGTCGAGGTATATAGGTGCGCGCGCGCGCGCTAACGCGAACCACGCCGAATTGCAATCGACTGCGCAGCGCGCGCGGACGCATAGAAAAAACATCGCTGAGATAGCATGAATAATTGTAACGAGAGACCAGTAGAGAGTGAGAGAGAGAGATAGAAAGACAGAGGGAATTTCCCCTTTGGTCGTTGTATAACGAATGATCGGCCTTGCCGCTCGCGCGCGTATAGTTGTAGTTTGTCGGATTTAATTTTCCGGAGTGGTTCGTTAGTTCCCCTACTCTCGTTTTTTCTCTCTCTCTCTCTCTCTCTCTATCTATCTCTGTCTCTTTCTTTTTTTTTCTATCTCGCTCTCTTGCTCGTCGCGCACGCGTTTTATTCGACTCGTTTATATCGAAAGAGAACTGACAATCACGGGCCCCCCCGATCTCTCTCTATATATACATATACAAGCATCGTATATAGGTATATATATATATATCATATACACACGTAGAGAGTGATGTCACTATATATATATATACAGACGCGCGAACGGTAAACTCATTTTCTCGCAGCTGTCCTCCTCCTCGTCGGATTAGATGCGTTAATTAATTAATAAATTAATTTGGAGGGGCCAAAGACGGCATGGGTTATAGAGAGCGAGCTGTATACACATACACACACGCTCATACACACATCTATGTGTATATATATGAAACGCGGAGAGAGGGAGCGAGAGCGAAAGATAAAGTGGATGAGGGCACGAGCGAACGAGATAGAGATAGAGTAGGTAAACTGTGGATCGGTGTATTGGATCCATTATTAATAATGTCAGAGCGTGGGAGGGGGGTACAGGGGGGTGAGTGCGCGTGAGCGCGCTGAGTAATCAGCGTATGTGCCTCCTCCCGCCATCCCCTTGCGCTTGCGCACATGCGCTCCCCTCGCGCGTCTTTTCTCTCTGTCTCTCTCTCTCTCTCTCTCTCTCTCCTCCTTCGCTATATACCCATGCCCACGCGCTATACTACTTCAATAAACCCATACCTCTCATTCGCGGGGGCTTATTAAATCTGAAACTTTCGACCGGAGGTAGGAGAGGTATATATATATAGGGAGGTGGGAGGCTCGACGGTTTTGATCTCCGTAGGGGTGAGCTCAAGCGACGAAGACGGAGTATATACGTATATATATATATATGAGGCTATGTGGTATATATATACGTGTATGGAGCGTATAGAACGCGATACAGTGAGAAATGAACTTTTGATAGCGGCCAGATACTAATTAACCTACTTGACGCTCGATAGAATGGAATCGATGCGTGGCTGCAGGCTAGATCCCCTTATGTCGGTGCATATATATATAGGGCTTGAGGAGAAGATATATATTAGATCCTTTTGAGTTTTTAATAACAATCAGCTTGATTGGCTAGTAGCGGTGGTGGTAATGCTGGAGTAGCAATGAATAGACGACTTTCTTCGGGGTGAAAAAGTTGTGGGTGGAGAATTGAGTTTATAAAACAAAGAAATATAGATATTGTTGTTAGTTGTTTGAATTAAAAATAGGTTTTTCGTAAGAATAACTGTAAATGAATTTGTGTATGAGGTTCTTTTACCAAATGTTGTAAGCAAATATCTATCGCGTATGAAGAGGAGGCCAGAGCAAAACGGTCATGCCAAATAGAACCAACAGTCGCCAAATTTCGTATATGTATATTTGATTATGTGTAATATTGAAATCGTGATTATAACTAATAATTATCATTAGTAAGTAATTTTCAGTTAGCTTTGGTCACTCGAGATTGTGTCGTGCTCTGATGGAAAACAATATATCATTATTTACCTAAAAAATAGCTACACTGATAGAAAGAAATATTTGAGCCAAATGAGTCGACTTAACTGTTAATGAATATGTCTTTAAATTCAGCCAAATGCAGGTGCATTAACTTTGATAAATATAGTTTTTTCGTTTTCATACAAATAATAGAAAATCTTTCCTTAAACAAATTCGTTATCGTGTTTACTGAAACGATTCATGACTTAACTGTTAACAAATTTCTCTAACTATGAATATGCATTTATCTATATCTAAAGTCAGTTTGTTAACAGTACATTTTCTTTTCTCTAAGCGTAGTTCAACCTAGCTATTTCTTGTATATTATATTTGTACATCTTTTATTATTGTCAAATTTGATATATTCAAACTATTTTATTAGTCAAATAAATAAATTTGTAACTATTTCCATTAGTATATTGGTATTTATTCGTTTAAAAGCTTTTATCGCAAAATTGACACAAATAAACGTATATGCGTATCTTTAAACCTCTTTTGATATAATTCGAGTTGCTCAATTGGAATGATGCTTTAATTGAAGTATAAAATATCAATTTATCCTAACTTCAATGTGCAGGAAAAATCTCGTAATTAAACTTCCTGGAATTTCAATAACAACTTTTATTTCTTTAAACAATGTGTTGTAATCGCAAAAGAATGTAGCATTGTCAAGCGTGATTTGCAATTAATTTTTTGCCTTTTCTAACAGTTACCTTGATGGAAACAGCCCATTTTTCTACCGTTAGTAAAACGATTTTTGAAAAATTCTTTAGACATTTTGAAAAATCGTTTTACAAATAAAAAAAATGATTAAACAATCTGTTCACAAAAAGAAGAATTATTACGGTTTGCAACAGCTCAATAAAAATATCCCATGGATTCAGTTAAGTAAGATAAACGACTATACAAAATAATGAATAGCCTGATGACGATAACCAATAGTTGCTTACAAAATAACTACTTCTATCGGTTTACCTTGACGGACTAACAGTTATAGGATATTTTTATCAATCGGTTCGTATAACCGACAATTAATCATTATATCCATAAAATATTTTTCATTTTCAAAGATCAAAACGCACTCATTACTCGAGAAACAATCCAAATCACACCTTATATATACCTCTCTTATAACACTTAATCCGCGCCTATCACGCGGCAACCAGTCAGACTCAACCATCAAGCGTGGAGTCGCTTACCGCGGGGTCATCGCCTCAATCTTTCCTCCACCTTCCTCTTCCTCGCGACCTTGTTCTCGCGGAATTTCGCGCGTGGGCTGTGACGATACCACACCGCCCCCATAAATCGCGCAATGTCTCTGTATCCTCACGTTCGCCTGTCGCGCTATTTCACGATCATTGCCTCTGTTGGCACGAGCTGATTTGGTCTAATTAGTTGGTGGCCGCGAGACGCGTACATATGGGCTAATGGTTACAAATAACGTACGCGCGGGAGGACATTTTAACGGTGCCTTCGTCGCGTGTATATGTATATGTATAAACGTGGAATCTTCCGTTATACGAGCACGGTACAACTGGATTTTCGAGGCGGTGTGATCGTGTTAGCAATTAGAACACTGGTCGAAAGGGACTTGTTTTTCTGCCTTCTATGCGGTGCGAGTGTTGTTCGAGGTTGCTGTTGTAGAACAAGTGTAGGTATACTTTTAAGCGTATCTGCGGTATGAGGTTATGAGAAATATCAAAGATTGGGAGTAGATTATTTGTGTTTTCGTATAGTGGAACGCCGTAATTTGCAAGTATAGTAGTATGAATGATCGTAGCGAGGGGGTGGCAGGTGATCAAGTGATTTGTTATTGATGTTTGAATCTAGGATGGGTAAGAGTAATGGTATATAAGAGTTTTATTCTTGAGAAATTATCCTTCAATTATTTCGTTCGAAATTGAATTAAAAAATTTATTTTCCTTAAATACATATCAAGTCATTTAATAAATATTATAAATTTTCTTTTCCAGCACAACCAATTCCAGAAGTGTACAATATGCTTATGCAACTTTTAAGCAAATTTTAAATTGGAAACATCTTCCACAGTCTTACCACTCTCTATAGCCCAAAATTCGCATGGCCCTACAGTCACACAATAGGCGCTCAACCAAGAATCCGGGATATCCGCGAGTACATCGTCAACGGCAGCGGCGGCGAAAAGCCGCTCGGGTAATAACCGGCCGCCGGGTGCGAGGACGCGGGCGTATATATACATATACACACGCACACATATACATACTCGTGATCGAGTAGGCGAAGTACGTTAAGCTGAGTAATTCAGCAAAAGTTGCTTGGCTCTCCTCTCTCACTCTCTCTCCCTGGCTCCGCTAATTGGAAGCGGCCTTTTGCGCGAAGGGGTTCATTTCGATCAGTTCGAACCCCGGCCGCGGGGCAAGAGAGAGAGAGAGAGAGAGCAAGCGAATGAGTGAGCGTTAGCTCTAGGGGAGAGATAGAGAAAGAGAGAGAGAGAGAGAGTGTGTGTCGGCCCCGCCGGGGGTGACTGGCTGCGACAGCTCGGGTCGCACAAAGGCAGCTTTTTAATTGGATAACGTCATATCGATGCGCTTTCACACGCGCTCGCGCACGCCTCAACTTTTCCCATCGGCCAACGCATCGGCAACAACGAAAAGAGCGCGCGGCCGCGTGCAGTAGCTCACTCGCTCACTCTCTCTCGCTATATATGTATATACATATGTATGTGTGTGAGAGTGTGAGAGTGAGAGAGAGAGGAGTATAGAAGCGAGGAGAAAAATGGTAAAATAACCAACTGCACAGCCGTATCGGTATCGATAGACGAACGCGCGCGCGCGCGCGTGCGAGAGCCGCGCACTCGTTAACGCTCGCGCGCAAGGCTCCGCCGCAAAAAAAAGGGGAGAGACGAGTCACGATTACAAAAAAAAAAAAAAAAAATGCGCGTACGGAAGAGAGGAGGGCGAGAGGAGGATAGAGTGAAAAGACACATACGTATGTGCGTACCGGCTATTTGAATTCGTCGAGTTATTATGGGTCACGAACGCGTTGCTGTGCAGCTACTGTTCGCGTACGTCTCACTCACTCTCGCTCTGTGTGGTTAAACTTTTTTGTTTCCCTTTATTTTTTCCTACGCCAGCGTAGCTCTCTTGTTTCAAGTGTAATCCGCGCAGAGAGCTACATGCATATATAGATATATCCTATATATATATACCTATAGCTGTGACGACGACAGAAAAAAAAACAAAGAAATTCCTTTAGCGGGTTAGTGTAGTAATTCGTCTGGTGTACAGGAGATAATAATTAATACACGTGTGAGGCGGTGCCTTTGTATACGATTGTCTCTCTCTCTCTCTCTCGTCAATGAAGATTTTGCTGAGTATCGTTGCCGCCGCCACATCGTTGCCGATAATTCACTTTTACACCGACTAAAAGGACGAGCCACACGCGTTCTATTACAATGTAATGACCTCCCATCATCCCCCTCGTCGTCGCGAGAGAGAAAGCAATTTTCTCTCGCACCTGAAATTATCCGTCCGACTCTCTCTCTCTCTCTCGCTCACTCCGAGGAGTGCCACGAGTGTCATAAATATTTGGCCGTTTTCTCGCAAGGGCCCGTAAAATAACTCGTCGTCTCCCCCTCATCCCTCTTTCGTACCGTCTCGCTCGCTCATAACTGGACTCCAATAATAATTAGTACAGGCAGAAGGGAGAGAGAGAGAGGGGGAGAAAGAGAGAAAAGAACGGTTGAGTGACGAGCTTGAAAGAGGAGGAGGAGGAAGAGAAGAAGGAGAAAGTATATATATATAAGGGACTCGCAGGGGGCGTGTTTTTCTGCCGTCTTTAAGTGGCCGGTGCTTTATTGCCCCGCGGATTTCACGAGCCGCGAAAGGGTCACACATACACTCACATACAAACATGTACATATACATACATATAGGAGTCAGGCACAAGGCACGAGGTCGTATAAATAAATCACGAGGTGTTGTTGCTAGAGAGTCTTTAATTCCGACGCGTCGACCTGGCCATAGCAGGTCTTACTTTATAATGACGCGCGCCGGTAAATTACGTTAATTGCTTTATATATAGGGATGCGAGTGTGTGTGTGTGTGTATGGTATTACGTACGTGGGGAAAGAGAAGGGAGAAGGAGGTGATAGGTGTACTTGAGCTGTTGGACGAATCATTTTTTTTCAAGAATGTGAATAGAGGAGTGAACGTTGTTGATCCGTTGAATGATTGTGGGTGTTATTTGCATGTTCATACTGAATTCTGGTCATGTATGTCTTAATTGTGATCGTTTGATTAACGTTCAAACACAATTTCATGCTTTATTTAACTTTCAAATTTACTCTAAATACATATAGTTATTCATTTGTTCATATGTGAATTAGCTTTTACCGAAATTTAGAATATTATATAAAAACATACTTTATTAAATCAAACCTTAATCTTTTTTTTTATTACAAAGCAACGAAGCAATTTTCAAAACCATTTATTTAAACACGTTCTGATTAATTTCAAACCACGCAATTGACTCCCCGCAGAAAATCTAAAATTAACTCTCAGCAATCACGAAAGCACGGCGAAGGGCATCACATTAGCTGCAAATGTTTAGATCATCAGATAAGTAGTCGACTGTAAGGAGCACAGGCGACAACAGCAGGACAATAACCAGGAGACCACCATGTCGTATTGCTCACCACACCTAACTGTAGAAGACAGCAGTGAGACTGTCGTTATCCCTATATATATATATATATACACACACACCTTCTAGTCGTCGTCGTCGTCGTTGCAACGCCGTATACTACGGCAAAGGAAGGAAGGAACCGTTGATGACGCGAGACGCCCGTCGTCGTGCTTCCTTCGGTTCGCGCGGCTGCTGCTGCTGCTGCGGTACACTGTTTGTCTTCCATTACGGGAGACAAAGCAGATCATTGTCTGGTACCTAACCAACCAAAATTCACTGTCTGCACCCTATATGCAAGTCGACGCGTATTGCCCACGTATTATAGACTTCGAATACCATTGTGTGTATATATATAAATATATATATATGTATGTATGCGTGTATACATGTGGAAGGTATATGAACGGTGGTTAATAATTTCTAGCTGAAAATCGATTTGCCGCTAATTGATGCGGTCTAATTAAAGCGACGGAGAATGGTAAAGGGGGAGAGGTGGGGGTGGAGAAGACGAGGGGCTATGAGTATATGTATATAACGAATCGAATCTCAAGGACGCGCGCTCAGCTTGAGTGAGAAGTCGATATTTGCACATGCTCGCACGCGGGTGCAAATTCAAGGTTATAGCCTGGAAATCGCCGTGTGGCCCTTCGTCGTCGTCGTCGTAATAATAGTGCGATGATTAATTCAGATTAATCGCGAGATTGCTACACGATAATATATATATAAGCGAAGTTCAATTATACCCATACGTCTATTTTTGTTTTGGAATATTTACATTTTTTATAATAATGATAATTATTTTCTACCCTTATATGTTATATGTAATTAGGCCGATCTATATGTAAGAACCTTAATTTTTTTACGCGCTCTAGTGATATATACGCGAATAATAAATAGCAATCGTTGTTGCACTCGAATAGCGTGTATGTATGCATGCATTGTTTGGAATTTCATTTTCATATCCGACGAAAAATTCGAGCTATACAGCGGCAATTTTTTTCCCCTCTCCAATCCATGCGATAATGTCATTCAGAAGCTTTAGCAGGATTAAACAGGGCTTTTATTAATTCACATACAATTTTGCGTGTTCTCTCACACACATACACACACTGACGCTATATATATGTTTGATTTAACGCATGTATATACAGAACCACACATATACACGCATGTATATCTACTTTAAAATTCAATCCTCTGGCTTTTGTAACATTAACGAAGGCGGAATTCCAATCGAATAATATAATAATACGTGCGCATAGTTCGCTTGGTTATATGTATATATATCTATATATGTAAAAGAAAAAAAACCATCCCTCAGCGTGTCTGTGTTCCGGTCATTGAAATATCGAGACCCCTGCGTTACCGATTGACGACCATACGTACGCGTGAGCCTCGTATGACAGAGTTATCGAATTCCCCGTGAAAAACTGTCGAAAGAATTGTATTACTCGCACTCGCGTTATACTCTCTTCTCTGGGATTTTTTTTTCATTTCATTTCATTTTTTTCACACGCGTCTCTCTAAATATTCCGGGTATTCGCAAGATATACATATACGTATAATATTATAGTGTTAACGAATTTCGAGGAGGCGTACTCGCTTTGAGAGTATCGCTTGCCGATTTTACGTTTATAAAAAATTAACGAATACACGCGCGGCTACACGCATGAGTCAGTCGTGCCTTTACGAGAACATCCACGTGTAGACGTATCATGCCAAATGATTGTCATATGGCATACGACGTGTACATGTATGTATACTACTCTTTTTTTTCAAAGGGAAAAGGAAAAAGCGTCACGTGTGCGTGCGTGTATATACTCTGTCGTATATAGCTTGTAATATATACGTATATATATATATATATTGACAAAAACAAACAACGTCGCGCGTGGTTGTGCAAAAATATGGCATTTAATTAGCTCGAACTTTGAAAGACGGAAATTACGAATGTAGAAGTAGGAAAATATACGTCATGTATATATAATATACATATACACGCACGAAAGATGAAAAGAAAAAGAGAAGACATACGTGTATATGCAAGAATGAGTGCGGGACACACGTGGGGTACACGGCAAAGCGCGCAAATAAATTTAAAGAATCGACGCACGGGAGTAAAAAAAAAAAAAGAAAAAAGAAGTCACGCGAATGGTAACATTGCGTATATATACTTATAATACGCACTGCTACGACGTATATACGCGGGAGGGAAATGTTTGCGCGTATTAGCTTATTACTAATTAGCTGGGCTATTGAATGTAATGCGCGTGTAGCAGCGTCGGCACTTTAGAGCGTAGATATATATATATATTCACATACATATGTGCGTACACCGATACCCCTCTCAAACCAGTAGTCGCGTGTATATACGTGCGTACCTCCTCTCTCTCTCTCTCTCTCTCTCTCAAACATATACGTAAGTGTGTACGTATGTGCGTGTGTGTACACTATGTGGCGCGCGGCCTTCGTTATTGCATTCACGGAGATTTTTCAAATTCGAGCTTTGAATCTTGTTCATTAACTTGCTCTTCGTCATGCCATATGTGTTTCTATATGTATAGTGAGCACTGCCGCCGCGAAATGTTAATTGAACGAATTCACCGGATACACGACTTCAATGTGCCATTTCGAGTAATCAAGGTTTTATGAGGAACTTGCGAAAGAGAGAGAGAGAGAGGGAGTGAGGTACTTTCAATAATGATGAAAAATGCATTGGTCTCGCTCGCTCATTCGCTCGCTCGGGCCCCTGTTTTATCGCAAGATGCGTTTTCAAATTATTAACGAGCTACAGTCGTGTAGTTGGGTTAATTTGCGCACGCGTGCGCGCGGCAATATGCGGCTTCCCTCGGTAGACTGAATTGAGGTGTACATATACGAGCAAGCGAACCGCGGCATGCTTTCAAAATTATGTATACGTATACAATTACATTGTAACATTAAGAAAATAAATCGAAAACTTTTGAATTGATTTAATTTATTTTATTCGCGTTTCGCTATTTTAATTTTTCATTATTAATCGATTGAAAGAATTTCATTTAAGTTCTTCGATATATTCAACGCTGTTCCTCAAAATTTTGATCATATAATTGAAATCCCTTATGTATATTTTTACAAATTCACCTAATAAATTCTATATGAACCAACGCCAGCATATAATATCCACGTAAAAAAATCAAAAGTTCACTTCACGACCAAAATTCCTTAGGGCGCCGCGTATATGAGCACCGGAAATTCCGCGTACGACGCCACATCGCTTGAATAACCGAACACATCCTCTCGCATATCGCCTATATATATATCTTCCTCGATATTTACGAAAATTCGCGACCACCACCTACAAGTACACCTCGTCCCTGAATAAA
Source organism: Torymus tubicola (assembly GCA_035583055.1). Lineage (NCBI taxonomy): Eukaryota > Metazoa > Arthropoda > Insecta > Hymenoptera > Torymidae > Torymus > Torymus tubicola. The sequence goes on from JAWWEQ010000045.1 coordinate 18,489,253, forward strand.
TAACTCCTCTACGTTTTCCGCTATATAACGTGTATACATACACGCGCTCACAACCCTATTATACAGCCTATATACGCGTATATATACCTGATTCAGTCTTATATATATACTTACTGAATCGTCTTGAGAATTGCGGTTTTTTCACCTATACGTACACGACGACCTCAAAACTCTTAAACAATTCATCATCCACGATCCTATATACATACGCATATGCTTATGTCACGTCTTGTTGTAATAGAAAAAAAGGCACGTTGTATATTTAACATATATATATATATATATATATATATATATATATAGCGTTCAATCAACCAATCACTTCTCTAATATACACTTCACGGAACTTTCCTTCGCCTTTTCCAGCCGGTTGGCCGAGTAATCGCACGCTATATACACACACGCACGTATATAGCAGCGTCGACGACGGCAGCGTATATACGTTGCATTATCGAACGTATATATACGCGCGAGCAAGAGAGAGAGAGAGAGTATACGCGAGCATATAGTGTACACTCGGCGGCTGAGTGGACCTCGGCAGCTCATTGAGTTTGCATTATTAATTAGCATGCTAATTGCAATACCTCGCCGCGAGCATGGGCTTTTTCGCGAGAAGCTGCCAGTACGGAGAGAGAGAGATCCGGTGGTACACACCTTGCATGTATATAGTGGGTGTATAGGTTGTATAGAGTATGTGTGTGGGTGATTTTCTTGGTATATTCGATGATATAATGAGGTAAAAGCTGTTGACGATGTTTTATCATGGTGGGTATTTTAGAGGTGATGTGATTTTCAAGAATATCGCGTGGTGAAGTTTTTGAAATTATCATTTACAATGAATGATAAAATAAAGGGAATGCAAGGGTAATTATCGTTTTTTGCTTAATGTTTGGTAAAAAAAAAATAAATATTAATAATGTGATTCTCTAAAACAGTAAAAAGAAGAAAAAATTATAATAGAAATAGCTTCTTTGTTGCTTGAGGCAATACATAAAGCTCAAGCTTGCTAGTCTTTATCTACTTATTTCTTTTTTTTTCAAATTTCTTTTTTATTTTTCTTGACATTCTTTCCGTTGCAGTAAGCAAAACTTTTTTTTTCTTAAATATCTTGATGTGTTCGGGATTATAGTATTGGTTTCACAAATTCTATTGTACCAATTCAAATAATATAAATTTTTAAGGATGATTGTTGCTTGCTTACTATATAAAGCTTATATTGCATTATAATTCAATAATAATACAAAAAATTATCGGAGTAATTAATTCTCGAATAAACTCATTTTGTATTTTATGTTGTAGCTTGAGGGTAAGGGTTAAATAATCATTTTCATTCAGAGAACTGGTCAAAATAATAATAGTTATGGTTCTGACGTAATTAGGTCAGATTAATCGCTGGAAGTTCTGACAGATTATTAATTTAGACGTCTGTTATAATTAATAAGGAAACCGAAAGTAATTAATTTCGTTAAATATTATTATGAATCACAGTCAGTTGTTCACCGGGGATAATTTTCAGAATAATAGTTTAATGTAACGGATAATAATTTTAAGCGGTGCCCGTCAATCTCTAAAGTATTATATTTTTATTTATAGAATACTCATTTACACTGCAATATAAAGTATTTTAACTTCATCAACTTTAAGAGATTACATCGTGTTGTAAATTTTTTATCGTCAAACTTAATAAATTATACTATTTATTTTGGACAGACACTATAGTTTGACGAAATTAAATCAACTGAATTTTCCTTATATTATTACAGATCATTCTTCTTTCACCTCAATCCAACTCCTAATTCTACTCCTCTCTTATAAGATCCTACTGATAAATAATATATTTTCAACATTTATAAATACTCACTAGATTTATACAAAAATTAACCGACATTATTTTCTCAAAAACTTTTCTAAAACCAAAACTCCCCAGCATTCCCTCGAAAATTAACTCGCCCATATAGCACCCCCCGAAGATTAACAAAACATCCTCACCGCGGGCAATCATTATCCGCACAACGAGGTAGACGTATACGAACCTCCTATATACATACATATCTCACACATTACTACCGTACCTCTTTACCCTTCCTCTCCTACGGCTACCTTCGCCATACACACTCTGCCGCGGAAAGGTAAGCAAGCCTGTTGAAAAATCGGGCCAGTGTGTTATGGCAAGCATATATACATATACGCACAACCTCACGCATCGTATACCTCACTCTCTAGTCATCTAACCTGCGAATATGCGTGTGTGTATATATATATATACATATACACCTGCTACGTACGCTACCACTGCTACTGCTACTACAACCACCCCCCGTCGGAACCGGGCGCGGGCCAGAGCCAAGCAATTAATATCAAATCTAATCTAAGCACGAGTGCATGAAACTCCGCATGAAGTAGTTTGCCGACGAAGGCGAGAGGTGGAAATACGCGCCCGAGGAAAGTGTAAGAGAGAGAGAGAGAGAGAGAGAGGGTACGCTCAGTGCACAGAGTGCAGGCAGCCGGAGGCAAACGAATCCCGGCCTAGCCTACTTGCTTGAGTCCAGGGGAACGAGAGTATGTGTGAGAGAGAAGCAACTCATTACCGTGGAATTAATTAGGTTCTCTGGGTCACAAAGGGGGCCCAAAACGCGCGCGCTCTGCCTAATACGCACGCGCGCATTACCGATGTACCTAGAAGCAGTACATATATATATATATATAGCATCTACCTACCTACGCGAAAGTTCCGTTGCATCGCGCACGCAATCTCTACGCGCGCGCGCCCCTGGACGATGACTATATAGGTAGCTTCTATACGTTCTTGTGAGAGAGAGAGAGAGAGAGTCAGCCTCCGGCCGAACGTATATACATATACGCGGCGCTGCGCAATTATAGCTCGTCCCGACGTTTTCGCGTGTGTTGATTTTGGAATGTGCGGGTGAATTATGCCCGTGTCTATATACGTGTACGTATATATATATATATATATATTTGTGTGTGTATGTGAGAGCATCTATGCATTTGTGTGTTATCGCTTGTGGAAACGAGGCGAGGGCCGAGAAGGAGATTCCTTGTCTAATTGCGCTGCTATACGTTTACTCGTTAACTCTATATATCTATATATATATAACGTATAGTAGTATAGTATAAGGATTCGCAATGCGCCTGTCATAAATACAGTTATCGAATATGGAGAATAAACAACGAATTAGCGAGTAAAAAAAAAAGGAACGTGGACCGTGAGGTTTCGTATTATATCATTGTTTATATCCGCAACGTATGTGCGAGAGCAATTTATATTTGACACGATGCCCATGTGTAGATATATATAAGCTTTTCCTCAAACAAACACGTGACAACGGCTGGGAAAAATTCTATTTTAATACGCGCGTATATACAAAGAAAAATGCCGCAGCGTATATAAATTCACCGGACGCTCGCTATACGAGGGAGAGGTATTATATACATGCACGGTCGTTGGCGAAAGCTCGCATATTTTTGTTACAAGTAATTAGAGTTTCGCATGTATATGCGTATGTATATATATGCGTATATAGACCAACCGCGAGGCGCCGGTGACGAGAGAGAGAGAGTATGAGAGAGAAATGAAAAGTTAGTGGTACAAAGTGACAGCACATACACACACACACGCGCGTGGCCGAAAGAGCTTGCAGGGATATGCTATTTTCGAGCGGCAGTATGCGACCGCGTCACGCGTGCGAGATTAAAAAAATGCATACAAGGAAGGGTTGGGGTTATATACGTGATGGTGTATAGTATAGTATAGCAGTAACAGCAATGCACATGCGTAAATCTACCCTGGCAACAAGGATTAAACTTTATTGGATTGAATATTTCGCATCCGACCCCTCGCCCCCCTCTACGTACGTACGTACGTGCGGTAATCTGCAAATATGGTATATAACCAATATGATGGCTGTATATGTATACATATAACGTAAGCCAGGGCAGCTGTACAGATACGCTCTCCCTCTCTCTCTTTTCTTTCGCCGTTCGCCAGTGCACTATATGGATATAAAGTTAATGGTAGCACTCTCCGACGGTAGTGGTCGCAGGACTTTTACGCAAAAGAGCATTCAATTGAATTGATTGGATAAGTGTAAGTTGTTTATATATATATATATATATATATACAGGAGAAAGAGTATATGGGTACAATACGCGCGAAAATATTTGATAAATTGATCGTATACAAGATTTTAAGATATGTATAATATCGATATAATTGTATTATACAGTAGTGTCCTTGGTTACCGATAGAATAATACCATATCACAAAGCACGCGAATTTTGTACGGTACATCTTTTTGCTCTCTGTCTTCCTCATTCCCTCTGCTTTGCCGAGAGATTCGCGCTTGATCGAATCTTATATTTAAGTTCCGCAAGACAAAAGCAACGGAGAGTGAGAGAGAGAGAGAGGAGGAGAAAGGAAGAAGAGAGAGGGAGAAGAAAAAGAGAGAGAATAGATTTGCTATGGCTTAGCTGGCGTACCGTGCACAGGCATCCCCCGCTCCTTCCCTCTTGGCTTATTAAATCGTGTTCCCTTAAATTGGCTATTAAGTTACCTATAATGGATAATAGATGAAGCCGAGAGAGAGAGAGAGAGAGCAGTAATATCCAACAATAAGAAAATTATTGCCAGGGCCCAAGATCAGGCGTCGGAGGTCGCGTATATACGCGCGCGGCTATATTGATCTTCTCTCGCGGCGGTCGAGAGAGCGACTCTCCCCTCCCCCTTCGACAAAAACTTAATTTAGACGTTGGTTTTTTTTTTGGTCTTTTCTTATTCCTCATTGCTCGGCTTTGTTCTTATGTACGTTTCACGAAAAACTCATCCGCGCGCGCTTGGTATAATGGCTGCGCGTTATTTCGTCGTTTGATTAAATATCTTAATCGAGTAATCGCCGCGCCTGTATAGGTAGAGACAAGAGGTGAAGATGTTACGAGACGAGAGGATAATGAGTTTGGTAATGCGGTTTTAAGATGGACAAAACGCAGACAATAATTATTATCACGATCGTGTTTATAATAAGCGGCTGGAGTTGTATTGATTTTGAAACTCGATTATATATATATATAATCGAGTGAATTTGATGAAGAGTTATTATTATTAAACGAATCCGTCGAGCGGTAAAATAGTATCGATTTCGATGAATCGTTTGTGTATGTGTGTATAGCGTAAACGAAAATGTAAATTCAATTATACCTGTTGGAAAAATTAATTACCACGGTTTATTTAACTATGATATCGACGGCGCAGTAATCGAAATAATCGGTAACACAATATAAAATTATTTTTCGCCATACGCTTTTAGACGCGCTACTGTGTTATTCGTTTAATCGCCGTCCGAAATCCAATAAAATTTACAATTCGAAAACCAATATGTGGCAAATAAAGATAATATTCAAGCGCGAAATTATTGTTAATTTAGGTTTTTCGAGACGAAAATATACACGTAAATTGCAATATAGGTCATACTCCGTTTCGATTATACGCCTCGATTATAACAATCAGAAATTCAATCCCAACCATCCAGTCCATAATCCAATAACTCTCTTTCTCTTGAAAAACCGCGTAAACCATCTAATTACTATACATTTTATACCCGCACGTAACAAAATCTAAACGTCAGCGTATACATATACACAGCTATACGTACGTACTATACTACATAGATTTGCGAGCGAATCGAAGCAAATATCCAACGCAGAAGCCGACGGCTAAAGAGAGAGAGAGAGAGAGCTGTCGCGACCAGAGACCGCTCGTAGCCGGGGAAAATGATTGATACCGTCGGCTGAGCATGATTACTTTATTAATCGTTTCTCGCTTGACCATGCGCTCGTGCGACTTTACCGCGTGCTCGCCGAAATATACGCGGTAACAGTAGCAGCAGTAACGGTGGATCATCGATCTTGGGTTATATGCTTCGGACAAAACAAAGCCGCATGCTTTTGCGAGAGCGCGCGCGCTTGGGGTGAAGTCGACCGTAAAGATTCGACCAAATAACGCTACGATTACGTAAGCGTCAGTCAAACGTACATATATATATCTATATAAAGGTAGTCGAGAGCTGATGATTTGAATAGGGGTTGTAAAGTTGCTGTAGCTGTGTAGGAATATAGGTTTTAACGTGAAGGGCGATGAGTGGATTGATGGTTTGGACGGAAGAAAAATAATGGGATTGCGTAGTGATCGTTATAAATTATAGCTGAACTAGTAGTAGTGTATTACAGTAGTCAGACGTAAGCTTTTGATTTAGTTTAATGAAAAGCTCAAAGGAGCAGTCGTTACGGTTTAGTATGCAGTTCTAGCAAAAACGTGCGTCTTATCTTTATAGTAGTTTTATACCTGGGAATTTGCAAAAATTGATTTTCTTGCCGCAATAACACGTAATCGAGGGGTTGCTCGACGGTGGAAATGATGCGTGAGTGATAGGTAAAGTAAATTGATTTTATGACGATTTCAAGGGTTTTCAAATATCAATTTTTTTTACTATAAAACTTTTCGTTGTATAATACACACAGCGCATTATGCGAGGTTTTTTACGCTTCGCGATTTTATCACGAGTGCTTAAAATATTAAGAAATTATTTTAATAAATAGCTTCGCGCGTATATTTATTAACCTTTAATCACGTGCTTATAACATAAATGTATATATGTATACGTTTTCCACACATAATATTTAAAATTACCTACGTAATAATCACCAAAGAAAAACACGTATACGTATCAATCGCCGTACGTGCCATAGCAAACTGCCGTTTAAGCGAACCGTACCCATATACAAACGTGTATAAAGAAAAATGAATCATCCTAGAATATCACCATCAATGTTATACAAAACGTTATATTCATTATACATACACATAATGAAGACACATGCGCACAAACACACACGCACACACATGGCTCGGTACAAATTAATCACCGGAATCGATCGTCTTCGTCGTCGCCATCGCCTGATGGCAGACCTCGAAAAAATTGAGCTGTTCCATACTCAACTGCAGAGCGTCGAAGAAGCGGCAGCAGCAACGGCAACAGCAAGCATATTCTGCTCGGTCATGCCGGCCGATGAAGCTATTCGTTACGCGCGGCCGGCGCCACACCGCGCTATAATTACGCGTCGTTAATTATTTCGCAAAGTTTTCTCTCTCTCTCTCTCTCTTCTATCCCCCACTCTCTCTCTCTCTTTTTTTTTCATGCGCGTTGTTCCTCGCATGCGCGCAGATCGCGATCGGTATATATACGCGCGCGAGTATGACGATTATACTTCCAGCGCGCGAATTTACATGCAGCCTATATGGGTGTAGTATATAAGGGAAAAATTGCCTCCCTCTTCTTCTCCTCTACCGGTATATATACCCAAATGACTGGCTTAATGCCGGGCAATGAGGAGTTATTGTCGAGGGCGACTTTATCGCGATGAAATTTCCTTGGGCGTGATAAATAGCCGCTCGCGCAACCGAGCGCGGCCGAGTTATCGAGAAAGGTGTATATAGACCTGAAAGTCGTCGGTTGGTATGGTATATATGTATATATATATAGAGGAGACTGCCCCTGAGTTCGTTGGACGAGAGGAAAAAAATGTTCATTTTTGCTGTTTATTTAGTGCTTGGTCATCGTCGAGGCGGTTTAACGGTGCTTACGGCGAGCTATGTGTGTGTAAGCGCGCGCGTGTATTAGTGGATTAATAATTAATAACGAATAAGTTATGATGAAGGTTTTGCGGTATATAGTGAGATAAGGTTAATAAATGATACGGTAAATATGAGGCGCAAGTGTAGAGCGAACTTTTTATTTGTATAAATAAATGACATTGCAATTATTATAGCGTTCAGTGGCTTATTGTAGCTGTAAATAAATTGAGTAAACATACGTTTAATTATAAACTATATTGATCAATGCTGATTATACAGTTAGAAAAAGAATTCTCATCGCGTAAAAATGATTTCTATTTGATTTATAAAGAATTCCTCTTGCATTCAAAAGGTACAGATTTAAATCAAGTGGATTATCCTCTGCAACAGGCTGATTGCATCTCTAGGCGTCATCTTCCAAGACTACGTATATTTTCTTTTTCTGAGTCTACACTCTACCAGTATATAACGATCGATGAATACATTATACATACAAAAATACATCATCAAATCTGATAAAAGCCTTCCCTTCCATCCAACCAAAAAAAATGTGGCACACTTTTTCACCCCTTTATCCAATATCTCCGAGTCAATCCCAAACTTTCCAAATATACAGCAGCAGGGCTCATTGTTGCGACTGCTAAAACGCCCGCGCTTTTCGCTAAGCACCGAGTAGAGTAAGTGTGAGAGAAAGATCGCAGAGATGCACCACACGCGAAAGACGACGATGTGTATATATATATATATATATATATACATACCATGTATATACCTATCCATACAGGAGAGTGCACAGAGAGAGAGAGAGAGAGAGGGGGGCACTTAGAGGCGACCGCGCGCGTCCAAAACTTGGCCATTACGTCTTGGGCTGGCAGAGGATCTCATGCGGAACTTTAGCTCGCTCGAAAGCAGGAGCGAGAGACGACGACATTTCCATATTCTATAAGGCCGGGGATGGCAATCGTATATACCAGAGAGTGGGACAACTTTCTGCACGCTAGGAGGGTGCAAGAGAGAGACAGGAGTCGATTCGCCGACAGTATAAGTGTATAGTCTCCGCGTCGAACGTCGAACGTTGGTTTTTTTTCCCTCGATGTATATAGTTTAGTTTCATCTATATCTATGATAGGGTGCTTCCATGATCCTTTAAAATTTCAATCCGCACGACCCCTACGCAAACTTTAACAAATAATTCCGTCCAATCATCGCTACGATTATCACCATTATCATCATCATTATCACACAGAACCTTTTTGTAATAGCCCGCGCGCTCGTCCCATTCGCTAAAAGCCGCGCTCGCGCACTATGTATAACGATATATAGAGCGAGTTGAGCACCGCTTGGAGAGATCCGGTAAGTGGGCCCCCGTGTCACCCCCTAATTGCTAACCAAGAACCGCCGCAGTCCTCATCCCCCGGGCGGCGCGCACTCACTCTCCCTCCTCTTCTATACCCCGCACTGAAGACCGTAAGTTGAGCACGCGGTGGTGGTGGTGGTGGTGGTGGTGGTAGCGGGCGGCGGCCCCCATCGGGACATGGTAAATGCGTTATATCGCAACGCTATAGCGGTCGAGGTTCTCGCGAGTAGTAGCGAGACTCCGTTTCGCTTGCCATTCTCTCTATGTACGAGTCGTCGTCGTTTCTTTTTTTTCTGGTTCTGTGTACTGCGGCGATGTGTGATAGTGATGGCGATGGTATATAGTGATGGATGAGGAAATAAAATAAACGCGGAGGTGTCGTTTCGAAGATTGAGATTATGGGTATATTTGGTAATATATAGATGTAAGGGTTGTGCGAAGGGATGAAAGTTGAGGGGAGGGATGGATTAGGAGAAATTTTGTAATAGTGCTGTGAGATAGGAGTAAAGTTAGTATAGATGATTGTAAGAATGTATTGTATAGAATAGATAGAAAAATAATATTTTCGAAGACTGTAATCAAGCTTTCTACAATTTTTCCGAATGCATAAATATCTCAGTATACAGAAATTACAATGGATTTTTTCTAAAAACCCTGAAACTTGACTTCTCCACACGAGAAATTCATCAACCCGCTTCATAAAGCGAACTCCCCCGAATTCTCCCTCACCTTCCGCCTTCCCCTCCTAAAACTCAGCTAATTAACCTCACCCTCGTCCTTTCCCACTCGAAAAAAATCGCAAAATCCCTGCCAATAACTTTTTTTTTCCCTCATTCGCTCGCGTAACAGCGTAAAATAATAAACAAACCTGCTCACTCTCACACATACACACATCTATATATATATATATATATACTCTGTTCACTCACAAGAGAGCGAATTAATTACGCTCTTTACCAGAGCGGAAGAGAGAGGGTTTTCTTCTTCCCTCCTTTTTTTCACCTCTCCGACCACCCACACCCACACACACACATACACATACACACACAGAGAGAGAGAACGAAATTCAAATTCAAACGGCGAGAAAGAGCGCTCGCGTGTGGCTGCACCAGTGGAAGTAAAGCCCGTCTTAATTACGGGCTCTGACGTCTAATTAGAAACAGTCCGCGCACGCCGCCCACGCTTGCACAGTATATATACGGTTGCGGCACACGGTAGCAGCAGCAGCGGCAACGGCGGACCTGTGCCATAGTCTGTTTGTTCAATTTTCGGGGATTTACCCGGCGATTTCTAACGTATCGCGGGCAAGCGCAGTCAAGAGAGAGAGAGAGAGAGGAGAGGCAAACGACGTTGAACTAATTTGTGATTCAATCCCGCCTCGCTCATGCCATGGGTTTATATAGGAGTGAATCGCGCGCGGAAAATGAAGCATCGTGCATGCGGCTGCGTATATGTATATGTATGTATGTATAGCGGTTGTAGTGTTGTTGTCTTGCGTATATAAGAACTTATTGTTCTTGTCGGCACGTATATATGGTATGATCAAGTCTGCATCGATTTACGATGTAAAAATTTTGAAGAAGCATATATATTTCAATTAGAAAAAACCAACGTTCGAAAGAGGTCCATCTCTACCTTTTTTCCTATAGAATCCTCCAAAATTATATTACAGACCCATGACAAGCGCGAAGTGCGTTATAAATGATTCGCTCCCCCCTTTTTTCTCCCCTCCATCTCTACATTTGCGGAAAAAAAGAAAATTCTATCGCATGTAAATATTTTCAGCCAGTCTCCTGAAAGCCCGTGGGGTTCTCCCCGAATTGCATCGCACGTTTTTATTAATAAAAAAAAAAGAAAAAAATAAAAGGCCGACGAAAAGAAACACATATACACTCGATGCATTCGGCAACATAGGGGAGGAAAAGAAACATATGTATATACATATATATACATACACATACACACAGATGCAGATGCATCACGCGTTTCCCTCCTTCCTTCCTGCGTCTCCTTTTTTTTTTAACAGCGTTATTGGCACGACTGAAAGCGGCCGAGAGAGAGAGAGGAAGAGATATTTGAATGAGGCCTCTCCTCTAACGCACGTATAGTAGGGGTAGGTGCACAGTGCAGCATGCAATTCGAAAGGAACACGCGGGGGTGTGTGTATATATAGTACAGTACGATACACGTGCCGCGCAGGGCTCTTGGCGAAAGAGCTTTCTCTCTGCGCTCGCTCCTCTGTCGGATCGTTCGCGTGGGTAATTTACTAATGTAAAGCCTGCGCGCGTGCCCGTTCTCCCCCCTTCTGATTCTCTACACCCCCTCAAGTTCACCTCTTACTTTTCCTTCTTTCTCGCCCCGGCACTTTCCACCCGCGATTCCCCGTTTTCACTCTTCATCCTTCTCTCTCTCTCTTCCTCTAAGAGCTATATATATATTGCTGTTACCTATATATATATATATATTGGTGGCAGGCCAGAGAGCGAGAGAGCTATTAGGCGATTGTGTCTTAAATAAAATATCACTAGCGCGGTCCCGTCGCCAACCACTCAAAATAATAATTGCCCTCTCCCGCGAGGCTGCTACTGCTGCTACTGCCTGCCACCTCTATCTCACTCTCTTTTCTCTTGCGGGGCGCGCGCGCGCGCGCGACGCCGTGAATCCGAAGAAAATGAAAGTGCTCTCCTTCTTCTGCTGCTACTACTACTACTATGCTGCTGCTGCCACCAAGGAAAGAGAATTGGATCGTGCCAGGCTCGCGTCGAGGAGTGACGAATTCGATATCGTGCATTTGAATTGCTCGGCACTTTGGGTTATCGAGCTCCGCAGGAGAGTAGGCGGGCGAAACTTTCTTTGACGCGAGCTGGTGTATGTATGTATGTATGTGTGTGTGTATATAGCTGATACTAGCTTCTTCTTTTTCTACTTCCTTTACTTCTTCGTCTTTTCTGATGCTTTCTTGAAATAGCAGCTGGAATTTCAGGTACTTTTATTGCGGATATCGAGATGTGGTTTAGAGACGTTATTGTGCGCTGTGGTGCTAAGTTTTTGCTCTATATACGCGTCCATTTCGGATATTAAAGAATAAAGAGGATATAGGGACTGAGAGTGGAGTGGAGATAAAAAAAAAGGCTATATAATTCAATTTGATTTATATTTATATATAAACGTATAGCAGCGGCAAGAATTAACGTGATTTAAATTTAGATTTTGGTTGCAGCACGCAGCTATATACGTAATAATAGTTCATAATTAACTAAACATTCGCGCAGTAAAATTTCATCTAGTGTAGAGTATTTTCATAAATGAAAATTTAGTTTTAAAATTTCAGTGACCCAAAAAACATGCCTGCATATTAGACGAACATACAGTATACTATTTTCGTAATACTAAAAGATCTTTTGAAAAATTAAAGTTTTTTTTTAAGAGCAGTTGGCTAATTAAAGTGCTGTATAAAAATGAAAATGCACTTTCAAATATAAAACTATCTAGCATTTTGAAAATGAACTAATCTACAGTTCTCCAAGAATTATATTTTAAACAACGTACAATTAAAACCATAAACCTTTTACGTTAACTATATCACAAATACCTATACAGATACCCAAAGATTTTCACTCTCATATCGTAACCCGTCTATATACATATATATACATACACATACAACATTCATCCTTCGGATTCTCCCGCGTTAATAACGCAGCCCCCGCTTCTACAATAATTCACACAGATACGAGGAAGCCATAAATCAAGTTTTTGGCAGGCTCGCGGCCGTTGCTACCACCACCATCACCACCACCACCACTATCGTCGCGTCATTAGATCACCGCGTTATACATTTAATCCGTACCACACATACACACACATATATACCAGCTCTACTACAAAATCTCCCTCATTCCAAAACCGAAAGAAACAAACAAACAGCGCCGCCTCCGCGATCTTTTCCGATCGATTTGCTCCATGCTACCACGTTGCTTTCACTTTACGTATACATATATATATATTTACACATACACTATAACTATATACCCACAAGTATATACATATATACATATATACACAGAGCCACAGACACATTAAAAGGAAAAGGAAAACGCGCGCGCGCGGGCGCGGGTGTCGCTGATCTATCCTGATTAGCCGTCAGGCACATCCGGGTCCATTCGTCAGTTGCGCAACCAACGCGCGCGCGCGCGAATGGATTATGTGTGCAGAGAGCTACTCGGCGCTGTATATAACACTGCAACAACGCGTATAATACTGAACACCATTGCTACTGCTACTGCTGCTGCTGCTGCTACTCGTGGTTATTGTTATATACTTATCGCGTGGAACGCCGCTGGGATAGACGCCAAACACGCGGTCTCCGGACGCACACACATACATATATACAAATGTATATGTATATATATATAGTATATAGTATATATACGTTGGTCTGCTTATATTTGCTAAGCGCGAGCTGCAGCCTGATACTAGAGCGAGTGAGAGAGAGAAGTAGAGAACGAGAGAGAGAGGGAAGGAGTGGGAGAGGGAGAGAGCGGAGGGAAATAGTTAACGTCCGTTTGCGCGTGTGTATTTTGGCGCATACGTGTGTGCTCGTGTAATAGCCACGCTAATTAGAAGCACCCACGCGGAATAATTAGAAAATAGACCAAAATGCCCGGAAGGTAATACACGGACTTTTTCCCCCCTCCTTCTCTCTCTCTCTCTCTCGCTCTTCCTCTCGTTCTCTCCGCATCCTCTCTCTCTGCGTCGCTCTTCTCTAGAGGCTCTCCTCTCCTCTCCTCTCTCTCCTTTTCGAAATCTTCGTTATAATAAAACCAACGTTCGCTCGAGAGAGAGAGAGAGAGAGAGCTAGATCCTCTTGTTTCTGAATTCCTTCTAAAGCTCTACGGGCTTTAATCTAATTATCATCTCTAATTATTTATTTAATTTGCGCTCTAGCGCTCACACCTATATATATATACACGTGTGGTGCACGCGTTAGCTGCAGGCGCGCGGTGTTATTAGCCGGCTGGCGCTTGATTGTACGCGGAATTACATGTAATGTTATTACGATGTTGGTTTACATGCATTCTCGTCTTCCATTTCTTCAACTTACCCGTTCTCTTGTCATTATTTATATACCAATGTAATAAGGTATATATATATATATACTTTTTACGTTATAATTACCAGATTTCGCGTGAAATATATTATATATATTACACAACTTCTGCGTGTAACTCATCAAATTACAGAGATATATAGGTATAATACATAAACAACAAAAGAACGAGCTACTTACAAAACTTTCAAATTTCAAAATCTCATCTTGATCGATCATACATCTTGGTACCTCGATATATACACCTTAATTACCAATTATAATACGCGCATCCGCGTTACCTCGAAACACATCTAATCTCATATACGTATCGTCATCTCGTTATATACCACAATCCATCAGTCAACACACGTTATGCTGAAATCCGCGAAAAACATTTCGCCACCACAGCAGCAGCATCAGCAGCAATACGCGTACCCGCGAAAATAAGTGCTTATTAGCGCTAAGAAGAGTTTTGCGACGCTCGCTATTGTTCCTCCTTCTCCTTCTCCCCCTCTTTCAGCCGCACACAGTGCTGCGTGCACTCTCGAGTGGGCTCATTCCGGCTAACGAAATAAACTGCGCGCGAGTGAGCGAGCGAGCGTTCGTCTTTGTTCCCTTATATATAAGTATATATATACACGCAACGAGGGAGAAACGCACAGCGATACTCGACTTACGTATATATATGTAACGTAGTGGTGGCAACGCGCATTACAGTATAGAGAAAATCATGGCGCTTGCGGATACTATTCTACTTGGTCCTATTGTATCGCATTGCAAAAAAAAAGGAGTCCGGTCTATGGGTATATATAGGGTGGTACTACTACTACTACTCCCTCTTCGCTCGACAAGTACCTCATTACCGTAAAACACAGAACGCGCGCGTGCACGCGGGATTGTCATATCCGTCGTTGATATATATGTATATATATACACAACAACTGTATACGGCGGCAACTTGTCAGACAAACCTACTAAACGCACCCTTTCAATTTCCATCCCTCGAACGCCACTGACGTCGCGTATAACACACACACACATATATATACACGCACGTATATGTACAAGCAAGCGAGTGAACACCTCCCCCTCTTCACTCGCCCCCTCGAGTTTCCTACCCCTCTCTCTCTCTCTCTCTCGGGATAATTAATTATGTTGTTTTAATTATCCGACAGCTAATTAGGCGCGCAATTATGAAAGGCAAACACAACAAGAAGCTCGAGCCCGCTGAGCTGCGGGGGGGGGGGGGGGGGAGCGGGAGAGACTGAGAGATACGAAGAAGGGGGGGGGTGGTAGTGGTAGTGGATGCTGACACGAGAACGCCCCACCGCTATATACTGCGCAATAGTATATATAGAGAGGGAGCTGCCGATGTCGTCTAGTCAACGATGATGAGGAGTGTATATACGAACGGTCTGATGCGATTCATAAACGATCGCTTATTTTTCTCTTTGTGTGTATGTATAACTGGCCTTTTTACGTATGATGATAATGGCATTGAGGGAGAGAGAGATTAACAGTTTGGATTTCACGAAATACCGGCCGTTTAATCAGCCGACGACGACGATGACGATGTTGCGAGATCCTTGGGATATATAGATGTTTGTATATATACATATATATAATGTACGGGAGAGTAATCGAATGTCGGCGCGGGTGTATTGTGATTATACTAATCGATAGGGGGAGTACACGTCCTCGTCTAATTGAGTTAATGCTAATAATGTAATGCAGTCGGGCAATTGTGCATTATGTATAATAGAATATTAACGGGATTTCGAGAGGAGTGTATTTGGATAATGAGGTGTTACTTTGTTTCGTTCAGGAATTATATCATGGAATCATTGTGAAAATTCCGTTACCGCGTTCATAAAAATGGGTCAAAATTTTGTTCATGATACACATTCATTTTATCACATTATATAGCAAGGAAACCCTGGTAGAAATTAGTCCATTAAAAATGGGAAGGAAACCAGAAACTGGCCATAGGAAATGGCTAAATAATAGACAGTTGTGTAACGCTTTTTTCTATCAACTTCTCCCATTTTATGGAATGGCCCTAACCTGAAAATCTTTACATTAAAATTCCATAACAATTTAATTATATATTTGAAAACTTATACTCTTAATAGAAAGTTTACTGGTATATAAACAAAATTTAGTAGTCGTACTATTTACAGCTTTATTCTATAAGATACAAACTAAAATCGTTATTTTGACACGTGACTCTATCTCTCTTACTCATCGCTATAACAAATCGCTTGTTACTATATTTATAATGGCTTCATCGACTAGCTATTTTCACTAGCATTAAAATACCAAATTAATAGAGAGAGACAAAATTGTGACCATCTTTGCGGCCAATAAATGTGAAAAATAGGTTTAAAAAATCGTTACACTTATGGAAGAAAACTGGAGAGTATTTTTTCCCCATTTTGGATCAATCTAGCCATTTACTACTCAAAAGATTATTTCAATTTCCACCAGGGAAACCGTAAACAATTACAAAATAGTGAAGAGGCAGTTTTTCCTCAAAAACTGATTTTTAAAGAAATGCAAAAAATCTCTTTTGTTCGAGAATTTAAAAAAAATGATATAAAATTTAAGAAAATCAGATTTTAAATTGATTTTATAAGTATAAAAATATTGATCTCTTTAACAGGTTTGATCATTTAAGAATACGACCATTAAAAAAGCTCCTAAATATGGTAATCGTCCGTCGTAGTTTTCTACAGGTTTTAGACATTTTCGGCCCCCTTAATTTTAAATAATCAACATCATATGATATCAACTTTACAGAACATTTGTTAAAGTTTACAGGGGATTTCTCTTACTATATAAAAAATTATATATGAAACGGATTTTCTTCACCTTCTTATATTTTTGCAGTGCGAATATTCGTTCATCTCAAAGAAAAATATATATATTCTAAAAATCATCACACTCAACCTCCAACCCCCCAAATACCACTGTTCTTCTTTTACCCCTTCAAATAGACCTTTATACATACACCAGGAAATCGATCTCACATAATTGCCCAACCAACGAACCAACCAACCAACCCCGCAGTGAAAAGATCGACCGATACTTACGCGTGGGATTCGAAACGGATATCCACAATACAGTGGGACTCTAGTCGCCTATATATACATATATACCTATACACATATATAGCTACTGCCTCCACTGTCGCTATGCATCGCATCGGCGCGGCCGCTTAACTTGATTACAACGTCCCGCGGGTGATTTAGGCTCGTCGTCGTCGTCGGCGGCGCTCACACCGCGCGCAGTGCCAAAGAGTTCGAGGTCTCTCTCCCTCTCTATATCTCGCTTTAAAGAGGATCTCGCGGGCGCAAATGCCTCGCGTGCAGGCTTATACTAACTCGAAGCTAACTCTTTCTCTTCCCAGTAAGTCGTCCTAGCGAGACTCTCTTGCTCCTCCCGCGCGGAATCCGGGGAATCTCTCTTCGTTAGGGCCGCGGTGTAAAGCCGCAGCTTAATGATGCGCGTCCTCCCCTCTCACCTAACTCTCTGTATCTCTCTTTCTCTATATATACTCTCTCTCTCTCTACAACAGAGAGAGGGAAAAATCTCGCGGGTGATTATTGCGCGCGGTCGCGACGAGTTCGTTCCACAGCTGAATAATGGTTCTTCGAAAAATCTCAGCCGCCGTTGCTGCTGCTACTACTACTACTGGTCGTAGTATAAATCGTCAGTGGGCGGTATACGAGTTGTTGGTTTTTTTTTCTCCTTGCCAGTGGCATAGTAGGGTACCTGTGGACGGTGTAAAAAAAATGTCCAGAGCCGTTTGCGGGAATTGTTTCATTCGCGGCTCGTTTGGTTGCTCTCTCTCTCGGTGTGTTTGTGTAACGGTGAGCGAACGCGGCTACCGCGTTGCGCAGATTTTTTGAGAGACGTGTGGGAAGTCCCGCGCTGTGAGAGAGTAGAGGCTGTTCGGCCAATTAAGCAGCGGTGTAGTAGTAGTAGTAGTAGTAGGGTCGACGCTGAAATATCTTTATCTTCTATCCGTTGGGTAAATACGTTTGATATGTGCGCGTAAAGGTATATGGTTCTTTATACAATTATCTATAATTAAACTGACGAGTGATTAACGAAGAATTTCAATTTACGCGAATTTTTATGCGCATAATTATTCCTATATATATATATATATATATATATATATATATATATATACTAAATCGAACTTTATTCTCGTAAGACGTTATATTGTCGCGATGAATCTGTCGACATATATACACAAACTCCCGCGCAACCGCACTGTTTATACGATTACTCGCATCGGCGCGCCAATAAACGAACACCTCGCTTAAATATATATGTACGAATGTATGTATGTGTACACGAGTAGATATATACGTATGCATGCGTGCGCGTGCGAAATTGAAAAGAACGCGCGCACGAGCTAATGTAAGTGCGCGGGCGTGACGAAAGACACGAAGGGTCCAAGACGCTACATTGTACAACATATATATGTATATACATAGAATAAACGACGCGCGTATATATACACCGTCGCTATATACGATAGATAAGTGCTGAGGAGGAGGCGGAGGTGGAGGTGCGGAGAAGGACGTCGGTAGCTCGGTGTATACGCTACGGCGACAGTACGTCATGGCATTATGGCGACGTTAAGTTAAATTAACTGCGGATTAAACTTAACGAGGAAACGACTTGCTCGCAGCTTGTTGCTCTTCCTTTTACACGCCGGTAAAGCTAGCGCGCGCTCGCGTACGCCGTAATGGCGTGTAAAGATTTTTACATGCGCCTTGCAGAAAAGAGAGAGGGAGACTCTTTTCTTCGTCGTCTTCTTCTCCTTCTTACACTTTCGCGTGTATGTATGTATGTGTATTATACCTTACATGTACGCGCGCATGTGTTCGCGTGTACTATACCCTCCTTTTCTTTTTACACTGTATATGTATATATGGGCGTACTGCTTGTAAAAATAATAAGGATGCGACGGAGATTTTTTTTTCTACCGCGAGGTGCGGGTTATAATTATTATTATGGAGGGGAGACGACGACAGTTTCGAGGTGCCAGGATATAGCTGAATGAACGACGGTTAAGCGTTTTAGTGATTTGAGAGAGGGAGGGAGGGGGAGAAGTGAAGAAACGGGGGTTGAAAAAGTATGAGGAAAGGTTTTCATTAAAAATACATTAGCGTGCCAAGGCATGAGAATGAGATTTGAGTTTTGTTGGCGTTATTAGAGGAGAGAAGGGGAAAAACTTGTTGTGCTTTAACGCGAGACGAGATTATAGGCGTTTATCTTCGAGTGTGGGATTATATATCTAGAGCTGAACTAATAGTTATATGCTCGTTAAGTTAAAGATTACTGGTATTATAGGAGGTCAGTTTGAGGATTTGTTAAATTATATTTTTCAATGTACGTTATGTAAATTTTATAAAAGTTTTAAGCGTAAGTTAAAGAATATACTCTAATACCCATATAATAATCGTCTGCGTTAAAGTTAGAAGTGTCAGCAGTTATAGGATATTTGAGACAAGGTAAACAGCTGGCGTAGATATGAGTCACATGGTACGAGAGAGAGAGAGAGAGAGAGGAAGGGAGGAAGCTAATGAAATGGAGTATACATTTGAGGACTCCGAAAAACTATCTGTGTTGTTTTATGATAAGACTCGGGTATTTGTCCGGACCCTGGGAAGTTTTTGAGCGTGGGAACTCTTGAGTGGACGGAACTCTATTCAACCTCAAAACTTCAAAAATAATATATACATATAAAATTACAAAATTTTAAAAATAAAGTAAGATCAGAGGATCGGATATACATTTTTCTATCCAGATGTAGTTTTTTTACAAATTTATAAAATAATTATTTCAAAAAATTATATATGTCACATTGTAAGATTAATTACTTTTAATTTAATAAACAAAGCTATCTTCTTTCAAACCAAACACTCTACTACTACTCAATCCCAACCAACATCCAAACTTCCACTCCACATATGATGCACAGAGCATAACCCAACAGTGTTATATACTATCATACAGCTGACATTGACAAAGAAAACTCGTCGGCGTTATGAGAAGAGGGGAATTCAAGGATTCACCGTATATCGCTGCTGCCGCCGTCGTCGTCGTAGTAGTCGGGCGACACATGAACAAGAAGTGGACACAATGAGCGTCTCCGGTTACTCCGACTCGAGCCGGCGACGACGACGACGACGACGACGTCGGCGCGCAAGCCTGAAGAAGTGCGGAAGTAGGTGGGAAATGGGACAAAGGAAGGGGAAAAAAGTGCATTAAGCACTGCTGCGAAGCGAATAGGCGCAAGTTCTACCGACACGCCGTCGTCGTTGATCAAAGTTTATTCACGAACGAAAAAAGAGAATTGAAAAGAAAACTGGATAAGTTAATTATATACGATTGCTGTACCGGCTTAAGGTATATAATTTAAAAATAATTAAGTGTTTCTTTGTTATAGAAATTTTAGGTGTTAAAGTCAATTAAAAAAATATGGAACTTGTATATATATTCCTCTTTAAAAAAGTAATGGATGAAATCTGTCATCACAATAAGTTTTGATTGGCTGATTTTGATCAATTTGATTGGTTTGTGGAGAAAAGGCGCTCAAGGCGAATACGTTTAAATTTTTTTAAATTAAATTTTTAATTTTAAATATTCTAAGTTGAGTAACTAAATTAAAGTCGTAT